>VWZF01002968.1:1483950-1531459 GCA_013396755.1 Sclerurus mexicanus | reverse complement strand
AAAAAAAAAAAAAGGTGAGAAAATTTAGCAAGGCAATCCTCTGAAGTTCTGTCGTGGCTTAAAGCACAGACAGCAGAACAACCACCACTTTCACACCTATAGCACATCTATTGCAACAGGAACAACATATTACAGCAGAACTCAACTGTGTTGGGTTGCAACCTGGCAGACACCTTATTACAAAATAATTGGTATAAGATGAGAACTTAGCCATTAATAACTTATCCAAATTCCAGCGAAGTTACAGTCTAAGCCTACACTGGGACAGTATCTAGCACACCAAACCTTCCAATGCACCAAGTAATGACACTTGAGGAATCAATTAGTTTTGGTCTTGGGGAAAGTTTGGGACTTTTTTGTTTGTTTTAGAGATTTTGGTTTTTTTAGTTATTGGTTTTTGTGGTGTTTTGTTTGTTTGTTTATTTGTTGGGTTTTTTTTCCTAATTTTAAATTAATTGAAACTGCTGTTTTAATTAGTGGCCATTGCTGGGCCATTTTGTTTTCCAAAAGATCAGCGGAACTAATGCAAGAAATACTTGAGGTACCCAGCAGCAGACAAAAATCCTTACCCAAATGAATGGGCAGCAGGTATGAAATATATGTGCAAACACACCATGGGGCAAGGCAGTGTGAGCCCATTTCCCAGGACATTAACGTCTGGGGAAGAACATTTAAAAGCCAAAAAACCCGCCACTGTGCTCTGCATCCTACAGGTGTGAAGAGATGCATTGCTGAGATCACCTCTGGGGTTTCCTCCTAAGAATTACACCAATTACTTAAGAACTTTCAAAGGACTGGCAGAGATCATCCAGGTCTTACTCTTCTTTAAAAACCACATTTTACTACCTTTAGAAAATGGTCTAGCAGCCATACCTCCAGATGGGAATAACAGTAATTCACAGACTTTTTTGTTTATTAGCAAAACATTCTTACAGTAATGCCAAACAGTTTCAGGACAAAATATATTTACAAAGAATTAATTATCCCACAAGTATACAGATGAAATTCAGAGGTACCAAGAGTTTCATTACTGCCAGCCTTGTGAAAACCAATGGTCACAATATTCTCTCTTGCTTATCTCTCAAGGAACCACCCACATCAGTACCCTTGTCCCCATGTATTAATAGTTTCTGGCTTTCAGTGTTTCCTGGTGTGACTGATGTGAAAGTACCTACGCTGGAGTTTTAATTGCTTTGCTTCAAAGCTGACAACAGATCTGGAAGCTTAATGTTCCTAAAATTTTGCCAGAATTTTTTGGCACAGATGGCCAGAACAAGACACGACTGACTGATCATGTTATTGCCAAATAAGAAAGGGATAATTTAATTTTAAAATTATTTCTAAACTTCATTTCTCTTTACTGCAGTTCCAAACTGTTGAGTCACTTTAAGGTTGGGAGTGTGTGTGTATTGTTTTCATTTTACTTTCCCAAAAGGAAACGACTGAAAAACCAAAACAACACAACCCAAAACAACACCACCCCACCAAAACACTTTGAAACTTTTGAAAATAGAGGTTTAAACAAATGTGAAATTATTAACCCACAAAACAAATGTGTATTTAGAGTTTTGCTGTGCTGACCACTTGGCATTTTCTAAGTGTAACTAGGCCACTTGGAAGTGGAAAGACCAAAAGGGAAAAATTAGTCTTTTGGGAGTTATTTAACCTCCAGGGGCAATAGCTAGTTAAAATGCTCGTTACAAGTTTAGGGAATAATCCCAAACACCTGAGACAGCACTAAACCACTCTCTGGAAAAGACTTCTTCCCTTAACACTGTTTACGGATTCTTATAAAGTGGGATGGGTGAATAATCCCAACTGTGCCTATTCTTACATATGTAGTTCTCAAGCCATAGGCATTTTGAAACTGACATTCACATTTCCCTCTTTCTATATTGAAGATGTGCCTCTATGAATAAAATAATTTTAATTTAATGAGAGACTCTACATTCACCTTCTATTGATGCTGGAACTGATTATCTTCAAACACACATAATAAGCCAGAACTAAACACAGACAGATTGACTTACGCTTTGTTGACACTTTTTCTTCTAGCACTCAAAGATAAATACATGCTCATCCTTGGGTATTTCTTTGCACAGGTTTTTGATGCTTCTGCACTCCTCTGAAATGCACACTTTAAGATTCCAATCTCTTTGCCCTCTCTGTTTTCAACAGTTAGGTGTATATGAATTACCAAATACTACAAACCCACCAAATACTTTGTGTCCAGATTCTTGGACACATTCCAGCTGCTTTGTGGGTTTTTCCTAACTTGTAACTCCTTGTATCTGGGCCCCTGGAATTTCCTCCTTCGTGGGGAGAATCTTTCAGTAGCAGAAGATCGCTGTTGGCAAGAGACGCCTAGGACTGTGCTTGTAACGGATTTTCCTTTTCACAGCCAGGGTGGAAAAATACATCAAGTAGATATCTACATATTTCATTCTTCTAGATTCCATCTGGATCCCACTGAGCACTTGTTTCTGAGAAGCAAAACAACGTGGGTGACTCCACTAACTCCAAACACCTTACTGCATTGGCAAAGGGCATTTTCCACAGCAGTAAGAGATTTAAATATAAATTCCCTCAAGATAAATTAAAAAACCAGGCTTGTTATCTTGCTGTATGTTTTATCCATTGCGTTCACAAAGGGCAGCATTGCCACTGGGCATCTTCTCTAAAGATTGTCCACTGAAACTGTTGAGGGATGCAAATAAATTGTCCACCCTGAATGTACAGCTGTACTAACAAGTTAAGAACATGAGACACTGCCATAGCACCCTTATATGCAAGGGAACATGCATGCGAAGGTAACCCTGAGGATACACTAATATGATAACATTGTGAGCAGTAGAAATAAAGATACAAGAACTGAATGAGGTATCAGCTTAATGGAATGGTTAACCATGGCAGAAATTACCCGGGCAATGCTATCTGAAATAGCAAACAAAGGTGTAAAAACCAGGAAAATTGGGATCAATGGGGAAAGTGTAAATGTTTCCTTTGGAGGAGGCAAAAGTGGTAGAGAGAAAGAATTTGCAAGTGGAAGAGGGGGGAAATGACTATAAAAGACAGCAAAATGATCCAGTCAGAATTAACCACAGTACCTGTCAAGTCCTGTGCTTGATCACCACAGCTTGCACAGGTCAATAAAACCACTGCTTCCATCACGCCTGCCTCTGACTTAGTTGCAGACTCACAAGCCAACACACATATTTTCCTCAGCACCAGCGAGGGAATTCTTGGAGCACTCTACCTAACATCATAATAGAAACACTTCACCTTTTCCTCTCTTACAGAAAATATTTGCAAAAATTGACAAATGCTGGTCAAATTCACTATGTTACAAAAATTTCAAACCATATTTTCATTAAGCCTAGTGCTTGGCAAAAATAAAAAATTAACTACTCTAACTACACTAGTCCTTTTATAATTCTCCGTGCATGGAGTCTTCTACAGAAAATGTGTAAGCTTTGTTACACAAGAAGTTTTGGAAAGCTTTTTTTATAAGCTTTCTAAAGATATTGTGTATTATGTTCCATAAAATGAGAGTTACTTATGATGAGGGAGAGGAAATGGATTGCCAATTATATGCTTAGCAGCAGACCTGTCAAAGACAACAGCACTTTTCTCTAAATATTGACACCAAATCTATCTCAAAAGGAAACATTTTCTACTAGGATAAAGAACTTAGAAAAATCCAGCGACCAATCTAAACATGACTATAACATTTTAAACATCTCAGATTCACAAAAAGCAGGCTTTTAAATCTCAACTTGCTCTTCCATATGACCTTTTCAGCTTTCTTGGCTGGATAAAACCTTTAGACTGAATGATTTGATCTTCACAGATTCTAGACCCTTCTGATTTTAGATAAGTATAATTCACCCATTTCCTCACAGGAAGGTAATTTCTAGTTCAATGCACATCTTAGGCACTTTAAAGCTTACATGAGCCTAAGTCAACACTATCAACAAAAGGATCACGCACAGGCTTTTGTGTCCCCTCTCTGTACAGCTGCCTCTCTTCAGGCACGCATATTCACTCAGCAGAACACGGGAGTTGTTCTAAAGTAATGTAAATAACCTAGGATAATTTTCAGGTTAGTTTTTAAATTCAGGTCAACTCCCAGACCTCATCCATTGCATAGCCCCACAAATATTTGCTTAGGTACAAGAGAAAGGGCTCCTGTTCTTCAAAATCAATGCCAGTTTATGTCCACTTTTAAGGTCTGAGAAGTCAAGAATCAAGAATCGCCCTAAATGCAAGGCACTTAAACAAAATAGCACAAAAAACCTCAGCCCAACAAAAAAATGAAAAAAATCCCAACCAAAAACAGCAAACAACAAAACAAACAAAATCCCTCAAACTCAAAATGAAAACCAAACAAACAAAAACTTCCCCCTCCCCCCCAAAAAAAAAAACCAACCCAAACCCACTTAAAAATTATTCCCAAGAGATTTGAAACCTACTTCTCCAGATTAAAGAGCTTTGCACTAGTGATGCTTGGACTGAACTGCTTAGTCTGCCGTTGATATTGAAACGGAACCTTTTAGTTGAATTTACTCCACTGTAAGTCTGAAATAACTGTAACCAGGACAAGCAGATGCTCTTCTTGCCTACCTTCAAAGTTTGCAGTATTTTAGCTATTACCAATGGTTTTGTGTTAGTACAGCTATAGCAGATACCAAAGCCCAATTAAAATGATATACAAGATGTACCAATAAACTTCAACTGAAATGTGTTTTCTCTGTTAATCAAAGGCTTTTCAGGCATTCCTGCTTATATCATATCTAAGCATCTTTAAGACCTGATTTTCAAAGGTTTGACACAGTTTTACAGGGAAAAGGTGAAGAGACATCAGAGGAGAAAACCAATTCTTGGACACTTGTTTTTTTTTTCCTAGGGAATTAAGTTTCACCTCAAACATAACACACCAATTTAGGAATACTTTTTAATACCACTACATTTAAACTCTTAAAAATCTAGGTTTGGTTACATAATCAAAACAGAGGCTAAGCTTCTTCTCAGCAAAGACAAAGATTTTTATATATAACCTAGTCCTATATTTCATATAACTTAAATGTACAGTGTACAAAACTGAACACTCATAAAAAAATAAGTGGCACAGCAGATTAAAACCCTGAAGAATTCTTAAACACTTTTATATTTTCTGCCATATCATCGAGAGTATCAGATGGAGAGGCCATAAATGGCAAATTTCAGTTTACAGAGACTTGTTCCAAAAGCAACAGATGAGCTCTGTTCTAGCTTACCACAGAGAAACTGAAGGCCTTGCTGCTGAGTTTGTGCCAAGAGAGCACATACAAGAATTCCCCATAATACTTTCCTCGGGAGGAAGTGTTTCCTTATCTGATCAATGTGTCATAATAGTAGGTGAAAAAAAATAAATTAATTAAACTGAATTAGTTTGCACAAGCAATTCCAGAAATCTCTTTCCAGTTGTGTGGGAAAAAGTTCTCAGACTCATTGTGCAGCTCAGCTCTTGCCATAAATCACAGCAGACTCGTGACCACTCTCACCTATGTACAGCTGCTACTTATAGGTTGAACACGCTACACAGATCCTTGGCTTTTTCCTCTTTCAGTTGCTAGATAACATCTACAAGGACACTTAACATACAAAAGGAGCTCCAGATCCAGAGCTTTTGCGGCTTCTTTCTCAGAGAAAAAGAAGTCTGTCTTTTCTGAACAGAAATAATGGTAACATTGCTCAGAGAAAGGAGATACCAACAGAGCAAAGACTTAAAATGAAAAGGACAGTTAATCAAGAGGGCAAAAGCAGACAAGTGAAATGTTCCAATCAAGTCCTGAGGGAGGAGTTGGGATACTCTGAATCACAGTACTCCTGATCCATGGCTGACTGCAGAACATTCAGAGGAGTAGCATATCTTACCACTGTGCAAAATATACAAACCCAGGCATTTTCATACTCTACCTACATCACTACATCAGCAGAAGTTCACATTATATGACTCCTTAAGGTAATATTAAAAATACACAAATCCCTAAAATACAATACCCCCTCTGTACTGCTATACCACAATTAAAACAAAGCTTATTCAACCTCATTTTTGCAATAACCCAACTTTACAGAAACAGATGCTTCTTCATACCCAGGGAAAAGGTTTCTTAATAGAAACCTTAAGTAAGGTATTGTCTCTTCTAAATCAACAATGGCATTGTGCATTAGAATAGGGCAGTATCTAACTTTTGGTCGAAAATAGTCTTTAAATCTACATTTTCAACCAAATACAATTTTTAACTGGTCTTTGGAATTTATTCCTAGGTACTAACCTCAAGGAATAAAACTCTCCCACTCCAAGCAAATACTGCAGTCTTTTACTAGCGCTAATAGATGCTTTACTGAAGAATGCTAGCCATTACTTAAGATTCACTTCCTCCAAACAGAAGATCTTAAATTTTGGCATTTTTGAAGCCCTGCAGTCATTAGGCTGTATGTTTTCTACACACACACCCCCCTCCTTTTTTCCCCCTGTGTTTTGAAGTGGAAAAATAATCACTCAGCAGCAGCTTTCAGCTGGAGCCAGGTCTTAAATAAAAATATCAACTAAGACATAATAAGGAAAAAAAAGAAAAATTAAAAGAAACAGGAGCTGGCAGAAAACAAATCAAAAGCTAGACGAGCATTGTTTCTGTGACTAATATTTAAACACTGTTACAGTTTACAAAGAAGAGTAACAAGGAACCTGCAAGAATTACAGAACCAGTAAACGCACAGAAGTCATTGTTCATTATGGGAGCCTCACAGCCAGCTCCAGCCTCCTCAGCAAGACACTGCCAGATCCCCCACGCTGAGCCAACGGGAATTTCCATATTTTAAAAGACCTTAGCATGGAAATCAAACTATAATAATTATTCGCCCTTTAAGCAGCAAACACGCTCAGGCACACAAAAGAACAGGTTATAGGTAGGTAGAAACAGGCGAGTGTCAGGAAACGTGCCAGCTACACCTTTTCTGTCAGAACCTTAAAAATGGAAAGGCACTTTAAAAGCACCTGTCTAGAAAAGAACAAGAGCCCATCTTCAAGCGCAGCACCCAAGTAGAGATAAGACGAGTAATTTTAACTACTTGCTTGACGTAAATCGCATAAAAAGTCAGCTGATTAGATCTAACCAAATTTCAGACATCCTGCAGATGCAGAAATAAATAGCGCAGAGCCATTTCCCAGAGGTTCAGAGTGCTGCCTCTGCAGGGCGGCTGAGCTCGGCCCAGCTGACAGCACTGCTCGGTGCCGCTACACACACCTTTTCTATTGGAGAAATTGAGGACAACGCGTAGAGTCGCGTCAGCTCTCTTTATTAAGGTCCTCGCAGAGATTTGTTTGACACTATGTATTCTCACCAGATCAAAGTATTCTATATGTATGTTAGGCAAAATAGAGAGCATGCTGTACTTTTCCCTCTTCTCAAAGTTTGAAACAAAGCATTAAGAACCAAGGTGTGATACGTTTATCTGTCAAATAAAGATCAAAGATGATTAAGAGCCTCTGGCAAATAAAGATCAAGGATCGTTAAGGGCCTGTGACAAAGCTCATGGTGCAGTCTGTCCCCATCCAGCTTTGAAAAGGATTGATACAGAGGCCCTTACTGCTATTACAAACCAGAATTTTTTTTGAAGTTTAAAGTCATTCCCTTTAAGATCCATGAACTTCAGTACCTATTCTTCCTTCCTATGCTAACTTCTGCTTTTTCTTTTCTTGGATCTTCTGTAATATTTGATTTAAAATGTCTGTAATGGCTAATCAGTAGTAGGCTGACATTATTAATGATATTGCTAATCCGAAATGTTGTGTTCTTGCTATAAAGCAAAACAAACAAACAAAAAGTCAAACCAACTGAATGAAATAATTTTTGTTTCTGCCTGCCTCCCTATTTTTGCAGCCTAACTGAAAATCAGATTCAGAGTTTGAAGGTGTTTAAGAAATGATGTATGAGTTCAGCTCTGTGGTCATGAGTAAGTAAAAGCTGATTATAAAGAAAAGAATTAATCAGGGCGGGGGGGGAGAACAGACCAAACAAAAAAGCCAATCAACTCTAATTTTTACTGAACATTTGGATTACACTAGAAAAGAAATACTACAGAAATGTCTCTAGAGAATGCAGTTTGGGAACCCTCCCTTACAGCCACGGATGCTTCAGCAGATGACAAGGCCAGACTGACTAGAAGTTATCCAGTTGAACCCTTTGCTGTCAAGAAAACATGATCAGTGAAAAGTGAAGTAATTTGTAACCGATGTTTACTTTTTTTCTAAGGAAAAAAACACCAGACAACAGGGTTTTGTTTCTGACCCTTTTTAAAGAGGAATCTGTTAGGGATGCTTGTGGGAATTCTAGGATTCACTGCCTCCTAAGAGATGTAGCTGTGATCCACTGAGGAGGGTTGGAAGCATAAGAACTTCCAATCCTGACAAGATTCCAAGGAAGACACCTCAGATTTAAGATTCAAATACTTCAATTCACATCCTTGAGTGGAGAAAAAAAAGAATAAATCATTATACAGATCACTTTTTGAAACAATTTACTTCAGCATTACCCTACAAAATGATATGGAGTGCAATTTCATCCAGACTTCATTTCTTTTTATACAGAGTCAAGCACAAAACCCAGGACATTTCCATATAACCACATTTGGAGAATTTTTCATTCCTATAAAGTCTCCCTCATTTGAAAGCATTATAGTCACTGCTGCTTAACAGAAGAGTTAAGAACTCACTTAACTAGTCTGCATCAGAGAACCACAGAACCCCAGAATACGCCAACTTGGAAGGTACCCACAAGGATCATTGGATCCAACTCCTGGCTCTGCACAGGACCATCCCCAAGAGTCACACTGTGTGCCCCAGAGTATCATCCAAACGCTTCTTGAACTCCATCAGGCTTGCTGCTCTGACCACTGCCTTGGGGAGCCTGTTCCAGTGCCCAACCACCCTCTGGGTGAAGAACCTTTTTCTAATATCCAACCTAAACCTCTCCTGACACAACTTCAGGCCATTCCCTGGGGTCCTGTCCCTGGTCACCACAGAGAAGAGATCAGTGCCTGCCGCTCCTCTGCCCCTCACAAGGAAGTTGTAACTGCAGTGAGGTCTCCCCTCAGTCTCCTCTTCTCCAGCCTGAACACACCAAGTGCCCTCAGCCACTCCTCATACGGCTTCTCCTCAGGGCCCTTCACCATCTTCACTGCCCTCCTTTGGACACTCTCTAAGAGCTTAAGATCTTTCTTATATCATGGCACCCCAAACTGCTCACAATATTCAAGGTGAGGCCACCCCAGTGCAGAGCAGAGCGGGACAATCCCCTCCCTTGACCAGCTGACAGTGCTGTGCCTGGTGCCCCCCAGGACACTTCTGGCCCTCCTGGCTGCCAGGGCACTGCTGACTCAGATTCAGCCTGCCATCCACCAGGACCCCCAGGTCCCTTTCCATGGTGCTGCTCTCCAGCATCGCGTTCCCCAGTCCATAGCACATCCAGGGTTGCCCCACCCCAGATGCAGAATCCAGCACTTCCCCCCTGTTGAACTTCATATGGTTGGTGATTGTCCAGTCCTTAATTTGTCGAGGTCTCTCTGCAGGGCTTCCCTGCCTGTGAAGTCCTGACCAGCAGCGCTCCTCAGCACACCGAAGTGGTGCCCAAACCTGATTATTTCATGGTAGGGGAGGAGAAAATTTAATTCCATTAATTAGTTCCATTAAAGATAATGCTTTATGACTATTATTAATAAAAACAGCTACCCTTGCCTCTCACCTCAGACATTTCCTCTGGTTTAGCACCTCTAGTAGGAACTGTATCTCTAAGCAAGTGTGCTTGCTAAGCACACCCAATGTTTGTCATTCATTAAGGCTTGTTTTCTGCCTGTGCCTATCATAGGCATGACTATATATTGCAAGAAAGTTTGGCATCTGAACAACTATTGTCTCTACATTTGACTCAATGAAGCTCATTCAAAATTTCCTAAAAGTCATTGAATGACAGTTTCAGGCTGAATACAGTGAGAACTGTGGATGAGGTACCCACATCTGAGTAGGAGTTTGCATACAAATAAAGAGCAGAACTGTGCCAAAATCAAGTACTAACTACAAACCACACAGCAACATCACACTTTACACAGATGCAATCTTCACTGGTTCAGCTAGTGGTGATCTGAATTTTCACTGCATATATATTTCTTATGGAGAGGCTCTGTATTTGTGTAAACTTCTTTCTCCTCTTTTTTGTTTTTTTTGGGGGTTGGGGTTTTTTTTCATCTGTTCCACTCTTTGTTTTCTTTCCACATCTAGTCTAGACCAGTATTCAAAAGAAGAATCGTTGAACATGTATGGGAACCTGCCTTAAAAAATAATTGCTCTGCAAAATCCGCAATGGAGTCAGATAGCATCTTTATGGACAAAGCCTTGGAAATCAAACTTTGGCGTGAATTATAGAATACCAAAGTACATTGGAGTAGACTATGTGCATCACAATTCAAATTATTCATATTTTAATGCATTGAACATTAGTATGAAAATTAATTTACGGAACAGACAAAGCTCATGCAACTTTGGAAAGAAATAGAAGCAAATGGACGTTTCATTAATTCTCAAATAAAATAAAACTCTTCTCACTATTAAAAAACAGATTTTTAAAGTAAATATATTTTTTATCAAACAAGTAAATACAGCAAAAATGAAAATCAAACCCACTGGCTTATAAGATTTAAGTGGATTTTTGTTAATATCTATCTTTCAGACCTTAAGAACCCTTATTTACCTCAGTTAAGCCAACAGCATATTGCTCAGAAATGCCTCTTTCTTTTTTTTTAATGTGGTACTCAGTGCCAGTACTAAAAAACTGTTTAAGCATCTAAAAATATGATTAGGCACTTATATGCAGATTTTCAATTCCTCTCTTAAAACCAAAAAATGTCATTTTTTCTCGATTCTTTGAAATAAAGCAAAAGTAACTGGTAGGAACCTGCTCATAAAAGATTACTCTAGTTTGTAGATAACAGACAGCAAAGCACCTTTCTTGGAGCTGCTGGCAGGCAGCTATGCTCTAGAGGAGAGCAGAGATAAGATAAAGTGGAAATAAAGACAGACGCTACCACAGTAGTTTCTATTTGCTCTAGATGGCTCCTTACACTGCATATGAGTTTCTCTGCGTTGCCTTTCAGAGAGGCTTTCTTCCTCCCTGTTCCCTGCACACTTTTTAGGTGACTTAAGCACATTCTTCTAAATTCTGAACTCTGTTTCCCATGCCCAATGTCTAAAAATTAGGCCCTGAAGAAGATAATCCAGAAGCTCTTATTGAAACAATTCATATTTTGCAAAAACACCCTTTTAAGTGGCAACAGAGGAGCTACATTTAGAAAGATGGAGAGGAAAAGAACTATTCAGTAACAAAGCAGACAGTACATGTCAACGTTTTGCACGTTAGAAGTAACACTACACCTTTTTTTCATCTACAAAAAGAACAGAGTCAATGATTCAACTCTTTATCCAGAGGCAAAAAATGATTAAAAAAATGGAACTGGACACTTCTTAAGTAAAGTGATGTAACAGTTCACATAGAGAGCATATATATATATATTTATAATCAGTCAAGTTTCACACGGGGCATGAAGTACCATAAACACAGCTACTTCTGTCAAGCAATGAAGAACTCCTATGCAAAACAAAAAATAAACAAACAAAAACCCACAAACACCTTGAGACAGCTAAAATACTCCCTTGATAAATACTGAAGGTTCATTTTACACCTCTGAGATGTCGTTTTGTTGAATCAAATAAATCCTACATCTCAGAGGTGAACCAAAATTTCAGAACAAGTGTACACATCTGGGACTGTCTTAGATTTAAAAGGTTTTAAAGTGATTCAGAAAATCACAAACGCTTGTAATAATGTTGAAGTGTCCAAACTGAGCTTGAGAGGAAGCGAATCACAGTCTTCTTGTAACGTGTTCAGTGGCCCCTGCAAACACCAACAGTACATAAAATTCAAATGACTTTAAGTCCTCTTAGAAAATGCGGCTATGCAACTGCAGCAAAATCCATCTCCCGATCCACTAATCTAGTTATTGCCACAATGACTCCATTCATCCCAAGATCTGAAATCATACCAAACAGAAAGCCTTGCTTCTTTAATTTGTTTCCTGCCTGCAGGCTGAAGTCTTGCACACACACAGTGCCAGCGACCTGTCTTGAGCCAAGGCTTGTGGACAGCTGGCTGGTGACAGGCCATAAGACAGCACTTCTGTAGCATTCAACTTACTATGTTCAATGTAACAGCAAAAGGGAATGTTTCTGGTTAGCTCAAATTTAATATACTAATAATATTCTGCTTCTGTATATAAATAACAAACCATTACAGTGACAACTACCAAATTTCTGTGTTTATAGAAAACTGGCAGTTCATAAATATTAAAGTATGCTGTTAGCAACAAAGTACAACATATAGCTGTTATTTTTCCTAAAGATAAGGAAACAGTAACCATCGCTGAAATAATTCATTATTTATAGACCTTTGGATTTTAAAGCCACATGACTGCACTACAATTTTTTCATTAAAATTCAAAAAAGCATGTTTGTTATCCCTTTGATGAATGTGCTAAAGGCATGGAAACAGTAGCTATTGCTGACAGATTTCCCAATGATATAGTGATATTTGCCACTTAATCATCAATACAGTTTTTTAAATGAGCCCTAATGTTGCCAAATAACTATCATGTAGTTTCATTAAAGTTAAAACATAGAAATGCTGTCACAATTGAAGATTGCAATCAGGCATCTACAATCTGCATCATGGAAGTACCACGGGGGGAGAAATACACTCCAAGGCAAACTTCCCTTAGGGCTTATTACAGGAATTTCTAATGCCCCCAGAGTTAGAAAGGAACACAATCAAATTTGCTATCTAGTCAAACCATGCCTTGAAAGTATTGTGACAGCTCCCAGAGTCCTTCAGCTAATTTGTATGACTTTTGCAGTCAGAATCCTTTCCCTTTCAATCTCAGCGGGTATTACACACCTAAGGTCTCCTCAAAATAATTTCCTTCTTGCAATGCAATTAGTCAGAAAGACCCTGACAGTAAAACATGAATGGACTAATAAAAAAAATTACCAAAAGCAGTCAAACAAGCTATACAGAAGAATAAAACTGGAAAACTAAGAATATTTTCTGTAGTCAATCTCCCCTTGCTATAAGTTTAGGTGTTATAACAACAGCAATGTGGCCATCCTGGACACTGTTTTATACACAAACTGTAGAGGATTCTCATATGAGTGTTTTAACATAGGAAGTTGGGAGGAAAACGTTCTTTTATCAAGGTTTGTTCAAACAACAATTTTCCATTTTATCTCAAAAATGACCTCTCCCCAAGTGGAGTTTTCTTGAAAGATTTAATGAAGTGAGAGAGATTAGAGACTGGGAAAGGCACACTTTAAAAATTTTACTGGCAGATAAATTACACTAAGGCTACTCTATGAGGCTTAAGCTGACTTCTCAACTTTTCAAACTTCTCTCCCCTTAGGTACTCTCCCTTCCCTCTCCCTGCTGCACACACAGAGGATTTGAACAAGCTGTGTCTATACTGCCCTGTTACACTGCCCAGGTACGTTTTTCAAAGCCCACATCTGCTGATTGCTCATCATGTGCTGGTCTCGAAACATCGCTCAGGGTAGCATAAAAGTTGCCTTGTTGGAAGTTGCAGAGGAGAAAAAAAACCCCTCGGGACCCTTCAGTATGCACCCTCAATCACCCTGGATTCCTTAACATGCACTTCCCATTATCCTTGCACCTCACTGTACCTCCATTATCAGTTATGGCACTCCTCTTCAAATACACACCTCTAGTTGACCTGCTGTTGCCACACCAGGAACAAAGTGACAGGGAAGTCCAGCACATCACGTAAGAAATCTGCTCTGGATGCAGGCAGTGCCAGTGGGCTACACATGCACTCCTGACTGGAGCTAGAGACCTCCTCGTTTCTACAGTGACGAAGGTGAGCCACTTAAGTAATCTGGTCACAATGCCCAGTTCTACATTCTCCTACTCACCAGCCTTCACAAACAGCAACACTCATAGCTGAAGCTCTTGATCCAGCACTGTTAACCAAGGGCTAAGGTTACTGCCACAACTGCCAATTCAAGCTTGCCCAACAAGCAAAGATGGTTTGCTGAGTGAGGGTTTGTAACTACAGCACTCTTGAAGGAACTGGTAAAGTAACTCTTAAAATCCTCTCTGCCATCTGAGTCTCAGAATGGAAGTTGTTCATAATCTCTCCTGAACAGAAAGCATGGGGAACTGAACAGGCTGCTTAGATTTCAGTCATACGTGGCATCCAGGAATCACCTCCACTACACAAAACACGTACACGTTCTATGGCTTCCGCTGTACTGACAACAGTGTTATTTCCCCATAGATACTAGCAGAAGACTGCAGAGAAAGGGAGCTCTTTCGGGCTAAATAACAGGGAAGCTTCCCTCTATTTGCAATTAGGATGACGACAGATGGATAGCGCCAGCATACTGTTCCCAGCAGTTACTCTCCTGTATTTTCACCTAGTGGGGTTTTTTGTTTGCTGTGTTTTAGTAAGAGTATCAGTAACATTCAGCTAATAAGGAACATCAATTTGCTTCTAGCAAACAAATATGCCGGCAACAAAGGTGAAAATTCTCATTATTCTCTCAACACAGAGTTGAGACTTGAAAAATACAGCTTATACAATCCTTTATGCCAAATATATGAAGTGTGGGCATCTTCAGGAATGCTTACAATGTTCTTTTCAAACCATCAAACCTTGTCAAAACTTGCATGGTTTCAGATTTTACAATCACCTTGAATCCCAGTCTGGGTTGTCAAAATTTTTTTAACCCAAATGTGAGAGAAGGTATGTTTTATTAAAACCAAAGACTTTTTTTGGTGGGGTTTTTGTTTTTGTTTGTTTAACAAACTTAGAATTGAACTCCAAATTCTATATATGTGATTCTAAAAAAACCTACAAATTATTTTAAAATGTCAGAGAATTCATAACAGAAATCTACAAGCAAAATCAGCAGCTCATGGTCTGTCCAAAGGTTGCATTTTGGGGAATTTCCTCTAGTGAAATCTCTGAAACACTGCAGTATTTGAACCTATCACAGTAATATCAGAATGACTGTTGTCTGTGTCTGGACAGTGAGAGGGCAGGGCAGAAGAGGAGATATAACCAATGGAATGCTTCTTCCACATCACTCTCTTTCATGTAATTTCCTCAGATTCACACAGACCTCAGGAGATCACATTCAGGGATCACTTTTCCTCATCTTTCTAGAGGAAGAGGCCAAGGGCCTTTGTGTGGAAGTATTTGTACACAATTGTGCTAAAGACAACTGGTGAAGTTCTTTTACTTCTGCATATGAGATAACTACATCCTTCAACAGCAGGCACAGAAAATTCTGTCAGAATCTGGATTTGTGCTGAACTGCAGCCAATATAAGGAGGATTTATTTGTACAAAAGGCAACTGTTAGCTACTAAAAGAGAGTATGGTGGCAGTTCGTAGTACACAAAGCTCCAAAAGAGAACAGGTCAGAGTACATTATCATTTAAATATCTCTAAGGAATTTCCATAATCAAAAGCAAGAATAACCTGCAGAGTGTGCTCAGGAGACTGCGGTCAGTTAACGGAATCAAGAAGAGCATCCGAATTACACTGCAGGACCAACCTGGCAGCCTCAACATCCCTGGGTAAAAAATAAAAATGGTGCAACACAAGCACTTCTTCACTTTTCTTGGTGAGAAATATTCAAGACATTTGAGTTATATCCATAGCATGTAAAATGCATTATAACAGGTGAACACTATTTTAGCAACAGGGATTGTTACTTTTCTATGGATTTACCCTTTTCCACTGTTCAGATCAGCAGCTGATTAAATCATAGGTCTGTTTTCTCTAAATCAGATGCTAAGACAAAAACATGAGGACTGCAGTTATTTTTTTTCTCTCAGCTCTGTCACCTGCCTATAAGATCTCACATTATGTTGCAGTACACAACATACTACACAACATATTTGCAGCACAAAACTGTTTAACCACCCACAAGCTGAAATAGCATATAGCATACAAGAGTTACTTCACCCCTCCCTTATTCCTTGCAGATATTTCTTGAGCAAAGTAAGTTTCCAAGTCTTGTTCCTCAGCTGAGCTTCCTAAAGTTCAAGGAGACTCAGAACAAGGATATTTGTCCTGAAGACACCTCTGATTTATCTAGTTTGAAATTTCTGCCAAATAATTGGCTTCTCCCTCAGGCTCTACACATCAACTAAAAACACCAAAAAAACCCCTCATAATTTAAGTCTTGCAAATTCCTTACTGAATCTCACAATACATTGTTGTAAGAGCAGAGCTATGAAACCTCTGAAGCCAGAGATCAGTAAATGTCAGCACAGAGAGAAGCAGCAAGATGTCCTACAATATTTAGGTCAGAGTTGAAGGTGACAACTACCCCCAGCTCAGCAGGGCATACTCACAGAAAGTAAAGTCCTAGATCATGCTTGCACAGGGACATGAGGACCCTCCTTTCTTGGAGATACTCAGCACTTTACTAAACAAGGCCCTTAGCAACTTGATCCAGTCTCTGCATTGGCTGTGAACTGACCAGGAGCTTTGACCATTTGACCTCCAGCGGTGCCTCCCAACCTGAATATTTCTAAGATAAATTTGCTCAATGCACAAACCTTCATTAAACACAAGTACAAGCTTGGGAGGTGCTGAATGAGTAGAGATGCATTCACATATGCACTAGTTCTATTCCCTGGGATGATTTTATGTGTCCAGAGCATTGCCAGGCACTCTAGAGTTGACAGCTAACAACAAACCACAACATAAAAAGAATATTTTTGTGATTTTGGAGAAGCTACAGGATAACCTATAGCTACATCTAATAGTGATCATATGAGCATTACTAATACCTTAGCTCTGCACATCAGAATAATTTCAAATGCTCATTGTCCACCCTGATTTCATAGAAGGACCTTCACTGTCTACAGGAAAATCTGCGTTTATGTATCCATTCAAAATTAGCATTCAGAAGACACATGAGGATCTTGCAGCTATTTACCAGCTAGCTACCTTTTCCTGATTCATCATGTTGCAGCAGAACTTCCCTGACTGCAGAAAAAAATCTGGTCTGCACAAGTTGCAGACTCTTTGCTTTTCTCAAGGCCAAGCTTGAATTCTGCACCATAATTTCAAGACACTATGTAGAATAAAAGAAACATGGTTGGAAAATCTTCCCTAAGGAGGGAAGAAATCAATAACTTTAGATTCAGATTTTTACAGAACTTGTGTAAATTCATGTCAGTTAATGAGCTGATCTAAATCAGATGAGAAGAATCTGGTCCTGAGAGTCTCACTTCCAAAATGTAATGTACCATGTATTTATCAGAGCAGGACTCCATTTTGCTAATGTTTGTTTATTATGTTACCACAGCATTTAGCAAACTGTTTTCATGTACAGACATTTAGTGTTATTGCTTGTTAGGCTGTACATGGAGCTGTAAGAGCTCAGAGTTTGCTTCATAAAACTACTTAGGCGTGTTCCCTAATTTTATCATGGATCTCTCATACAGCAGTTTGCAGGTTGTATGCTTGATTCAAAGAAAGGAATAGCCACATAACATGAAAACATTGTAAATTGCTGGACAGGTGCCGGCCTCCACACAGCATTATGGCCTTGGCAAAACACCCCTAATGGCTACTGATAGATTTAATCACATTGTCTCTGATTATCTCTTTTACTCTAAAGATTTACCCTAACTGATTTTTCCCTGCATTTCTTAAGCTTGAGTCTTTCTCAAGAGGTCCTTTCAAAGGTCAGCCCTTTATGCCACAACTTTCTGAAGTCCTTTAATTGCAAAACCTGCTAAAAAAAGGTCCACCAACATGGAGGCTCCCTGATTCCATACCACCCCAGGGATCCATCTCCCAGTGTCATACATACCTACTTTATTTATTCTTCTACTGACTTCCTTAGTTTGTGACTACCTTTGGAAGCATACTCTCCCCTCAGCTCTGAGGCAAGATGCTAGAGAATATCCTGCTTTTCCCAACCACTCACCAGCATGCAAAGACTGTATCCCCTACTTTGTGTCCGGTGCCCGTACAGAATCCCAGACTCAAAAGGCACTAGATCCTCATTCTTCCCAAACATATGGGAAGATCAATGAGGTATTCATTGTCTACTGGAATTTAGAACAATCTTAAAAAAAGAAAAAGTTACCTATGTGCTCATAGCCCATTATGTCAGCTTCTTACATCCACTATTTGTGCCTTCTCCCCTTGCATAATTCTTCCATCCCTATTAATATTTTTAAAGTCTACTGAGATTATTATTATATTGAAAAAAGGAGAATCATCTTATAATTTAAGACATATAAGTTGCTATGTTTTTGCAAGCTGAATAGAATTCATTAGAGACATACATTTACCATCAGCTTCTGATCTTCCCACAATTACCTATTCATGAGAATTCCATAATGAGGATTTTAATAAAAGCTGCTTCCTATATGCTGAAGCATTAATTCTTGTGAAATGGAAATCGCCTTATCTAAAAAAAGACGAATAGAGTGCAGGACATCGTGAATTACCTTTGGTAGAAAAAGCCTCTTGCAAAAATATCAGGAAACTAAGATGCTTGCTATAGGGTCTGTTATAATTTTTTATGAATGGACTTATTCTATTGGTTTCATTTTCTTTTCCCCAGTTTCTTTTATAGCATAGAGCCCCATCCAATAGGAAAGTGATCTGTGTCTTGCAGGATTCTGAATGTCCTTCAGCTTTCCTTCAGAGCTTAAAACAAACAAGGATTAAGGGTCCAGCATATCGTAGTGCTCATTTGCATTCTTCCATGATGAATCCCACATATATTGTCAGTATTATGCTGCTGATTGTATGGAACATCAGGAAGTTAAAAACAAGAGAGAAGTCTGAATGAAAATCTAGTGTCAGATTTCTCTCAAATCAAATCTGGATTCATTTCCAAATGTTTTAAATTGCCATACTTTTCCAATTAATCAAAACAGCATATTCATGGTATTTCAAAATTGTTACAGATGGTCAGTGATTGAGGAGACAACCTCATATCCATATAACACAATTTGTCAGAGCTCGGTCAGGGCTTTCTGATGTTAAATAGGACATGCAGAACTTGAGGCACAAAAAAAACCCCAGTCATCAGTATTCAGTGGGGTTTTTTCTGGAGCTCAGGAAAGAAATTTAAAAATACAGAAAGTCAGTTGTGCAATCCTACATAATTATTAAAAACCTATGAAGACAGCAAAACTGAACACATACATGCAGCAAACTTAAAAGTAAATGCAAGAAATGTTTCACACAGAAAAGTGTATGCTCCCTCAGTCCTTGAGAATGAAGGTAGTTTACAACCTGCTTTGGAGCACAAATATCTAGTGAGTACATTGTCTCTTCAGAGTTCAAAATTATGGGTGTTTAGAAGCATAATTTTCAAAGTCACTTTGCTTTATGACTGTTCATATGTCTAAAGACTAATTATCTGTGACAAGCTGACCATTAGGGAAAAGCATTCATACACAACATGACAGATGTTTTAACACAAATATAATGCCATCTTAATAATATATTTAAAGAAAAAAAGATATGACAGGTTTAAGTTTCAATTCATTAGAGATGTTTAAGACTAGAGGAATCATTTTCAAACCATTGAACCCTGTTGAGCTAGGAATACAGTATTCCTTCTTTTCAACAATTATTCTACTTTCAAAATCAAGAAGGTATTACTTCTGTGCACTGCAACCAATGACCTAGAAAAATGAGAGACAACAGGAAAGCAAGAACATACGATTTCATTTCAAATATTTTTGCAACCAGCCATATACAATAGTCGTCAACCCTATAATCCTTAATTCTAATGAAATACAAAATTGAGCTCGTATTTCTATTTCAGAGCATAAAAGCTGGAAAATCCAAAGGGAGAAAAAACTGAAGCAAATTACACCAAATATTTTCCTTTCATTTGCGTCTTTCATACCAAGAAAATGAAGGCTTTCCATAATATTCCTCTAGTCTGTCTTACTCTACTATATTAGAGAACTTTTGCAAATGTGACTTATCCTAAATTGTGTACTATTCTGGAAGCAAGAGATCTTTCAGGACAGCCTGATGAGCACATGCTTAAACTGCCTCTCACCTGACTGTCACAGTTCAGCATCTGTGCTACCATTAGCCCAGCTCACACCACAAATTTCAGCAGCCTTCTAAGGAAATATTGGAACACCCTGCAGTTATTGTAAGAAAGCAACAGTTGCATCTTTTCGTTAAATGCATCAGCTAAGCTCATGTCCAGAAACTACAAGCATGACCAAAAAATGTCATGAGTAGCCTAGGCAACATTACATTGTTGTAAAGATCCATCAGGAGGAGTATTTTATGGCTAGCACTTCTTATCTGGAACACGTTCTCCTCGGATTTTGATTTGGAGGGGTTTTTTGTGGCTTGGGGTTTTGTTTGTTCGTCTTGTTGTTGTTCATTTTTTTAAGATTAAATGTTTTTGTGGCTAACAAAAGAACAGTTTTCCAACATGAAAAGCTGTACTCACCTTTTGTCTGGGCAAGGAAAACAAAATCTAACAATTAATTTTCACTCACTGAAATTCATTAACAGACTCCTAGCACTGATCTGTCAGCATACATCAGACTATAAACTGCATAAATATAAGATATAAACTGAATCTAACAAAATTACCTTCCAGATTAGTATTTATCCACAATGATCTCAAGCATTGGACACACATGCATTCTATCAGAATTCTAGTCATAAGTCTGTACCACAAAAATCAAACTTTGTAATGCTCCCCTCCTTGCAACTGTTCTCACTCTATAAAAGCTCATAACAGCCCTAACAAGAAATAAAAAAAAAAGGGGCTGAGGTTGCCACACCATTTCTCTTACTACCCCTGAGCCATATCCAATATAGATTAAATTTCAGTACAACCTAATGGATTTTTTTCTTTATACAAACACTTCTGAGATGCAATCTCAGCACCACCTCCTTTTATGGGCCAATGTGCAAAACAGAGAGCAGGAGAAAATACTCTGCACTGTGTGAAGACTGGCACAGGGGAAGCTATTCTTATAGATCACTGGTGGTCAAGAAGAGTAATTCTTCTTATTGATTTCTTGCATTGAGATTACTCCAAACCAAAAAGAAAGAGAATGCCTTTTCTTATTTACTCTACCCCACATTCCCATTTTGTTCAATGCAGTAGCTCCTGCTTTCCCCACCCTCCTGTGCCATTAAGACTAGATTCAACTCTAAAAAGTTCATCTCCACAGGCATATTATTCAAAGTCTGGTATTTTTGTTCAGGTCTTATGCCTATATCCAAAAGACAATGGAAAAAAATATTATAGAACTATATAAGCCAATATGAGTTTATCCTGTGGTACTTTCTGAAAATAGTACTTATTTCAGGGTCTGGAAAAGTCAACAGCAAAAAAACCCCAATGTGTAGTATGTAATATTAATGCCATCTATGATTTTGTTAATTCCTTAAATATGTGTTTCTTCTGTGGAGTCTGGCATATGTGTAAATAAGCAGGAACTTACCTAAATACTATGCAACAGAAAGTATCAACCACATTATGCAGCAACAATGACAGTAACAACTGCTCACATAGGTTTAAAAATTTTTTTAACCCCCGTTTCCATGTGTAGTAGTTCCAAACAGTAGAAAACTAAGGTAACTCGACAACTACACTGAAGCAAAGCTGTGCTGAGACTCTGAAATTCTCGTGGTGGGAGAAACACATGCAGAAAGAGAGCATAAAAGCAACATCAGCAGGGTATAAGAACAGCTTCCCTGGAATATTTATTATCATTAGGAGTCAGTTATGGGACTTCTCTGAGTAGTCTATTTCCTCCGGATCATCATGTTTTATAGCACCCAACAGACATTCCTTCCTAAAATTGTCTTAATCTTTTTTAATCCTTATATAGCTTTTCTCAATGTTAGAACATCCTCTGACAATTGAAGAAATCTAAAAATGTAACTACTCATCGTGTGGAAAAAAACCCAAACTACTTTTTGTTTATCTTAAGTGTTCAACAATTTTCTAACTTGTGTGCTGTGGAAAATAGTGGCAACTTTTTATCTTTTTCTAATTGTACAGGTCTATATAACGTTCTCTGAGGCTGACTCTTTTCTGGGAAAAGCCTTAGTCTCTTCAGTTTCTGCTCATTAAAAAAACAACTACTCCATAAACCTCTTCATCTACTCCAGTTCTACTGCACGTTTTTTAGAGTTAAGTGTAGTTAAGTACACTTTTACTTCATCCCATTTCCAACTCATTCATAAATATGTTAAATGGCAAAATTCCAGAATCAAAGTGCTAGAAGGAAGATTCTCAGTTATCTCTCCATTGTGAAAGCTGACTATTTTTACCTCAATTTAATTTTCCGTCTTTAAGTAACTATTCATCCACAGGAAGACCTTTCCACTTCATCAAGCTTAATTTCTTCAAGAGTTGTTTAAGAGGGCTCTTTTCAGAAGACCTTTGAAGAATCTCAGCATACTGTACTAAGCAGAGCACACATATTCATGCTCATCGACACAATTCAAAAACTCAAGGGGGGGAAAAAATCCACTTGATTGGTGAGGTATAGTTTTTCTTCAAGGTGTATGTGGGATAAAAAAATCCCTTTTATAAGCATCTTTATTTTAATCCATGTTTATAAAATCCCTTTAAACTCCTGACTGGATAGCTTTTGCCCTTGATATTTTTAAATATTAATTTTACCTTTTCTTAATTATAAAATTATACATTACTGCTAAAATCTCTCTCAATAACAATTCAACTGGCATAGTTCCTCAGACCTGCCTCCTGTAAACAAAAGTTCCAGTGTCAAAACATGTCTCTACTGTCCTGACCACAGAAGTGGATTGTAATACACCTCAACTTAGCTGCAGACACTGGAACGTGAATAACGTCATGCTGTATCTTAGATTAAAACAGACTACACTTCAGTGTCCTATTACTTATTAGGTTGCATTTTGTTCTCTTTGATCCAAATACCACAATATTCAGATTTTCTGTATGATTTGGGGGGGGCATAGAGAGGTTTGGGTGGGGTTTTCTGGGGGAAAGGTTTGTGTTCTGCTGGGGTTTTTGGTTGTTTTTTGGGGGGGAGTTTAATTTGTTGGGTTTTTTGGTTGGTGGTTTTTCATGTGTTTATTTCATTTGTTGGGGCTTTTTTCTTTCACGCAGCACATTGTATACTTACAAGGCAAGCAAAATGACAAGAAGAATAGTGTAACCACATCTTCTGACATCAGTTATAGTTATGCAGTTTCAGAACAATATTAATTCCAATATAGTTTCTCTAGACATTCATAGGTATAACTAAGACCTAAGTTTAGTAGCACTAAAATAATGAAAAAACCCCAAACAAAACAAAACAGACATACAATGAATTCCAACTTTACATATTCTAAATTTATCTTTGTAGTAAGATGGTAGTTATACCTTTAAAATCAGAAGTCCAGAACTATCTCATATCCTATCTATCAATCCACCCATTAAAAATAATCCGAGCATTGCTTCAAAATCAAAAAAACATCTGCTCAATCCCGCAGCTAAAGTCACAATCAACTCTACAGATCATTCACTATGTGCCAGTATTCAACAGTGTACTTGACTGAAGCCCTACACGATCAGGCTGGAAGAGCCGTGTAGCACCAACAGGGAAGTCCCACACCACCGCCCCATTTCAGCCATTACACAGCTGAAGATTTCACAGAATCACACAAAGGTTTGGCTTGGAAAGGACCTTAAAGATCATCCAGTTCCCACCTCGCTGCCATGGCCAGGGATGCCACCCACTAGACCAGGTTGCTCAAAGCCCCATCCAACCTGGCCTTGAATGCTTCCAATGATGGGGCAGCCACAGCTCCACTGGGTAAGCTGTTCCAGTGCCCCACCACTCTCACAGCAAAGAATTTCTGCCTTTGTATCTGAGGTTTGTATCTATACTCCTCGGTTCAGAGCATACATCCCAAGATGATGACCCTTCAGTTACAATTCATTCTAACTTGCAAAGAAATAAGGATAAGAAGGAAAGAAGTTCTTACATAAAATCTAATTCTTGAATGAATATAAATAAAAATGATAAACCCAATAGTAGTTGCAGCTGTTCTCCCTCCTGAGATCAGAACTTTGGCTGCGGCAAAAAGGTAAGGATATTCTGTATGAGGTACTTTCTTCTTCCTCTAATCTTTGCTAGCACTTCTTTCAGTGCAAGATGACTGTGCCCTCAGAGCATAATTATTTCAATACTCCTTTTAAATCACAGCAGTTATGCATCTTTTACTACACTGAGCTCCAAATAAACACTCAGCTGTTACCTTTGCATAGACTGCACTAGGAACAAAATTCTTTGCTAGGAACTATATTAAGGTACATCTGAAATTAATGTCAGCATTCAAAAGAGTCTGTTCTACAAATTCCTGAATCACTGCATTAAAAAAATGCATCCTTGTTCCTGTCTTTTTCCCATTACTGTTTATATTTTCTAATTCTACCAATTAGATGTACTTAAAAAAGTTGTAATTTAAAATCCGATTGCTTAAATTCAATTGCATCAGCAGTTGAATGATCTCTCAAAATTCTGGAGTCAGAGGTAACTAAGTTTAGGTATTTTTCAGACAAATTGGCAGAGGATTAATTAAATTTCCAACATTTTTGTTTGCTTGTTTTGAACCCAGATAAACTTTTGTTCTTTTTCAGTTGACTTGCCTTCTAGCACTCACCAATGGAAAAAGAGAGATGAACATCATTAGCATTCTTTGTACCTCAATTACATATTAACACACTTTCTCTACTATGTGTACAGAATTTTTATATAGAACTTAAGGAGGATTTTACAGTAGCACATGATATTTCTGCAAGAGTTTTATCAGAGGTAAAAGTGAAGGAGGGGGAGTTTTATTATTGCACAGCATCTTTGACAACTAATTTTTTTTCTCCCAGTTTTTATCTCAAATTGGCAATGGGCCAGCTCTACATCCCATAGTAGCAAAAGCAAGTTTTGCCACTAATGTAAATAGAAAATGAAGTGTTGAATTTTGTTTAAGGATGTTTTATTAAAGACCCTTGCTTATGAACATCCTTTTAAGTTGTTACTTATGTATTCATGCCCAAATTTAGGACTGATTTTTTTTCTTTTTATTTATTTATTAGAAACTAACAAACTTCCATGCCTTTCCCAGTCCAGAACATTTGGAACTTTCTTTTAACTCAGTAAGGCAAGCTAATTTTGCTGTACTAACTATAAATACTGTACTCTGACCACTGCACCTATGGTGAGGCCACAGGACAGACAGAAGGGGAAATTTACACACTCCCTACACCTCTTTGGTTAAGAAATGTAGCTAATTCTGCTTTTCCAGAGTTGCTTGCACCTCTCATTCTCAGGAGATAAAATAATTTCTTGCTTTTCTCAGAAACTGAAACAAATCCTCAACACTACAGAACTGTTTGAATTTCATAACGCTTCTTGCTTCTCAGGAATTTTTTACTGTGTGTGTGCAACAGAGAAAAGCTATTGCCCCCACTTTCTCTGACAAGGCAGGTATTAAAAGGCAATTCTGAACAATTCTCATTGTATAGCTAAGCTTTTTAGCAAAAGGGAAAGCATAAGCAGCTCACAAAATGAAATCTGTAAGGCTAGTGTCTCACTGACTTAATTTAAAACTGCATAGTGACAAGGACTCTCACTGCAGAACTTTTTTTACAATAGTGTATATATGCATATAAATAAAGACAAGTCAAAAACTAATGCACTAAGAATACAGAAGTAGAATATCTGGAAAAATAAACTGCATGCAGTGCCTGTTCCAAGTACTTCATCACAATATAAACACAAGGTTAACTGATATAAAGACAATGGTCCCCAGAAGTTTTCTCTACAGACCAGTAATTTGTCAGCATAATTGATATTAGTGTCCAGTGGATGCTGAGTTTGATATTTGTCATTCTCCAATGGGCAAAGCAGACAAGGTTAATTCTTGGGATCTGGTCCTGCACATAAGTGCTCCATGCTCCCTCTGCAATATACTGCCTTAACCAATAGTGTTTATGACCATGTTTGTCATCTCTTTCTGAGCTTGTGCCTTTTAATCTTGAAGTAAAGGAATCATCTCTGCCTGCAAAAGCTAAGGCACATATATTTCCATGCTATAAATACCCAAGTTTATCACTAAATTTACTCCAATGTCAGCGAAGATAAATCTGCCTGGAAGTGGCTGGCTCCATGAACCTCTTTGGCTGTCTCCATGGACCTGTTGGAGCAAGTCCAAAGGACTTGAAGATGATCAGAGGGCTACAGCATCTCTCCTATAAAGACACACTGAGGTTGTTCAGCTCGGAGAAGGCTCCAGGAAGACCTTATAGCAACCACCAAGTGCCTAAAGAGGGCCTACAAAAACGCTGGAGAGAGACTATTCTCAAGGGCTTGTAGGGCTAAGACAAGGGTACATGGCTTTAAACTAAAATAGAGTAGGTTTACACTAAATATTGGGAAGACATTCTTCACTATGAGGGTGGTGAGGCAGTACAGGTTTGCCTGGAGGGGTTGTGGGTTGCCCCNGGGGGGATGGTGCTTGGAATTAGATTACGTTTAAGGTCCCTTTCAGTCCAAACCATTTTATATAGTTCTGTGACTTTATGAAGGAACCAAGGAGGACATCTGCGAAATAACTCAATCTGAGTATTCACCCTGAAGCCTCCCCATCACTAGCAAGGTTACAAAGCACAGAGGATATACTGATGTGACAGTCCATAAAATATAATTTCTTATACTGCTATGTACAGCATTTAGTATTCACTATGCTAGTCCTGTATGTCTTGGTTTGAGACAATTTGGAGGAGCAGACACCTCTAAGGGAAGTCTCCTCCCTCACATTCAATACCTCTGGTTTCTCCAGTACAGAGAGAGACCAAATATGCCCAAATGTAAGTGAAAAATAACTGTTTACCAAAAATGCTAATAACAATACTGACAAAACTGGGTTAAACCAACCAACGAGGAGAACCTTCCCAAGCCCTGCCCACAGGACCAAATTGAGCTGGTGGCCGGCCTCCCTCACCCAGAAAACACACCTGGCCACAGGACAGAGACAAGATGGGTGTCCTTCCATGTGGTTCGCCTCCTCCACGCCTGGAAAACCTTGCAGGAATGGTTAGAGAGTCAGTGCTTGCT
This sequence comes from Sclerurus mexicanus, assembly GCA_013396755.1. NCBI lineage: Eukaryota > Metazoa > Chordata > Aves > Passeriformes > Furnariidae > Sclerurus > Sclerurus mexicanus. The sequence continues at coordinate 1,504,173 of VWZF01002968.1, read as the reverse complement.
GTCAGCTTGCCTCTCTCCTTATCTTGTTCAACGCCCAGCTTGTAGCCCGAGGGGTTGGATGTGGCCACCCTGCACACTTGAGCAAAGCACACTGCTGACTGAGCCATCAGCACCAGCAGTCCAGTCTCCCACAGCACCTGGGCAGCCACTGCAGGAGGCTGAATGTTTGAGTCATTCATCACTAGCAGTTCAGGCTCTTTAAAGAAGGTAAAACAGAAAAAGCCAAAAAGATTATTTGGATAAAAGAGAAGGTGGATACCAGAATTTTTGTGTAACTCAGGACACTCTACAACTCCTACGTGTTTATGAGAGATGAAAAGTGAATGTTGCATCACAAGCCAAAAAGGATAGTTTTCAGGACCAACAGAAGAAGTCAGTGTTTCAGAAGATACATACAGGACCCTTTTTCCTGTAGCATGTGAGAATTCTTAAAAATACTAACTAATATTTCAGCATGCTTCCCAAGGAACTGGAGTGTCAGCAAAATGAGCATCTCTCATCTCCTTCACCCTTTGCCCCTAGGAAAAGTCATGACAGAAAAAATTCACATAAGAACTTTGTCAGGTGCTAAGAGATTTCTCCTGAATCTCATGGCAAAGAAATAACTCCAGGTCACAAATTTGAATGCCTTCTCTAACTGATCAAGAATGAAAGGGAGTTAAAAGGCAAAATTGTATTGTGTAAAGTCAGGATGCTTTGTACTCTGAGCTCTTTGAGTATACTTGTGGCTACAGACAGTTAAACTAAGAGTATTTTCCATTGCTGACAGTGCCCTTCCCAATGCTGTTTAAATCCTTTAAGTTTTCACGGTTTGGCTAATCCTATTTCTTTTTAAATCACATTAAGCCTTTCCATATGTCTTATGAATAGTGAAAAGAATGAACACACACCTTGCAAAGACAGCAGAATAAGTCTCTCACACGAGAAGAAATGAGCTGGCTAGAACTCAAAACTACATTTACCTTCAATACCCATCAGTGAAAGACATGGTTAAAGGATTGGGCAGTCTCCAAAATACTTTCCAACTCCATTACTACAGCTCTTGGATATGCTAGGTCCAATCAACTGCCTAAGCAATAGACTTTGCACAACACTATTTTTCCAGTGTTTTGACATCAGACATAATAATGCCTTTACCAGCCAGAACATAAACCTTTCAAACACCATTGCTCCTGAAAACCAATAAATAAATAAATAAATAAATTCTAAAACACAGAACAGCCATGGATGTGCTAACAGACTTAACTTGAAGACAGTTTTTCTTCCCCTGCCATACCACACTAAAGCCATACAGTGCTGCAAGCTGAATATCTTTCATTCATTACTTATATACCTAACCAAGCTTTTGTGAACAACAAATACCCGGAGTTTAAAAGCCAATATGCTGCACTCCATACCATAAATTAAATTTAAATAATTATATTCCACTGAATTTGTTGTTAGATTCAAGAATTTATGTAAGATAGCTCTGAAATACTTTGTTCAGCAACAAGACAGTTCAACTGCTATCCAGAATACCATAGTAACATTTTTTAATCATACTGCATATGGACTGTGTTCAGGACTTAATAGATGCATCCGTATGCAACCAAGTCATTCTTGGCAATTCTGCTGAGGCTGAAAACAAGGACAGGAATTAATGACAGTTTGGACGGTAAGTTTTTCTAGTGTAGATGCTTCTTCACCAAGAACTGGACTCGTATGACCAATTCACTCCACAGTGACCAATTAAGCCAATATTTTCCATCTACCAACAAATTAATTTGTGGCTACTACTAAGACTGAATTTAATTGGGAAGCCTAAAAATAAAGCTAACCATACTCCACTTCCAAATTCCTAAACTACCAAAGCCACCATGTTTCAGACACAGTCTTCATTTTGCAAGAGCAAAATAGTACAAGCTATTACTAACGTAAGTGACAGAGCCTTGACAGTGTTTCCTTCAAGTCTGAAGCCTCACCTGCTGAAAAATGCTACTTTTCTGCACATATAACTGAACTGCACAGACCAATCTGCTATTGATGTTTCAAAATGTAGAAAACTAATTTTCCTAGAGATTATTTTTCCCTCCCAGACCATAAAGCTCTTTTTTTCTGAGCCACTTAATAGTTATGTTTCTCACAGCTCTATTCAAAACAATGTAATTTTTGTACATTTTCAGATTATAAATTTCTCCTTTTTGTACCACAAATCATCACAGAAAAGTTTAGTGTGATAAGCTGGGACAGGCCTATACTATTGTCTCTTAAATCACTAGCACTGTAGCTTTTCTTGTGTAGTGCTCTGCTTATTAAGTTCCAATAATGACAATAAAATATGAGTCCTACAAAAAGGATGCTCTGTTATTAGCACTGCATTAATGCAAAAATATCAGTGTTTTATTAATAATTGCTTGTATATTAAAAAAAAAAAACACAGCACCCAAATCTGTCTTTTTTTTTGCTTTTGTGTGCTTATTTATGTTGTTTATTGCAATTACTGCATGGGAAGATTTATCAGTTGCACAAACAGCTTCTGAAGCCACACTTCAAGCTTGTTGTAATTGCATTTCTTCAATTTTAGAGATTCTGTTTCTCAAAATTACAGAAAAAAATACTAAGAATTGTGAAATGGGTACTAGTTCTCTATGGGCCCAACTCATCTCAGACTGAAATAAATCTACTGAAACAAAGGAAATTAAATCCACAGAAAGCTTGAACTGGATAATCTAAGCCTATTCCTGTACATTTATTTAAACAGTTCAGACATCCGGCACCTTGTATAAGAAATTCCATCTTTATCCTGAAGGGTCAGACACTTATTTGTAAACTGAAACTAAACACCTCCTGGGAAAAAATACTGGTTAGGTGTATGTACTACAAACAAGCCTCTATAGCAGTGAGGTCCAGTTATTCATGGAATAAACTGAATTTAGACTATCTAGAATGAAGACTATGCAGAAAAGACCACCACAAACTAACATATATAGGAGCAGCTGGGATTCAGAGAACATACACCAAAGCAAGGAATTTTATCACTTACACACATGATCAGTTGAACAGAGATGAAATTGAAACTAGTTTATTGAATAATGACCTTCACCATCAGCATATTTGAAAAACATATGAGTTCAGAGATGCCAAGAAGGGACCATATGAGGGGAGATTTATAAACACCAGTCATAGAATAGGTTTTGTTTGCCCGGACATTATTTGTTTAGAACGTCAGGGATGAGATTTTTTTCCTCCTGAGAAAAAGGAATAGGGAGGTGACAAATTAAATATGTAAATAAACCATTGTGCTAATTAACGATCACATTTATTGTTCACTTCTTGTCTTATACTCAGTGCTGGTCCTTCACTGCAGATAACACAAAACTTGTGCCCATGCTGAGCTTAGGTTGTACAGTCACTTTTTCTTCTCTTTTGCCAAAAGTTACTATTTTAATAGACTCCTGAAATCAGAGAAATCCCTATCCACTAAAGTGAAGATTGAGATATTATCTGTACTTTAAATATACAGCATGCTATGTGTGTCAGTTTTACTTCCTTTTTACTAAATTGGTGGTCTAGGATTATGTGGGACAAATAAAACATAACAAAATAGAAACCAAACCAAAACCCCCCAAAAACAAACAAACAAAAAACAAACAAACAAAAAGCCACCCAAAAATAAGGCATTTTTTTGAAGCAGAAATCTGTGCAGGAGGAAGATACCAGGAGCTGGGCCAATAGTTGGGATGTTTTTCTCCAAGCCAGGCAGAGTCACACTACTGTCTTGAAAAAACTTAGACATTTAAACTACATTGAAAATTGGAAATTTAGACATTGAAAATACATTGACTAATTCAGACATTGAAAATGCTCCTGAGAAAAAGGAAGGGGAAAGAGTGATAAGGACATAGGTCTTTATGGAGCGTCGACTGAAAGCCCCAAGAGTCCCTCTGGGTTTTTTCTGCATTCATATTGCTAAGGATTAAAAGGAAAATTAAGGCAAAGGAAGTCAAAACATGCTAACAGTAATCAGAAATAGAGGGTAAATAGTAACAGCCTATACACCCTTTAGGTAAAAAAATCATACTTTCTTCGGAAAAGTTTCAGTCACTCTAATCAGCTCCCAGTCCCTGGCTCCCAAAGGAGAAAGAAAGGTGTGGAAGTGCAGGCCACTTTCATCAGTACAAGAGGCCAAACTGGAGGGCTACTCTCCATGCCTAAGTTTAGCCCAGGAGGAATTGCATTGTTTCACCTAGAGAGATACTAGCTAACTTGTCACCTGCAGGCTGAGTTTAAGAGAAGGCGAAAAGGGAAGGACACTGTCACTGTGACCACAATCTGTTAGCCTGCTCATTCGACCTAGAGCACATTGAAGTCATCTTGGGGAACCGAAGGGAGAGATGACAGGTCAGATATGCACTGTGATAAGCAAATAAATATAGCTAAAATAACACATTCCTAAATCAGCTAAGCTTTGAACTTCTTCCTCATTTTAGGGCTTTCAGCAAGTACCCCAAGTCACAGTAATGAAAATGTGCAAAACCAATTACTCTGGTCAACCTGAAATTCAGAGGTGCAATGTAAAGGGAAAAAAAGGAAAAAAAAAAAAAGAACAAGTCAGGAAGAAATCAATTTTTTCTAGAGACTGAACGCACTGCCACTCAAATCTAAGAGCTCTTCAATCTCAAAGTTACTCCACCTGATAACACAAAAATGCAGAATTCTTTTCATTTTTTACAAGTTGCTATGAACAAAATGATTCTTTTTTACTTTGAAATATATATTAGCTTAAGAGTGTTCCACACATTAAACAATACAATTTGAGAATTAAATTTTGACATGCAATAAGCTTCATTCAATTACTTGAAAAAGTTTCTGTGTTAAAGATTAATTTTTTGCAAACATTTTATGACACTAACAGGCAGGCGCAGTTCCACTATATATGGTATACACTGTGTCCACATATCACATTTTTCAGCTCCATTTCCACAGTAACAACACTGCAAACATTATCTCACCTATACAAACCAAGTATGACACACCTTCAGTTGCCTATAAAAGCACATTTATTACCACAGAATAAGTGAGAGAATTAAACCACATCTGGCAAAAGACACTAACAATGCTTCTCCCATTTAAAGCAGCAGATGGTGATAGCATAGATGAAAACACATTTGGCAGGACGAGGAGTCATCTGTCCAGCTATTGAAGCCACACTATTAGTGACTAGCAAAATTGTTTGTGTGAAATGAAATCAAAACAACTAATGCTTGGGAATGGTTTGACTGCTTGACTACTGATTATATGACAGCGATTTAGACTGTCTAAAGTTCTTGATAGTATCCTATAAAGCCTTCTTTTCTTCAAGATACTGCTTTTCTTTGTGCAGTTTATTTGCTTTGTAAGTGATAGGCTTGGATGTTCATTCTTGTCCTTTTATTTCCATTGCAGCGATTTATGAAGGCCCCATTTTACAAGACCAACTTTGTTCTATACTGGCACCATGCTTATATTAAGCTTCACTGTGCAATTATTTCTGTAATCTACTGCCAGTGCTGTCATCATGCCTCGGGCAGCTATAATGTACAACCTTTCATTTAAGGGATTCAAAGCACCATAAAATCAATAGAAGAGTTTCCTTATCGGACAGTATAGTATGATAAAAGAAACTCTAGAGATATGAAGCTCATGAGATATTGTCATTTACTAATCTGTTCTTAATTTCATGTAAAAATCATTACTTTCATAAACAATGGTTTCGATTTAAGAGTAAAATTCAAACATATTTGGTTTGCACCCTAACCCAACCTCTCTACATTAAAGAGGATGCACAATTGTCAATGAGATTATGTGAAGTTCTATGAATACAGAGTGTGTGGAAGTTATAAGTATGGTATTCCAAATCTACATAAAACCAAACACAAACCTTCTCAAATACCAGTGTTATTTACATGGAAGCTTGCCCCAAGAACCTGTGTCTTAACAGCACCTATGCCTCTGATTGCCTGTTGTCTCCCTCTCCTCCCTGTCCCTGCAAATAACTCCCTCAGCTCCCCGTGCATCACTTTCTCTGCTCCAGTAGTCTACACCTTCTCTCTGGATTACTTGCAGATGAAGGTTTTACACTACAGCACTTATATGAAGTATCCTTAAGCACAGCTCCCTTTTAATAAACAGCAACAAAGCTCTTAATAAATAAACAGAAAAATCTCTTTCATTGTAACATAGACAGCATCAAGTCCAAGCCCATTCCTGAAATGCAAAGTATGTCGAAATTCTTACGTTAAGATAAACGTGAAAATCCACATGTCCTGTTTGATGTGATATGCAATCTGTCCTTAGGAACAGAATGAAACTCTCCCACTCATAAAAGCATACCTTGGCAGTGAATGAAACATTCCCTTCTTCCCACACATGCACACACACAACCGGACATTGGCTTTGAAAATCAGGAACACTCTCTGCAGCAAGGATCAAAGGAACCATGTGGAGAAAAATGCACAAGATGGAATGAAAGAAATTCTTCACGGATCTCAGTGAGAAATATGAGTGTTCCATCACTCTATTTCTGAAGGCACTTTACTTGGGCACTCGGAACAAACCACTTTGACCTTACACGATCCAGAACAGCAATTGTTGGTTTGGTTTTCAAAAAACACTTTGTCTAGCTTGAAGTCATCACTAGCTCTTTGACCTTACTTAAAAAGCAGTCGTCAAATGCAGAATTCTTATATGTACATCAGCTGGAACGGAGACAAGCAAGGGTAGTGACCTACAGACCCAGCCGCACAGCCAGGGCAGCTAGCGCAACAGAGCGTTCCTAAGAAAGTGTGCCAACACTGCCCCCGAGAAACATTTGGAAAGGCTATGTGAAACGCAGAAAATCCTCAGCAGACATCAGGAACTCCCAGGTGGTCATATAAATCCAAAACCCGAATCAGACACCAAATCAAGTGGAGCTGCAGGTTCTAGCCATGTATGCTTAACCTGAATCATCAGGTTTCCAAATCGTATCTTTCTGCTGTTTCATGTTACACTACAGAATCTTGAAGTACACAGTTGGTTTAAAACACAGACAAATAATCAAACTACTAATCCATTGCTTATTTCTGCCTTCCAGAAACTGAAAAATAACTTAATTGAAGTCCACAATTTACTTGTTGGACAGTTCATTATTTCTGATACATGTCTTCTCTGGGTTGTTCAGAGTTCATAAAAGATGCATAAGCCCTTAGTGTCTATCTGATTCATTAGATAACGTAACACCAATCAGCCTTCTCATAAGCAACTAGAAACCTAGCTGGATTTCCAGGGTGAACACCCAATACAGCTAAATGAGAAATCAATACAGCTCAATAGCATATTTTGCAAGACAAGTGCTGCTTCTGCTCCTGACCCTATGTACCTAACTTAACACAGAGATATCCTACCCCAGTGGAGAATGTCTCACCTACATTCGCAGCAGAGAACATGCTGTACAAGCAGGCTAAAATGTCAACTCAGTCAGATATTTGATTGCATGTACTTGATAGAAAGACAGAGTTCAATTTCCCATGCAACAAGATGTTCTCAAGAAACTCAAATATGCACTTGAATATCAGTTAGCAAAGATATTGCAGCTTATATAAAATGAATCACACTTCAACAATTTAAAGCAGGAATATTCATAATTCTAAAGCCAAAATCAGTATCGTACAGGGCAGTTGTTGAAGAAATATTCCTAGAAAATAGCACAGCTAGAAATAGAACTATATACATTATATATAGGGACCACGTTGATCCAAATCTGTTTCTGCACAAAAGGGTTTGTAAGATGGAAGAGAATCACAGTGGTGTAAAGCTACTGGTTTTAGTTAGTATATCTTTAGGAAAGGTATTATTTTCTTCAGTCTGTATTATCAATATGATCTGCTCTTGAGATTCAGTGTGCAAGGTACCAGGGAACTCACAAAATTCACCCACGTGTCACGTCCAGTCTGCAGTGAAAGGCCTTTCTCACTGTTTCCACAATTCCAGCATAGGCAGCCTCTTGCTACGCTGTGCTGAATAACAGCAACTCAGGCTGGAGCAATGAGGAAAACACTCATATCAATACTGAACCCACAGCACATAGTTTAAGAGGTTTTCCTACCCTAACAGAGGACAGTGCAAAGGGGACAGACTGGTTTTATTATAAGCTATACTCTCTTAAAAATTACCAGACTGTTACAAAATAAAAGGCCTTTAAAAATGTCTTCTATTCGTGGTTTGTCTAAAGTTATTTTTAATGTCCCCTCCTCGTGCACAGCACGTGTAACAATTATGGTACTGGAACCCTCACAGTTAGAAACTGAGTAATGCAATTTTTGAGCCTTTGCAGCCATCCTGACATGAATCTCAACAGAAACGACAGCACATGCATTTCTGTGAAGAGTATATATTCATTCATAGTTTTTTCCCGCTTATGCCAATCCCATAAAAATTCTGCACTTGTATCAATAAAGTTTTGTATCCTCAGCAATCATCTCCACTTCAGTCAGTCAGGCAACACCAACATTGCCACTTCCCTGCCTTTCATTACTCATGGTGCGAACTCATGCTTCTCCCCCTTGCATTCCATCTCACAAAGGCTTTTAATGCAGGTTTCACATACTCACCTTAGTTTTCTAAGACTGGCAAAAGACAATTTCAGGGGATCTTATACTTTCCCGAGCTTTTCATGGGGGGAACTTTATCAAGGTACTTCCTTTTTCAGAGGTTAATGTTACATGTCTAGAAGAAAAGCCTGTGAAAGAGTGTGGATCTGCAGGACAGACCTGTTTTTTACCCAGGAAGGATGGGGAGAGGAAACTCAAGTTTGCGGACTTGCTAAACAGTTCTCTGGAAATTTCAGAGGAAAAAAATGTCAAAGAATAGTGCTGATTTTCTTATGTAGCTTAGAAGAACAACTTCTCTTTCCCAGTGGGCAGCCAGGTAGGGAATTGGGTCTCCCACAACCTCAGGCCCCTATGAAAATACTACACTGAAGTCTTCAATCACATTAATAAAATGGGACACCTCACCAAGCTTCCTTTGAAAGCAAGAAAATAGGTAACTAACTTAGGAAATAAGAATCTGAAATGATAAAGACTGATCAACCCACTTGCTCAGTAAGGCTCTAGCAGTCATGAGTGCAAGAACATCTAAATTTTTATGATATACCATAAGGGTATATCCCAAGACGGGTCAGTTTCATCCCAAGGTCAGTAGCAGGTACACCCAAGTTGGCTTTTTTACTGATGGCTTTTGTTCCTGAGGCCATACACTTCCTCAAAGAGCTAAGCCTGAGCACTTCACTCAGAAAGAGATGCACAGGCATGCAGGCACTGCAAGTGCTGCTCTGCGCTGAAGGTCTGAGCTTCATTATTCCAAACTCAAACTCCTCCTCATAGAGGGTCACAAACAGAGCCTCTGCAGTTTATCACCAGGCAATGTTCAGCATTCAGTGTCTAATGCCTTAAACACTTCAAGAAATGTATAACAAGGCAGAAAAAGGAGAGGATGGATGGAGGGTCACTTTCAGTCACACCACATCTTTGTGTTATGAAAACGTATCTGGAAGCTGCTTTTGAATAACTCAGAATATTGTGTCCAGCCTTAGAACTGCTCTGCCCTGACTATAACAGACCTGAGAGAAATTTTTATCTACTAGTGATCTTGGGAAGAAATTTAATTTGGAAAATATCTAGGAGCTGGAGTGGGTTTTTTGGGGGATGGGCTTGATTTTGGTGTTTTTTTGTTTTAATTTTTTTTGCTAATAGCAAGCCTTTGTATTTAATACAGAATACCCAAAGTAAAAATGGTATTAATTATATATAATCAAACCCTATCTACAGACAAAACAATCAGTTGTCTTCAAATTTCATTAATTTACTTTCCATGTTCTTTTAAAGCTATTTGAATGTGACCCTAGGGCAAATAACAATGTAAAGCTGGCAGTAAGAAAATGCTTTCACTGTCTTACTTAGCATCACAGTCAAGAAATAGCTACACTGGCATCCTTGCCAACTGGGTTCATATGTCAACTGTTACTCAGATTATTTGGAGGCAACAGCCCAAAGAAGCTGTCCTAGTAAGGACTGCAAATCAGTGGATCCTTATTCTTCATTTCAAAAATACTTTGGAGTACAGTATGAAGGATCAAATGAAATAAGATTTGAGAAATACTACACCTATATGGATCCGGAGCAATGTAGCATCTAGATTTAGCAGACAATTTTCTTTTAAAGGGTTTGATCTGAAAACTATACAAAAAATTCTATTAAAAAAAATCTACGTTGAGAATGAAAACTATAAGATTTGTCTCACAGCATCAGGTCCCCTTTCAGCTCCAGCGTACGCAGGTAGCTTTGTTCATGGTTAAAATATAAAGGTGCAGGCTCCCTTTTTTAGACCTGTTTACAAGAAAACATAGATCTATGTAAACTCTTTCACAAAGGCTGTTTGAGAGACAGGGCACTTTAATTTGAAACCAAACTAAGCTCATATGTGGCCAGCTCTGAGAATAAGCGGGGCAAACCTGAGTCTATACCTTACATCTATCCCAGAGGACAGCAGAGGAAGGATTAGAAGAAAGGCTGTGCGAGCTCCCCCCTCTCAGTTCACTGCTTTCCTCCTGTCCTTCACAGGATCAAAAAGATGCTATTCCAGATTTGACAAAAAGATATGTATATCCTCCTTTTGATCTCTCTGGATTATAACTTTCAGTTCCTGTCCTCCCACACATACCATTTCTGCCTGGTGAAACCACGCCAGTACCACTCAGAAGACTTTTGCACTCCTACAGACCAGAAGCTAGACATGCATTTCACAAAGATTAAAATACTGAAGTTGATCTTACTACCAGTAAGACAAATACAGGATTTCATATCAGATTTTTGAGAACAAATGAAAACCAGGTCCATCCCACTAGGGAAAATAAGAATGAATGCTCTAGGACAAAACTCAGCAAGGGTGGTCTTCTAAACTAATGGTGCTATGGTACAACGTATTAGAAGAGTAGCACAGAAACTCAAATACTGTACACAATTGAAATACATGCAAAATATTCCAACTGAATTTGTTGCAGTATTTAAAGATCAAAGATAAAATTATTTCAGACAGGATGCTTCTTTTCCAAACAACATGCTTAAGATTGTAAAAGAAGAGCCTGTTTCAATTAAGATTTTGGCACTGGCTTTTGAACATCACAAGTTTGTTAATTTTATGTAAAGCAAAATAAAATTATATTCTCAATGGACTTCAACAAATTAAATGAAAATATTTCCAGCAGCTAACTTGAAAAGGGATATCATTAAAGCACTGAATTCAATCTTATCTGTAGTTACCACTTAAACTTCTAGTCACGACACATTCATTCAAAACAAAATAGCAGATTGTAATGTGGGCTGATATCTGAAGGCATTTCATGAGCATACTCAAGCTGAAGTCTGGATTTTACACGATCACTAGAGAGATTACTTTTGAACTACTTACAAAAACATTTAAATGTCTTTGTTCTATCTCTGAATTAGCATGTGGCATTAGAAAATTAAATATGATTTCTTACCATTTACTTCCCTAGTTAGCTAAAATAAGATGCAACACAAAACTGGAGATTATACCCCTTCAAACAGGAGTGAGGGTAGAGGCAAGAAAAAAAAGATCATTCAGTTATCAAATTACATAACTTTGAAATTTACTGTACAAAAATCCCAGGTTATGGACATGACAACTACATCCATTCCTTTTTTGCTGCAGTAGGATTATGATTTGCCTCTGTTTGTACTGGGGAACACAGATAGTTCAATATGTTGTTAAATGAAAAAATTGCTTTGACACCTGTCACTGCACCTTAAGCTAGAAAATGAGCATGGTTCTTAATCAGAACAGACAAAAGTACTATACCGTTTGATGAAAATGACAATTTTTAACTGGCTCTATGTAAACCATTCTAGGCTAATGCCAAGTCCTTGATGATAAATGCTGCTAGGAAACATTATTGGGCAACTCCTTGCATGCAGGCAGCTAATTATGACTTCAGTGGAAAACAGTTCATGAGATTATGTACAGTTACAACACAATCAACTTGTTTATCGTTTCTCACGTATCTGCAATGTTCATCTATGTGTGGAGCACAGAGAGCTTGCATACCATTTAAACCCTTCTGTTCAGAGGGGTCCAAATCCATAAGGATTTGTATGCCTTTTCTTTTCAATGGGAAACAAGACTAAATCACAATCAGCTTACAGTCAAGCTTTGTCCTCTGTTGCTTGGGTTTATGATCTCATATATATAAAAATTAGCTAGATCTCTGCCTACTATAGCCACCTGCTGAAATTTCAACAACAAAATAAGATCTATAATTGGATATACAAAAACAGAAGCTCTGAAATTACAGCACAACAGGTCTAAAATTTGCAGCAGGGATAGTAAAATCCTGCAGCACTGTTTATATGTGGCTGTCAGTAGCTGCACACCCACAGAATCTACTATTAGCAGTTTAAAAAGGCCAAGAAATAAAAAGATGCCTCGCACACAATCTTCTACTTTTAGCAGCTTTAATTGTCTATCCTTGAAAGAGCTTTACCCTGTTTCTTCCCCTGCTTCAGAAGGAGTGTGTGGACCCCACGTTGTACAGAAGAAACACGTAGACCACTCCCATCTTTTCCATACCATGTTTAGGAATCTAGGTACATTAATTCTTCAAGGCTTCCTCAAAATACAGCTGAAAAATACTGTCGTATAGGATGAAAATAAAACTTTTAGCTAATAAATTTTTAAACAGAACCTACTTACATTTACTAGCATATCATATATTTCTGTGATGATAAAATCCATATACAAGGCACAGGTACAGAATGCTCTAGTCTCTTCTTCATGTACAACCTTAGTTTGTAGTTTTATTTCCAACTTAATATCTCAGCATTTCATTTTTTAATATCCCACTGCAGCACTAATCCCAACAAAGCTGCTTGCACAGAAATACTGGCAGAAGCGAAGGACAGAGTTTTAGGACTTTAGCCACTGCACCACCTAGATTCAACCAAATCTTGACTCAACAATACTAGTGGTTAGAATTGTAACAGCTGCTTTGCTTAGCAGTCCCTGGTTGCTACAACACATCACACAGGCGTTTTAAATCCATTGTGGAAGAATAAATGAAAATACTCCTACTGTCAAGACATCTCATGGCATGGCNGGGCACCTGTCAGTCAATAAGGCCCACCTGGCAGCCCACCCACGCCACATGCCCCAGGGCCTCTGGCTGGCTGTGGCATCCATCACTGTGGCCAGGAGGGCACAGAGCGGTCAGTGACCCACTGCCCATACAAACACCCGCACACAGGCTCCATCTCGCCCCCGTCCATTCTCCTGGAAGCTGCCAGCGTGTGACCTCTTGGCAGTATTCTCCTCTCCTCTCTTTCTCTTTTCAGTCTTTCTTCTCTTAATCTATCTTTTCTTCCTCTACTCTTTCCTTCCTCTTGTGGGTAACCTAAAACCGATTTAATGGTATTTCACTTAAGTTGTGGGTTGGTGTTTGCTGAGTGCAACGAGGGTTTCCTACTCCACAGCAATGCCTGCTAGCTTATAAAACCCATGGAAGGGTGAAGAAGCAGAGCTCAGAATGCTGTTTGGAGGGAGGCAGGAAAGTCCTTTTGTTCCTAGTAGCCTGCTATTAAGTGTAATGCTTTTGCAGAACCTGTTCCTCAGTTGTATGTTATTTCTGTAAACCCTTTTTGCCAAAATACCTGTTTTCTCACTAAATTAAAAAAAAAATCTCTTAGAGAAAAGAATGTAGCTTTCTCTCTGGACATGAACTCAAGGTATCAAAGAACTAACACTGCAGAAGTTTTGTGTGGGAACTATTAAGGGTCTAAATTAAAGCGAGATGCCCAGCAAAGCTTGAGGCTTCCAGACTGGGGCATAGCAATGGCATGTTGCATTTGATACTGGAGGCACGTCCAAAGTTCAGCCAAGATCTTATCCAGCACTGCTCCAGGTGGCCTCATAACTGAGAGCAAAGTTTAAAATTCTCCAACATGTATTGGGGATCCAGTCCAAGACTTCAGAACAAATTTCATCCCCAATGCTGACGGTGAGCAGAAAATTGAGTCTGAAATATCTAGAAAATATGTTGACCATGTAGAGCTCTGGTATGACTCAGAAGAGAATGACAAATCAACTGCAGGCTCTCTTGAATTTCAAGTCCTAAGAGAAAACACTATGTGTAGATAATTGTACAGCTCTTCTTCTGTTGGTTCCTTTTCCTCTGAAGACAGAGAAATTAGTCAGAGTTGTTGATAGGGTAAGGCAGAAATGGTAAAATTATTATTGATGTTCCTCTTTCTGCCTGTCCAGACAAGGAGGTGTTAACTGGGGAGCTGCTCACAATATTTCCACAAGAACTGAGAATAGCTTTGACCAGTTAAATTGAGGTGGGATAGTGAAAATAAAGTTTGTAAACAGAGGCAAGAAAAGACAATTACAACTTGAGAACCTGAATGAAGCTGCAAGATGTATATGGCATGGCCACACGACATATGAATGTTTGTCCTATCACTTAGTTACACAGTCCAGAAAGGGCTCCTATAAGCATCAAAAGCACTTCACAGTATCAATCTGAGAGAGTCAGTAATACCAGCTAACTTAGGAGAAGCTGAGAGTTCAAAAGTGGAGGAAGCTTAATTTTATATTGTTAGCATACATACCATCTTAAGCCCCAAGCCAGTCAATGCTCTCTCTGCAAATGTAGAGGACTGATAATCCTCTCATTGACATGTACTTGTCTTTCAAAGTGGTGTGGTGCTGAACATCTGCATTGGGCCCAGCTGAGACAGAGGTCATTTCCCCCAAGCAGCCCTCACAGTGCTGTGCTCTGCATTGGTAGCTAGAAGGGCATTGATAACACACCGGTGTTTTGGCTCCTGCTGAGCAGCGCTGGCACAGCATCAGCACTGTAACATTCCTTCCCCAGTCGAGGGCAGGATCCTGAGAGGGGACACGAGTAGGCCAGCTGACCCAAACTAACCAAAGGGATATTCCATACCATATGATGCCAGCTCAGATATGAAAGCTAAGGAAAGGAGCAGGAAGTGAGGCATATGTTGTTTCCAATGGCTGCCTGCTGAGAAACCATTATGCATGCTGAAGCCCTCCTTCTTGGGAAGTGACCGGACATCACTGCTGATAGAAAATAGAGAATAAACCTTGTTATTTCCTGCTTTGCTTTTGCGTCTGCAAGTTTCTGCTTTAGTAAACTCCTTAATCTCAACCCACGAGTCATTTTCCTTCTTATTCTCTCTCACTTTTTCTGGTTGGGAAGGGGAGTGATAGAGGGGCTAGGTGGGCACTTGGTGTCAAGCCAAGCTTAACCCACTACAACAACACTTACCTTGGCAGCTGTATTATAGCAGGCATGCTTTAGCACAGGTAAGTACTATCAGAGGGCTCACTAGGCCTGCTCAGGGCCCAGATGAGAGACTAAATATTTATTTATTACACCCCATGTTTCTGAACAATCTGATCTTCTGCTTCATGGGCCTGCTTTCTGAATGCTGCAACGTTTCCCCTCACATCTCAAGTTAGACAAGGTATAGAAAAGTTAGCTCTAACAAGCTCATCAAACTACTGTTTTGATTTTATTTTTTTCTTCACTTGGTAGCATTTAGAAGGTTTTTCACGAATCTTCAGTCAGGGTAGCTTTTATGTTATTTATATGGAAGCTTAAACCTCTAATCTCTTTCTTCACCTTTGCATCAGTCAGATGGCAGAGCAACTGTCAGTTCCTGATGCTTATAAAAAGTACATTTTAAGCTACAGTTACTGTCTGAATAATTTATGAGCTCTAATATTTTAGCAGTAACATAACTTTAAAAATTACTCTTTTTCATTTCTAGGGAAACCAAAGTATTATCGTGGCCACGTATCAAAAAACTGTATATTAGCTTAGAGATTTATTACATCTTTGTTCTTTCATTTTGGACCTTTTTGGGCCCATTCCATTGCCAGAGGGACAACGAGCACCGTTCACTAAGCACAGCTTATTGCCAAAGGTTAAATTTGCTACCAGTACATTTTCCACTGCACACATTCCCATCTTTGGCCCATCTCTTTTCCCTCCCCTTCCATCCTCCAAAGTCACAAAACAGTACTGCCTCATTCCATACTAGTCTGCCCACCGTGACATTTGTGCTTCCCAGCCTCCTGCTACTCCTCCTTTACAGCTCTCAGTGGCACATTTGTTCAGTCACCAACTTGTTCCAGCTGCCTCCTTTACCTATGCCCTGCTGCATCACACCACTTAGTCCTGGATCCTGTCCCTGAGAGTGACAATAGGGAACACCACTTAGAAAACACAGTCAAGCCTGACACTGCCAGCAATCCAGTCCTCTAATATTTCCTCAATACCAGAAAGCATTGTTTTAGAGATGCTAAAGGCCTTGCCTAATTCTTTGGTATCCATTTATTCATCTCTTGTATGCAATTTAATCTAATCACTTGTAAACCTGCTGAATTTGTCTACTTCTGGAACATGCTGCAAAGAGTTTGTAGACATTCACTGCCTGCTTTCTAATACCAGGGTAGTACCAAGATCCTGCCCTCTGTCTTAAAATAAGCACGCCATTTTACTGGTTCTTTTGGCTGCTGCACATTCAGCCAATTTCAGCAATCTCTCGGCTGCCTCTCAGACATTCCTCTTGTGTTGCAACCGCTTGTTCTGAGCTGGCATTGTGTGGGAGTGGTTTAAATTATTTTTACTGAGAAGCATTAGATCACTTTTATCTGTTCTGAAGCTTGACATGCCATCTTCCTCCCTGCAGCCCCACCCCAACTCTCAGCACTTCCTAAGGTCCTGCTGATGTTCCTCACCATTAGCACACCAAGACTGTCTTCTGAAACACTTCGCAACTGCACCCTTGGAGATTTCAATGTTTATCTCTTCTGACTCAGTGACAGTGATTCCTGAAGGTTCCTTTCTTGCCTCTTTTTCAACCCAAGAAGTGACTGACTACTATTACACTTAGGTGCTTAGTGCACTCAGGTGTACTATTATACTTGTTGTGAAATCTTCACATGAGTCTGGGCTGTTCCTCCAATCCTGTAAGGGCAGGGTGGGAAGACACTACAGAATCTTGTCTCCTCTTCTAAATCATGATACTCAGGTTTCCTTTGCACCTGTCTCACTCAACTTCCTTGAGCAGGTGAAGCACAGAACCGCAAGACACTGAACCTGTTGCTTCAAAAGTGAGATTAACAAGAACAGGAAACTCACTACTCGGATACTGCCCCTCCCCACACATAAGGAAACATTACATTTTTAAAAATAAGTGGCTATCTTTCCCCAGTAGCAACTTTGATCAACACCTCCATTTCAGATTGTGCAAATGAAACAGGCAGGCAAACCAAAACATTTATTCTCACCATGACTGAAACCTCTTCTATTATGAAACTTGCATCAGTCCTCATCAAAAACACCCCTAAGATCAGACAACACTACACATGGCTATCAACCCCACCTTGTGACAGCACATATGATAACCACACACAATGCAAGGAATCTCAACAAAAAACTGTGTTCTTTCAGGAAGAAATTTTTAGAAAGTGAAGTTCTGCAGACACACCTCTGCATCACATGCAATAGAACTGAATGATGTAGTGCCTTGTGCAGGGAAAAAAAGACCCATAGAAGCAGGGTGGGATAGAAGCAATTGGGTCAGCATTTATTGCAAACTAGTAGGTAGGAATTTGTTAACTTGGAAGAGCTGAAAACATATGGGTTTGTTCCCCCCTCACCAATTCTGGACCTATACAGTCAAATTGTACTTGAACCCTTTTCTGAGAGGAATGATCTGGCTTTGTCAGGAGGAAGAGCATGTCATCCAAACATCCAATATTTCTTCATTAAATGAATTTCTGTACAAGACTAAGACCTTTCCTTTGAGCTCAGAGAGAATCTTACCATGACCATGTCACTGTTTGCATTTTGCTTCAGTAAAGTAAAATTACAGGTATAATATCTATTGAATGTATCTGAATACTCTTGGCAGTGTTGTTAGTGACATGATGAAATGACTGAATTCTTTGTAAAAGCAATGCTTGAAGAAAGTAAAAGGAATGAAGAATAGTGTTTACTTCCTTAATGAAATTGTGGCAGAACCTTGTGGAGAGTGATTATTTTCTTCAGTCGTGTCTCTTATCAGCAGCTTCATCTGTTTGCTATGTTTGCTTCAATTGGGATGTGCACTTGCTGCTTGACTGGCTCGATGACCTCAGCTACAATAGCTATGGGCAGTAAAGAGTCAGGAGTTTATAATGCCTTATTCTCTTTCTAAAATGCCAGCTTCAGTTTGCCAAGAGCCAGTGGTTCATATACATACAGCACATAATTACGCTTTAAAGGCTTATAGTTGAGAGACAAAGAAAAGAATACATGTAAAAACAGGAGGGAATTATTGTTGTGAAGCTATCACAACATTCAGATTCTTTCAGTTGTCACTGTGAAACAATAAAAATGTCACCCCAATGCCAACCCAAACCTCCACACCACTATATCACTCAGAGGCAAATTTTGATCATCTTGTAAACCAAGTCTTTCTTTTTTAGTCCACCAGATATTTAAGCATTTAGCATCCTCAGCTCACCTCATTTTGCACAGCCACTATAGCACCTGAAATTGCACATCACACCACTGTTATACCACATTTTATTTTCTTTAACTCTTCTTTTGTTTTTTTTTAATAACTAATAAGGCTCATTTGGGTGAGTAGTGGTTTGTACTCAAGCAGTTAAATGAAATTTAAGATTGCAACAGAACTTACAATGCATCAGAGCTGGCATTCTTAACAAACACTGCTTAACAAGAACGTTATTATTTATGGGGAAATGGTTCTGAAAATAAACTCCTACGCATGTTTAATGTCTTCTTTCCTTTATTTTTATTCTACGCAGCAGAAAGGATTTAGAAAAAGAACACAACCCAAAACAATGAAAGACTTGATGCCCTGTAATGAGTAACTGTGTGTAAAATTGCTTTAAAAATAAATAAATAAAAATCAGTTCAAGAGTTCTTCAATCTACCATATATCAATAGATAAAACATGACAGAAGTGTTCATTCAGAAGAACCCTAAATTAAATTTCAGTCTAATAAGGGCCATTTGTCTTCTTGATGACTCATATCCAGGAATGAAGAAAACACAATGTAAATTCGCTTCGTCACAACCTCTTTTTCATTTCTTATTTGCTGATGTGTATCACATTATTGAATTTTGGAAAACGATGAGAAGAATTGGTGAGTGCTTCACTCTGCAAACTTTCATTATTCTTTTTAAATTAGCATATTTGAATATGCTCAAGTTTCAAATAAAGTTGAAGTATTTCTTTAATTAAGCCATTTGAGCTCTTAAAGTTAACAAAAAGACACCTGTGAAGCCTAAGCTAGGCTGTGTTTTCATTCTTTGTCCCATAAATCTGCAGTTATATGCCTACAGGCCACACCAGAAACTACAAATGGCTCTTTTATAGAGCAAGGCAGATGTGGAGGGGTATGGTAGTACCACACTGCTTTTAAGAGGAGGTGCACATCCAAATCATGAGCCATGACGCCTAGTTCTCCCATACACAAGTATTCCCTTGTATTTCAGTACACAGTGAAACTGTGGAATGTGAGCTCCTCGAATTTGGGACTGGAAATACTTTCTTTGCCTGTCAAACAACACAGAAGCCAGAATCCACTTCACGTACACACTGCTCATCATAAGGAACCCAACATGGCTAAGATGCTGCATTAACAGGAAAGTCAGGCACTCCCACTGTGCATTACTGCTTTCTGTTTACATGAGAAAACTGGGACTTGTTTGGACATCCTGCTTGCAGTCTTTAAAAGCCCACAGCCATTGTGTTAAAACTAACAACTGGTAAACACAGCTAATTTTTCTGTTGGTCAATTTAATACTGCCATTATGTGAAAAACTGCAATATACTGCGTAGAGATTTTAAATTATGTTTTTCATGGTAAGCAAAAGGAAACAGTGAACAATTAATGAGACAGTACAAAATTTCACATATCACTCAAACTCCTCAAATCTGCATAGATAGCATTTAAAAGCCAAAAGCCATATTTAGGTCTATGTGACAGTAACTTCTACCCTGTAAATCCATGATTTATTACTCCAGGGTATGGAGTGCATTTTGCCAGGGGAATTTCCCCAGTCACAAAGTACCATTTCAAAAACAGGTATCAGTAAAGAAT
>VWZF01002968.1:1454615-1483913 GCA_013396755.1 Sclerurus mexicanus | reverse complement strand
GGGGGGGGGGGGAGCTGTTCTAATCAAACTTATCAACTCAATTTCAGTTGAGCTTCACCTGCAACTTAGAGCTACTTTTCCTTCTCAAAAGTCTTCAAAGGTGATTAACGAGTTTTCCCTTCCCCATGACATAAGTGGATTTTAAAAAAGAAAAAAGAAAATGAAAAAGAAGCCTTTTTGCACTAGCTAACCACAAGTGGTTAGCACAAACGGTAGAAACACCTCACCAACCACTGCATTACCAGAAAAGAATAGCAAACATCTCTGAGAAGCATGAAGTTTGACAATTACTTTGTGCTACTCTTCACTGGACCTAAGGCTCATTTCCACAGTTCATGCCAGCACAATACCATGATGCACATACACCTATGTATGTATGCTGATACAGTCATGTACTAACACGTTCATGCACACTCTCAAACACACACACTACATACAAGGAAACCATGAGGAATCAATAGGGCAAAGTTCATAGAGCCACTCGCTAGGTCAAGGAGACCAAGATAAATATGAAGGCAACTGCTCTATACAGTGAAATGCTCTGCTCTGGGGCAGCCTCACCTTGAATATTGTGCGCAGTTTGGGGTGCCACAATACAAGGAAGATATTAAACTCTTAGAGAGTGTCCAAAGGAGGGCAGTGAAGATGGTGAAGGTCCTTGAGGGGAAGCCGTATGAGGAGTGGCTGAGGGCACTTGGTGTGTTCAGGCTGGAGAAGAGGAGACTGAGGGGAGACCTCACTGCAGTTACAACTTCCTTGTGGGGGGCAGAGGAGGGGCAGGCACTGATCTCTTCTCTGTGGTGACCAGTGACAGGACCCGAGGGAACAGCCTGAAGTTGTGTCAGGGAAGGTTTAGGTTGGATATTAGAAAAAGTTCTTCAGCCAGAGGGTGGGTGGGCACTGGAACAGGCTCCCCAGGGAAGTCAGGCCTGGAGTTGGACTTGATGATCCTCATGGGTCCCTTCCAACTCAGGATACTCTATGACACTATGATCTAACTTGTATCTTAATACTATATAAGGTGTCTTCAGTTAATTTAACTTGCAAAACTGCCAACTGCAGTTAGATCCATCACAAAATTAATTCACAAATCAATAATGAACTATAGATAAAATTACACGTTCATCAATATGAAAGTTAACCTACTTGACATTTACATTCCTTAAACAGATAGCTGGCATGTGTCTTTCCTATGAATATTGACAAGTCAGAAGGAAAGCACTGTTACAAGATTTTATGGTCAGTGCTACCACAGATGATTTTGACTGATAAATCAAGTTCTAGACATGAGATCTATTTTATACTGCTTTCTACTACATCATGTGATATGTCACATCTTTCTGCCTCAGTATGCTCAGAAGGGAAATATCTACTTGCCTCACAAAGTACTGTAAAACTGAATCAATTTATAAGCCTCATAGAATCTAGACAGTATCAATGTAAGTGGAAGACATTCAGCACCTTGCAGGATCAAATCTAAATGTACAGCTCTTTGAAGATCCAATAGATGGTGACCAAGCA
Organism: Sclerurus mexicanus; assembly: GCA_013396755.1. NCBI lineage: Eukaryota > Metazoa > Chordata > Aves > Passeriformes > Furnariidae > Sclerurus > Sclerurus mexicanus. Next base: position 1,482,392 of record VWZF01002968.1, on the reverse strand, counting down.
GAATCTACTTGAAGGCAAAATTTACCTTTAAAACTTAGAAGGGAAGTGTTACATATACTTAATAATATTAGTCAAATCATCACCTATGCCACTGGTTTACAGAACAGCAATCATGGTAAAATCTCCAGATTTTCAAATGATACTACAATTAGAGTCAGATCAAATAATAAAGAACAATACAATCAGATTTCAAAGGATTTGAATAATTTTGGTAATAAGACAAGCAGATGGCAAATGCAGTTCAGTGTAAAATAAAATAATCAGTCTGGGAATATGTGCTAAAAGGAACAGTCACGTAAGAAAAAGCATTATTTTGGGGAAAAAAATTACATCAGAAAAAGAGGAAAGGAGATTATGACAACAGTCATAGTTTAACTCCACCCAGCAACTAAGTACCATGCAGTCACTTGCTCACTCCATACCCTATCCACTCCAGGAGGAGGAGAATTGGGAAGAAAATAAACCTAATAGGTTAAGATAAGAACAGCTTCATCACTGAAACAAGGTCATATATAATAACACTAATTATAACAAAGTATTATAAAAATAATAAATAAATAAAGCAAGTTCGCAGACAACACCAAGCTGTGTGCAACTATTAATGGCTCCAGGCTGTTCAGGAAAGACAGGGGAGGAAGGAGAGGCAGAGGAGTTGTCCTCTACCTCAAGAGGTGGACTGGGCATGAAGAGCTGTCCTTTAAGAACAGACATAAGCAGGCTGAAAGCTTGTGAGTAAGAATCAGAGACCAAGGCAACAAAAGAAACTTTGTGGCTGGTGTCTACTACAGGCCACCCAATCAAAGGGAGCCTATTGACAAAGCCTTCTTGCTCTAGCTACAGAAGGCATTGTGCTGTAGAAATAAAATCTTGACTGTAAGTACCATGTTGTCCAAAAAAGACAGACCATGACAGCAACAGAAAGTAAAAATCAGATCTGGGATGCAGCTATGTAAAAGTATTGCAGGCTTGTCAGTTCTGGTACAAACTAGTCTTCTTTAAAATTAATATAATACAAATGTGAAGATGGAAGGCTCGGTTAAAAAGAAAGATTTGTGGAACACTGACAAACAGACATTGCTACACAAAGAACGTTATTACATATGATCACTGACGCTTCAGGACAATGAAAGTTATGAAGAAGAGGACAGGCAGTCATGGCCCATTTTCACTGGAAAAGATGACATGGATATATGAAAAAACCTATTTTGTCACAACTACTACCTGTTATTTTTCACACTAGTAATAGGCAAAAATATGTAATTAAAAAAAAAGTCAATCCTGTTTGTGCCATCAGACCTATTCAGAGGTTCACACAATTGGAGCAGGATTCAAGTTGGAAGTTACAGGGCAGAAATCAAAATAGGAAAACAACAGAAAGGCTGTAAAAAGCAGACAGGTGGGATTAAGACACCAATAAATATTAAACCCCCCATTTTTAATCCTCAAGTATCATTAGTTCTTGTAATAAAATGGCATAGTTCTTCCCTTACACCATTAATTTCCTTTCTCATCTTAACCTGCTAACTTTATTTTGTGCTGGCGCTATCATGTGAAAGCACTTTGAGTGCTTTTCTCTGATTGCACTGGCAGAGTTATATGAACCATTACCTATCATTACCTTTATTTCAAACCTGTCACTTCTTCCTCTTTGTAGCCAACAGGCTGTAAGAAGGGAAAAAAATGCAGTCTCTGTCAGAATAAAACACATACAAAAATGAGCTGAAAGGAGCATGTGAACAAAAGAGAAGGGAGAGTGAAGAAAGAGATAAGAGACTTGATAAATCTGCTCGCTCTCCGCAAAGGACATTCTACTCCTCTACCATTTAAAATTAGTGAATAAATAAACCCATAACACTAATACATAATGCATGCGGCTTCTGCCCATGACTCTTCTTTATTCTGCCACACCTTGTACTTAAAATACCTCAACATTCCACAAATGTTATGCAAATAAAAATAACATTGATACTACCATCTCATGCATGGAAAAATGTACATAAATTGAGCTTGGGTACATGAGAGAAGATGAGCTTCCCTCAAAGCTGTGTGTATCTTACAAGGTTATAAGGTGCTTTTCAGTGAATCCTTCATGAGCCACTCAATAAGCAATGAGCAATTAGTGCTAATTAAATAGCCCCCTCTAACTATAGTGCTGCCAGTGACACATTAACGACCTCAAAACGCACTTGGATTCGGAAATCTTTTCCCTCCGGGTGTGTGCCAGGCTGCCTTACCTCTGTAAGGCTGTGGCATGTTCCAGCTGCTACTGCACATGTATGGAATGTCATTCCCATTTGCAGGAACATGCACCATTCGCCAAACACTGGAGCAGCCATTACAGAACAGCACTGCAGACACAGCTCCGAGACTCAAACATGCCAGTGAGTTTTGATTTATCTGCATGAAACAACCCAGAGAAGCCACATGCAATTGCAAAGTGATGGCATACTGACAGGCAGACCACCACGAAGGCAGGCAGCCAACTTAATGCAGCAGAAACACATTCCAGAAGCTTATTTATCATGCTCAATGCTCCAGGTTAGTAGCACGCCTGCCTCTTAACATCTCAAAAATAAATATGGACATAAAAAACTGAAATAAAACCTTAAGGAAAGAATCAAATCCACCACTACCACCCCTCCTCTCTCACCTAACTCATGTTACTGCCTTCATGTAACACAATGGAGCCAAAGCCAGAAAATATTGCACCCTACTGGCGCTCAGTAAGTAGGAGACAAAGGAATACAAAAAAACCCAGTTATCCTTGTGAACATATAGTGGAAGCCACTGAAAATGACCAGAGGAAATAATATAATGAAGTCACAAAAAGACAGCTAAATTCACAGTCATTCCTAATTTGCCTGTCACCTACAGACTGAACTGCAAACATTCATCATAGGTATTCAATCAAATTGAATTAACTGCCAATGAATTCTGAAATATTTGTATTTGACAACTTTTATCTCCAAAGCAGAAGATGGAAGTATGTGGAGTATGTGTTAAAGAATGAAGCTAGAGCATCTGCCATAGCAAGCATGCAATTGGGCAGCTGGAAGCATCTAAAGGAATCTATCAAAGCTCAAGGAATCTATCAAAGAAATGAACAGACGGAAAACTTCTTGGACTTAACAACAAAGGATGTGCAAACAGTGGCTGAACACATACAAGGATTGCTAAGCACAGCTCATACCCCACAGGTCATTTGATGGCACAGAAAGGATTCAGATTTCCTGTTTGGTTTTGAAAATACAGTCATGCTCTGTAGCCCACATATGTTCCTCCTGAGCTGTGATTTACAAATACCTCAAGAAAACAAAACCTGATCTGTAAGCAGACAGTAATATTTTTCCTCACACTTGATTTTTGCTTGTAGGACCTCTTCTCTCCTTCCCTCTCTCTTGAATAGCACAGTGCAGTTAAAACACAAGAATCAGTTTAAGAATGTGATTTTTGTGGGGTTAGGAACAGTTAAAGATATTTCCACTGCTTTTCTAAGATCGAGCTAATGAGAGAGTCAAGAATGTTAAGACGTGGGGAGTTTTCTGTGACAGTGATAGAGATAAGCACAAAGAAAAGCTGTTCCAGAAGCACATATGGTGCAAGAAAAAAAAATCTGAAGAATAAAGTTGTAGCTTAAAGCAGAGAAAAGTTATGATGATGGCAAGATAAATTTCTTGCAGCTAATATGCAGCTTGTCGCAGCCTCTAGAAATCACAAGTTAGTACGAAATCTAAAGTGTAAAAATGACATTGTGCATTCCAACCAAAACAGAATTCAGATTTGAATTTTATTTTTATTTCAATATATGAATATGTCCACTGAAGGATACAGACTGAGTACAAAAGACTCAGGTAAGCTCAGGTATTTTCAATTAAAAAGGAAAAAAAAAAATCTTTTCATGATTGGATCCAAAAGCAATCACAGCGAGAGACGGAAAAAGACCCCAACTCAGAGGAACAAATTAAAAATCATGAGAAAAGAAATAATAATGAAGAAGGAGGAAGTAGGGGGTGGGGAAGCAATCCCAAAAGCAAGAAGAAGTCTGCAAATCACACTGCAATGAAAACACTGGAATTTGTTCATATTAGAGTTTGATACATGTGAAATTCCAGACACAGCTAGAGCAAAATGCAGCTCACCACAAAAAAAAAGAAATCTTTAATTTCCACAGAGAAAGATCCAAATATAACATATCAAGCTATTGTCTGTTGTGTTACGTACAGTCAGAAAATATCAAGTCTTCTTATTATGACCATTATTTCATTTGAATTACAATTGCACCCATTGTCCAGGGGATAATTTCCAGAGATTCTATCAGTGCTTCAGAGGATTCAGAATCTAAAACAACAAGCAGCATACACATGAGGAATGGGAAGATATTAAAGCATATCCAGCAACTGTCAACTTCTTCCACCAGCAAATCTATCTAGACAAAAAAAAAAATCTCCTATCTAGTAGAAAACTTGCATTATCCCAGGCTTGGTGAAAATTTATCATGTATTCATAAATGCCCCCCCTTAAAAAACTGCATGTGGAGAAAATGAGAACTGCCTCAGATTCCAATGAGGCTCTGCTGAGTAGGTCTGCACTCACATCATGCACGGTCATGAAACCAAAGCATCTGATGGACACAAATCTAATGTTCTGAACTTAAAGAGGAGCATGAGAAGACAGCAACTAAGGAATATGCTTAGTTTCATAGCCTTTCACTGAGTAGCACATCTGCAGCTGCTACACACACTTGCATTTTCTCTTACATACTGCAAAATGGCATAATGCTGGCTGACACACAGCAATCAAAATTATTAGCTGTTTTTGGCATTTGGGCTCATACAGAAGCAAATAGGTTAAAATGTTGCCTTGCAATCAAAAGAGATAGCCCAAAATGCAATAGGTGCAAGTGAATTGTATAATTATTTCTTTCAGTGAGCACCGTTTGAACAGTAACCTCTAAGGTTTTCCAACAATGAGACCTGTTTGAAGACAGTGTCGTAGCAAAGTTGAGACCAGGGAGGCACAGGTTGTGCACATGATATTTCTCTGCAACAGCCATGAATCTACAGCTGCAATGCTAAGTGAGAAAAAAAGTCAGATGAACATAACTTCTCTTGTGCAGCTCTTGTTCTCTGGGAGGTTTGCAAACACAGTATGCAAAGTGGCACTTTATGGATGAAAGGAAAGCTGTAGTCATAAATATTGCCCCTTACAGCTACTGTTACCATGGTGCCCATGCAACTCAGGCCATTCTCCTAAGCACTGTGAACAAAGATGAAGGAAATAAAAGTCCACTACCACAACTTGAGTAAGATACAGCAGCTGGCAAAAGAGGAAAACATAAGAAAACAGTGGGATAGCAGTGGTCTTGGCATAACACAGCTGTCTACCCCGTGGTAAACTTTTGTAGGCACTACAAATAAAGAACCTTTTTAGAAAGGCCTTGAAGGAGAGGAGTTTGCAGGCAGCTCTGCACCTGTTTATGAAATCATACAATGATAGCATTAAAAAAATGTTAAAAACTTAAATGAATTATGGAGATTGGCAACTGAAGAGAGACATAAATGTTTTAATAATGCAGGAGATGAGATATGTGGGAGAGAATAAAGAGCCTTGAAAACCAAAGACAAACATCCTACATTTAACGTGACAGGTTAGGTGAAGCTAACTGATGAGTCAAGGAAAGAAGTGACAGAGGTCAAACAGAGCTAAGGAAATTATCTTCAGAGAAGCAATTATCACTGACAGAAGTGGATCAAAACTGCACTGCCAAGGCTAGAAGAAGTGTTGTTGGCATAATCAAGGTATACAAGATAAAGGTATGAGGATGACTGGAAAGGCTAAGGGTTCTGTTTCAGCTATACAGAGATTCGAGAGGTGCACATACAGGCCAAGCAGAGAGCAAACAAGCCAAAATTTTAGTTTCATTACGAAAGTTGTAGAATACTTCTGTATCTTGTCAGCATCCAGAAGGTGTGTGCATTTTCATTCAGAAATCACATCTTTAAAAGATGAGATTCTATAAGACAGGACTAAAAAGAGTAAAACTTTTGGAGAGTATGGATACAAATTCAGATGGTTTTGACAGAAGGGTAAAATGAAGACTAAGGAAGTAAAAGAAGCATTCTCCATAAAAACCATGACAACACACTTACAAGGAATATAATTTGTTGATTCTTATTAATTCTTTGCGTGAGCCTCACTATTACTCCGCATGCATGTGTGCGCACGCATTAAAAACCACAGAGAAAGGAGAGGTATAGCCAACAATGGAAAAGTAACAAGCCATGACCACTTACAGAAGCAGGATTTTTTTCAAGTCCACACAGACAGACAGAACCTGAAGCCCTGAAGGGGCTGACTCAGCCAATCTGATAACAACATCATTATTATAATTTATGAAAATTTATTGTGAACAGGCCACTGATAACACATAAATTAAAAAAAAAAGGTGTGTCATGTTGATCCTTAAGAAAAACAGGGAGTAGAACCCAAAAAACAATCTCATCTGAAGTCCTGGAATCATGGAGCACATCTTCACAGAATCACAGAATACAAGTTTGAAGGGACACAAAGTTCATGGAGTCCAAATCTTGGCCCTGCACAGGACCANTGCCTGGTGCCCCCCAGGACACAGCTGACTCCTATCCAATTTGCCATCCACTAGGACTCCCAGGTCCCTTTTCACAGGACTGCTTTCCAGCATCTCATTCCCAAGTCTGTCTGTACATCCAGGGTTGCCCCATCCCAGGTGCAGAATTCAGCACCTTCCCTTGTTGAACTTCACATGGTTGGTGAATGCCCAGCCCTCTAATTTGTCCAGATCCCTCTGCAGGGCCTCCCTGCCTTGGAGGTAGTCAGCAGCTCCTCCCAGTTTTGTGTCATCTGCAAACTTTCTCAGTACCCCTTCCTGTGTCAATTCATGACTATGTTGAAGACCACAGGGCCTAAGGTGGAGGAGCCCTGTGGAACCCCACTAGTGACAGGTTGCCAGTCTGATATTACCCCATTCACTGTTACCCTCTGTGCTTGACAGGTCTTCTTTGAATACATTTCCAAGCACAACCCGACCTCCATATCCTGGCCCGAAGGAAAAGTCAGCACTGAATTAATTATTAAGCATAAGCCACAATTAGCAAGCTACCTGGAGAGAGCGGTGAATATAATCTCTCTAGATTTTAGTAAAGTTTTTGGAAGCTGAACAAGTATGGGCTGGAAGAACAGACTGTTAGGCAGGCTGAAAATCGGCTGGATTGCTGGGCTCAAAGAGTACTGCTGAGCTCTGTCTGGTCAATGGTTGGCAGTCAAAAGTGAGAAATGTTTGCCAGTGAGTGATTGATACCAAGGTCTGTGTTGTTTAATGTCATTTGAGCAGTAATAACGAGAATCCAGAAGAGTGCAAAGTTTTGCACCTGGGTCAGAATAGTCAGGGCACCTGCTCCTATATATGCTGGGAAGCGGATACATAAATTTCAGCCCTGCTGAAAAGAACCTTTGAGATACAGCAGACATCAAGCTGACCATGAGCTACAAACCTTCTTTGTAATCACTATGACAAACTGAATACTTGACTGTGTCAGAAGCACGGCCAGCAAATTGAGGGGATTATTGTCCTCCTCTACATGGTGCTGGCAAAGCATCAGGAATCTGTGCCTGGTTCCTGGTAGACAGGGACCATTTGAGAACAACCTGAGGAGGATTGCTACGATAGACATGTCCTAGAGAGCATGATTCGTAATGATCAAGGAAGGGACCTGGGCTTCTGTAACTCAATGAAGAGTCTCAGGGTTGCTAGAAAAGATACAGTGATAATGGAGCCACATTCTTCTTGACAGCAGCAGATTAAATAACAAGCTGTCCTGACCACAGCCTGCAGCTTTGGAGGTTCCAACCAGGCATTAGGAAAAGCACATTGCAAATTTATGTCCTAGAGCTGTTAGATTTATGCTAGAGGATCAACACATTCCTTAGTCAACCACTTTGTACCCAAAGTGCAGATGCTAATGCCCTCGGTCTTTTGTCAACACTGAACTTCTGACTGTTAGATTCAACAGGCCAAATATCTCCAACTGAAATACCATTTTTAAAAAGGAAATAAATTATAATAATAGTTCCAGCTGCATAAGGCCTCCAAAACCCTGTACTGACTTACACTTAAAACTTCTTTGTGCAGGGGATAACAGGAAAAAAGAATAGAGACTGAAATAGAGAGCATGCCACCCTTTCCAGATATCCAATATCCTGTGAAGTTCCAGAAAAAGGGATTGCAAACCTGAGGTGTTGTTGCATAATGTTTCAAAGCCATAGTCTTCTTTTCTGTGCTTCCCTTCCAGCCCTGATCTGTAAGTCTCCCACTTACAAAAGGAAAAACCCAAGGCCCTCTGTCTGTAGGTACACAGTATGCCTGCAGCAAAACTGCCAGCATCTAAACACTCATGTAAACAGGTGCATATTTTAATTCTTTCTCCCGTAGGCATAATAAGTATTATTAAGACTAGGGCAGACAGCAGAGTTTTAGAAGGCTTTAGTTATATCAATAGTAAATTTGAATGGATTTTTAGTCTGCTGTTGTAAGGCAGTAAAATATAATAGCCTCTTAACTGACACATTGTTATCAGTCTTATTATGGCTTTCTTCATGCCTGTCAGTGGATTATGGTAATTTTTTTTAGTCACGAGTCTAATCAAAGTAGAAGACTCTGAGCTACTGACAGCTCAGGAGAGATATAACTGCTTACATAATACTGTCATGAAATTCTAACACTGGCAGAAATTTCAGCATCTCTCTAGCCCAACTCTCCTCCTAGTTAAACAAAGTAACTTTTGGAACAACAGGTTCCTTTTTTCTGTCAAACAAAGGAACAAAAAAATCAATTATTTCCCCCAAATTAATACAGTATTCATAACAAGAAACTTTGTTCTTCTAGGCAGCTGGTACGTTGCAGTTTAGAATGGCTTTGTGATGAGTATTGTAAACTCATCTTAATATCTACCTGTCCAGAACACTTATTCCGCTTATTTCTGAGAACCTGAACAAATTAAACCATTACCCTGCATAGGACAAATTCCTTAGTAAGGCTGAAACACCACTTTCTCACTCAAGCAAGCAAGATGAATTTACTTTCTTCTTCAAAGAACCAAGGAAGAGTTTTGTGCAAGCATTATACAGTGGCTTACAAAGGGAACAGCCAGGACTGTACATACATGCAGGGTGTGCAGCCTGTAAGAGAAGGCATATGCTGCATGCAATAGATAAAGTCGCAGTGAGGTTGCTGGGTTGTATCATGTGGGGATTTCTGTTTTTCTCCAGCTTTGTGGGTTTCTACTGAAGTAGAAAATATACAGAAGATCCCAACATTAAAACCTTACAGAGCATAAACTTTTGGCATTCTAAAAACCAGTCATTCCAGCATAATTCATACTGAATTGAGGGGCATAGATTAAAAACTGTGAAAGCTGAATTGATACATAGAGTTCATGTATACAAAACACTACACAAAGGCAGTTCACATCAGCTCTCCAACATAAGCCATAAAGTAGAGGAGCTTTCACTTTCCATTCTCTTCAGGTCTACCCCATGAGCCACCTGCAGTGATAGTGACCGACTGTATCTGTCACTGGAATCACTAACGTATTTCAAATCAGCTACTGAAGAACGAGTTTACACTAGTGCTTTAATCACAGTTGCTGTGAGCTTGAAAGTAAATCAGGAAGTAGAACCTGGAAGTAAAAGGACTGACTTAAGAATAGAATCCTGAGATCCCATCTAGTAGAATGTCTACTGAACACTGAATTTAATAAGTGGCAAAAAAACAGACGAACGAACGAACCAAGAAAATAAAACTCAACACCAACCAGCAGACTCGTGGCATGTATCTCACCAGTATTCTCCACCACTGATAGCACAAGGGAAAATGCAAACAAACACATCAGCAATACAGCAAAGTAACACACCCTGCTGTGGAAGACAAGAGCAACAAATTCTTGCTGAAGTTAGTAGGAACGTTGCCACAGCCTAGATTTCACTTCATTCATATAAAACCATGTTGTTAGTGTCCTGAACCTTGGTCTGATGGTTAGTGACATTACTTCAATAAAATAATTTCTTTCTTTCCTCATAAATGTGTGGGATGTCAGAACACTCTCAAGCATAAGAACCATGCATTATAAAGGTGTCTATGAAAAAACCCAAACTATTCATAAAACGTAGCCATTCCTGAACCTAGCAGCCTTGGTCTGAAAAGGAACCTTTCATATTTGAGTATTTTCAATTCTTCTGTTTCTCCTTCAACCACTTTTCATTTCACTTGAGCTATAGACAGCTATAAAAAGCCAAAATCAAAAACAACCATGGGCAAATGAGCTAAAGATTTGATCCTCACATAAAATAATGCAAGCAGGTACAAAGTGTTGTCTGATACTACATTTGCATTATCCACAATAGTGCAAATCATACCCAAGGAACATCTTCATAAAGAGAAAGCAAGACATTTAAAAATCCAAATTTGTTTTCTACTGTGTAAAAGCTGAGAAGGGTTTAATTTTTCAAAATCTGTTTAAATTCCTGGCTACTTGAATGGCCACTGTATTATCAGTCAAGTGTAATATAAGAACTCCATAGAGCTTCATGAGTCATAGTATGGGATCTAAAGCCGATTGATGTAAAAGTGAAATATTATCTCTTCATTGACTTTAAAGGGCTTTGGCACAAGCCTATAGCAAAAAGACATGAAATGAAGCAGTGCATAACCACTTGAAATAAGCTAAACTACTTCTCAAGATTAAAGACAAATTATTATACAATACAGAATCTTCAACACTTACTGCTTATCCTTGTAGGATTTAATGTTATTTTCTATAGTTTCTATTCTGTAGTGAACTACGGTTATCTGCAGTAAAGATTTCTGTAAGACATTCCACCCTGTTTTTGCAAATACTTAATCTCTTCCACCAGATTTTGTTATAGACTTCAATCTTATCCGTCCTTTTCAACAGCATATTAATTTCAGAAATGACTGAATCAAGCTTTAGCATAAACAAGTATAACTGGCGGGCAGAAAGCAGCAAAATGCAAAATATTTTCAAAATAAGAGTGATGCAGAGTGAGCTTTTGTGGCTGAGGGAAAGGCATTTCAAGTAGTACAATGGGGTTCAAATATTATAGGTGAACAAATACCTTCAACTAAAATCCTTCCTTTTATAGCTTTCAGAATTTACTGTCCTATCTGGACCTGTTATATATTTATTTCACTCACTATCTTTAGTGCATATTTGGAGGGGGTGGGGGCTAAGGGAAAAGACTCTACTTTTTCAGTAACTAAGTTCTAACTGACCAGCACTATACAACATGCATTCTAACTAGTGTTAATGAAGCATCTTGAAGGTACTTCTCAATTCGTCAGTGATAGGGTCTGGGCAAATACTACATGAGCTTTTTTTTTTTAAAAGTGCTTTTCTTGTGAATAAGAAAACCTAGACAAACTAGAAGAAACCTTTCCAAAGCTCATATCAATACTCATCTTCTGTTTAATGCTATAAAATTCTATCTCATTAACATATGATAGAAATACTGTTATAACCAATACTATGGATTAGTTAGTACCCAGCAGTGATGGGTCAGATATCAATAGAAGAAAGCACTGCTCTTCTAACTGAGAGCCACTGAAAAGTACTGAGATCTGGGATTACCAGGGATAGCATAGTCACATGCAACACTAACACACACTAATTCCAAGTTCTCCTCTGGCCACACTGTGCCTTTATCTTCTAGTTACACTTTTCATTCTGGCACTTGAATCCATGTAAAATAACACACTGAAGTACAACAGGCTGCCAGCTTGACTGACAAGTCCCACCACTGCACAACAATCCAATAAAATTAACACTTTTAGTTTGCCTTCCCTATGTGGTAAGCTCTGTCTTCCTTAATGCTAGGCTTCCTGGGGGTCACATAATAATTTAAGGTGCTAGAAGGTTTAGATGATAGCAAAACACGTACTTCTTGGTGGTATTTCTCACTACCACAGCCAGGACAACTACTGATTTCAAGACTCATTCCATACCATCCACTTTAAAGAAAACTGGCCAAATGCTAACATCTCTTTCAAATTCTCTGGAATAAGAACTTATTTCCCCCACTACTGTGTTACGATAAGGTTCTGTTTGTAAAACTGGCAGAGAAGAGGCAATATGATTAATGCTGATTTGGGCCCAATAGAGGAGTACAAGCTAACAGAAGGAGCTGAAAGGTGAAAGGTGTACAAATTAAATATAGATTACTTGACACCAACTTTGACAAATGTATTCAAGAGATTCAGGATTTACTTGTAGGGAAGTGAGGCTTCAAGATTTTTGTCTGTTTGTTTGGGAGTGTTTGGTGAAAGGGGTTGTTCTTTGTGTTTGATTATTCTATTGTTGTTTGGGTTTTGTTTGTTTTTGGGGGGGGGAGTTTGAGTTAAGATTCAGTAATGCACATCAGTTAGCTCTGAAGGTCACTAGATAAGGACACGACACTGAAGTAGTTTTTTTCCTGCTGTTTTCCCTGTACAGTGCACCTAAAATAACAATATCATCATATGCTACTTAGTGGAATTGAATCAACTATATCAGATTGCTGAGTTGTGTTCAAATACGTGAAGCCAAATAATGAGCATTTGGTTTATTGTTTGTACCTTTCAGGAAACCTGGTCTTGTGGGAAATTGACAATCAAAACAAAACACCATATTACAGCCTGATGGGAGTGCTTTTGCTCCAAAAATACAAGTATCATTGTCTTTCATTGTGGAGGTATCCCCCACCAACACAGGCTACTGCTGATTAGTAGGCAAATAGAGAATGAGCCACCTGTATACCACACAACAGATTCCTGAACTTTTAAAGAGGCAGAATGGCCACAGATGGTGCTTTAAAAAGTCATTACCAGGGCAATTTGTTGCATCTCACATCAATCTTTATTGTTGCAATTAAGCAACAACATATCCAAATCAGTCACCACATTTTACAACAGCTATATTTCTTTTCCACAAAATCCACTGGATCACAATAATAATAGCAAAAGCAAATATTAATAATCTACATCATAGTCTCATGAGCCTGTATCACCTTCTCTGATCAAAGGATCAGCTGGACAGTGCGAGCCAACATGTCAGACATCTTGGTCCCCACAGAGGTCTCAAAATAAAAGCTTTTTAGTGATCAAGTATGCTGATGGAAATACCCAAGTTACTGAGAGAGGAGAAAACATTTTATGTTTTGGACAGTTCCCAGGCTCCTGTGACCACTGGCACCACTCCAGTCTTTTTATTTCTGCTGTTTGCTTGTGTTTTCTTATAAATTCCCTGTTTCGAGGATTAAAGACTCTTTCTAAAGTCAAACCTCTGAACAAAATCTATGAGAGAAGGTCATATTCTTTCCAATTAGTCAACCAGTATGTACGAGGTTGCACTGTAAGGATTTCTCAAGCACTTTGAACAGAGGAGGTCTTACAATCTATTTATCACATGCAGTTCAAGTGCTCCAGCCAGGTGGGCAGAATTTGATTTCCCTGCAAAAATGTGGGTTCATTACAGTCCTCTTCATCTCATTGCTTTGTATGAAAAGAATTTATTCTCTTTAAACACATGCATTTCCTAACATTCAAATCTATATTTATATTTCAATCCTATAAGGAAACATTCTGAAAATGAAATGGCAGAAAAAAAAAATAAGTTGAAAAGATCATCACATCCCTAAAATTCTATAGGCTTCTGAAATTCTAACAGACAGTTTTGGACCTGACAGGTCAAACCATGTTATGGTTGCTCCATATTGTGGAAATTTTGCAATCATTATCTCTGCCAGCAAGACCATTGTAAGCTTGCACATATTTTCAAAACAAGTCTCCTCTTCCAATTATTTCAGTGTATGAGGAAAGAAAAAACGCACTACTCAAAAGAGAAATCTGAATCTGCTACTGAAAAGTCCATTTGACTTAAATCCCAGAAAAACCCCTTAGAGAAGACTGACTTGCTATTTAATTTTTTTTCAGTTGCCATCATTAAAGTTACTTCTGTGTTCAAAATACTTCTCTTACATGGAAATTGGTAGAACCTGCCTTCTCTCAGACAGAAATATTAGTCTGTTAAGAGAACCTACGTAACTTCTAATAGCAATTGGAAAGTGTTCATATCACTGGTTTGTACACTTAAGCAGAAACAAATAGCTGCTCAAAGAACACAGCTGAGGATATCTTGCCAGGTATCAGGTCTGTTGGAAGAATCTGATGGTAACATTAGATCACAAATATTAATTTAATAATCTGGGGGGTTTTGTTTTAGTACCATACAATAAGAAAAGCAGATGTGCCATTTGTTGGCATAAGCATAAGCTGAAATATAAGTGAAGTATCTCTATTCAGCGAAAGTAACACATCAGTTAAGCAAGAATTCCCATGTAGGTATGGCATTTCAGGAAAAGCATAGACCAGATGGAGAGGGTTCAAAGAAGGTAAATATTAGGAAAAGTTTTGCATTAGCGAAGATAGTGAAGGACTGCAATAAGTAAGAAATACTGCCAGTGGTCCTTGAGAACAGGTTAGACAAACACCTGTCAGGAACACCACCAGAGTACAGGCCCAGACACAGAGGACTTGTGATGCAAGAGCATCTCCCGACTCTTTTGCCTATTCAAAGTGTTTTGCAGCATGTATCTGTTACTTATTTTAGCCCACCTCCACTTTTTGGTGTAGGGTAGTGCAAGTGTTCATTCACTCACTGAAACCTAGCAGTTCTACCTGCCACAGCTTTGAGAACTCAAAAACAATGCCTAGTTTTAGCTGAAACAAAAAACTCTATTGGGTACAAAAACCTATAGAAAATACCTGAATTTGTGAGGAAAAATAAGCAATATAAAGAACAAGGCAATAACTTAGGAAGGATAATCCACTATAAGACTTCTTGAGGGCTGGTAAAGGCCTGAGAATATTCTTGCTAAACCAAAGCTGTGCATTACTGTGGCTGAGAAGCAATACATCAAAGTTGTCAACTTATGCAGTGTGCTGTACTTCCTTTCTCTTTCAAAATACATGAAAAGCTATGTAAATTCTGAAAGATATACACATCATCTGGCACCTGACACATACGTGCACATACTAATTGTGGCAGTGAAATAAAGGAAATTAAGAAAGAGAAATTTCAAAAGTGACAAAGCAAGAACACAGCAATATTTGTAAGTTCTTTCTCTATGTTAATTTGTCAAATAAATCACAGCACACCAAACAGATAATCTGACTTTGTCCTCAAAGTGTTTAAGAATTTGCTCATCCCTCAGACATGATTTAGCAACTCTAGCATTCATCTGTGGAAGGAGGAGGTGGTAGAGAAGCAGGAGTTAATGAAAAGGTTTATCAATGGGTAGCACAGTAGCATTAGTAAGTGTGGGGGAAGATGGTACAAATACTTTAGTAATAAATAATAGTTATTTGAAGTGTTGTATACGGGCAAAAAGTTTCTGGAGGTCTTTCTCTTTACAAAAATAGCTGTTGCACCACTGCACTGATCAACCTCTTAGCTCCATTGTATTATTTATCTTCCAGTAAGAACTGACAATCAAGAGGATTCCTACAGGCTTGGTAAGATGAATGTTACAAAGTTTCATACAACTACACATGAGAAACATGGCAAGTTAATCATTAGTATAGTTGGATTGCTACTTATGCTTATTTTATGTTAAAATCTTGCTGCATTATAAGCATAGTTTTGTTTAGTGTTTCAAGATACTTGTGTCCACTTGAATAAACAGTCTCTGAGTGTGAAATCTTACGGCACTGTTTCTGGGGTCAAGGAATTATCTAAGTTAGAAAAGACTGGAGGTTTGATCCAAAAATAATTTTTCCTCCATTCTTGAGATTACTTGTGGAATGAGGTAACAATTCTACTCAAATAATATTACCAACATATGAAACTTCATCTACTTTTGTGAAGGACAGGGTCAATAACATATTCATTAGGAGCAGTAATTTACACCCGTCTCACTGATTTACAGGACAAGTACGTCACTGATGTCATATGCCTATGCCAAGGCACAGAGCAAGTGAATAGCTTCATTCTACTGCTAGAGCAAACGCAGAGGCAGCACAACTGGAATCCCAGACAGGATGGCAAAACCATGACTGTATCTCAGCCAGCCCTCCAACACATTTGCTTAGACCTACATTCTGTGATGGCTTGTGCCAATACACTAAAGCACAGGCAGAGAATGAGGCATGTGCTGCAGGAAAGATGGTCTTTACATCTGGCATACAGGTGGACAAAATAGCTCACAGGGCAAAAGCTGCCTGCCCCCAAGATCTGGTAGCAGAGGTGACAATGCTTCTGTTGCCCAGGAGAAACTCATTTGGTGACTATATTCAAATCGGGTCACACCGTAAGAAGCTATTTATTTCCCTCTTGTGTAAAAAGAGACAAACAGATAGGGCACTCACTTCCCTTCACAAGGAACTTCCCTAAAAGCCCATATACACATACATATATGTGCATGTATATACATACACACACACTTCAATGAACCACATTTCCTCTGCTGACTATATTTTCTCTCCATTTCCATTCCAGTCTAGTAGAATGGGTTGTCAGTCACTGTTTGGCTAACCCTGAATTGTCCTGATATGTAAATTAGACTTCCCCCCCCCTTACTTTAATCTCCTAGAGAGGTATTTTTCCAGCATTCAAATCATTTTACTACTCATTACATGGACAATGAGTCCAGACCCATGTGTTTGCCTATGCTAATAAGTGTATAACTAATGAAATGAAGATTAATTAAATACTAATGCAGTGACATAAGAGAGGAAGAACAATGAGAGCTCTAAATTTTACCAATGACATATTTATGAAACATGTGGACAAACTCTGAAACTGAAGGTTAACACATCTTTGAATCTTGACACCAAAACCAAATATGCAAAAAGCAATACACAATTACTGTACTACACCAGTAGTAATTGCTGAGACAAGTCAGCAGTCTAAGCAGGACACAGCCCAAGCCACGGGACATCAGGCACTGCATCCACAGGCAGCAGAGCAGATGCAGCCCATTCATAAAATCCTCTACCCAACAAGCAGACTTTCTGGACTGGATATCAACCTTAACTACATTCATTTTTTACGAATGTAAGGGCTGTAATCACACTGTCCTCTTTACAATACAAGGTCTGATTTAATCTAGTATAGATGCAAATAAAGCTTCAGCTGCACCACAAGTCTGTTTGCTGCCACTGATTACGGGAAGAAAACATTCAGCCACGTCCACACTTCACTACTGAAGAGGACTGCTGAGAAGCAATTTGATTTACAATATAACTTAGAAAATAATCAGTTCAGTTTTAAATTACATTCTAATGCAATGGTACTTAGCCGGTTTTTCTGAAGTCCTGCATTGCGAACACTCAAAGAAACAACAGTAATGCTTTATTTCTTCAGCCAAAACCACCTCTTCAGCTTTCTCACACTAACTTTGGCAAAATCTGCTTATGACTGGACTATCTGAATACGCTTTCCTACATGGAAGACCCTTATAGGTTTAATGTTCTTTTGAGGATGTCTCTCCCTGCCCCTCCAATATATTTCTTTTGCACTCTAATGCTATTGCCTCTGAAATTCGAGCCACAGGAGTTCTGTTTATTTGCTGTTTGCTGCCCTTGGAATGGAGCTTAGGAAAGCCTTCTTGCCTCAGGTAAGAATAATTACACTAAAACTGGTATATGTTTGTATTACTGGTCAATAGCTACCACATTATCTGCACCAAAACAGAGGTCAACAAAGGCGTACCCTGGAACACTGGGCTTTTTGAAGTTATTTTCTCACATACAGGCAGTGATTCAAGAGGAAACAACGTGAAACTGAACCCAGACCTAGTGTAACTGTGCTGAAAAAAGGTAGAAACAATGCTGTGAAATCTGGGTGAAAGATTTATATTACTATTGCCCTCTAGATAATTCCACAGTGGGATATGAAAGCCAATATATAAAGTGATTTTCAGCTATCTCTCACAAAATTAATCTTAGAGAAATGGCCCAACGGACAAATCCTGAAGGTCAGATTTTTTTTTTGTTTAATAAACAGGTAGATAAATAGCATTGACAAGCCTTGTTTAGGAAACCTAAGTCTACAGTACTTAAACAGCAGTGTGTTGGACATAGGTGTCTCATAGAAGACATACTCAGAAGTCTTAGAGAAGACAGCGCTTCTTGGCATCCTGAACCACTTGGTAAGTTACAGTTGAGGTTTTTCTCCACAGTGCAGAGCTTCTGAGAAAGTCAAGTGACACAGAGTCTGGGAGAAAGAATCACTGCTGCTTACAGACTGCATTATTAGGTGGCAATAATGAAACTTGGTGATTGAAATCTGCTGGGCTTACATGTCAATCCTAGAAATCCACGTAACATTCAAAGCTTTCATTTATCTTTCCCAACACATACTTTTCTGGCCTCCTCTCCCGTTAGTAGCTTCCAACCATGCAAGGGAAAGCTAGGCTTTTTTCATGCTCAAACAGGTGTCAATGTGAGAGGTGGAGAATACACATGAAATTAATCTAAATACATGTGTGGGATGATACAGCCTGATAACTAGATCCCTGTCTGAAACCTAATGTCAAGATCCATTTATAGCTTAAGTTCCAAAATAAAGGAATTGAAAGAACTCAGAAGTACTGAAGTATTGACTAGAAAGAGCCACGACGGTACTCAAGTCTGCGTGTGAACGTCCACATGAAATTCAGCAAAGGGTATGTGTGTGTCAGGGGGTGTCCCTCCCTCCTCCTCCTCCTGAGAGGGATTTAGAACAGCAACCTCCAAACTTTTGTGTCAGCAAGAAAGAACTATAAAGGTTCAGCTACGCTCTGACCTGGTCCCATTACCGCTAGAGACATTTCTGTGCAAGTGAAAAAGAGGGCAGATGACAGAGAGGAAATACTATCTACCATCACTATCATATATCTTGTTGAATTTGCCTCACTAATACCAGGGCAGATCATGTAAATTGCCTGCCCAGAGCCTAGGAAATTTGGTCCCTTGAGTTTTCAGTTTGGTATAATCACTAGCTTGATTAATCATGTGGCAGTTCCCTAATCCTGCTCTGTTTGCCCAGAGCATAAGCACTGGATACTATTTTTTTTTAATTCTTTTTTTTAAAGCTTCTAGAGGCCAAAGTCCATCTTTAATGCACATTATTACTTCGTTCCTAAAATCCAAACACCTGACTGATTAAAGCAGGTTACAGCTGTCCTTGAACCTTTTGAATAATCTCAGTATGCTCCTGACTTGGCTTATTTCCACTTTTATCAAGAGCAGTAAAGGAACAGCTTCCATTATCAACTGAAAATACCTTGTGCCATCCTCAGATCTCAAAGATTCAACACTCTATACTCTCATCATATTTACTTTATAACAGTTCTGTAACTTCTAATCCTCAGGTACTTTTTAATAGCCGGTATTCCATTTAAAGTCCCAGCTTTGAGAGTCCAGTGACTTCACGAGAAAACATCCCCCTAAATTTGACTTTATAATGTGACTTAAAGTTAGTTTAAAATAAAACTGAGAATATGAACCTAAAAAGCTTTGAAAAAATAGAAGCCAAGTAATTAACAAATACCTACTAATACTTAAAAAAAGAAAAGGACAACCTCACATCCTTCCTGGTTTAAGCCAGTCTTGTGATCTGAACTAGGAGAGTTTAAATTCTCAACACTAAGAGCTGCCCTTTCAATGAATTAACATTGCATGAATTTGGATTCATATTTAAATGCATAATAGAAATTCAAGCCTGAACATCTAAGTGAATACAGCCACACTGTGAAGAGATAAGCGATGAATGAATAGCTTAATTGGACACTTGCAAAATTAACTTGTCAAAAGTAATTACTCTATACATGATCCAACTGGAAATGTTTTATATCAACCAGAGTTTAAAAGAGTATTTAAGCTATTCCCTGGCCTTTAAAAGATATATCCACAATATGCTGCCTATTTACTATGCTACTACCATGCATTTGCAAACCTTTCAAGCATTCTTGTACAAAGAGACAACAAATTAATTTCTGTTCAGTTCTGAAGAGGTTAGCAGATACACTGAATATATATTTTTATACAAATTTTCTCATTCTTTTCTCTCCTTATGTTAGAGTAAAATCACCTTGTCTAAACATGTGTTTGCTTTCTGTGTGTAACAATAAAAATGGATTTAGAATGAAGAAACTGGAGATTGGAAAAGACCAAGAAAATGTAACCACAAACAAGCCACACAAGCAAGTATGCTGTTTTTTCCAATTAATGTCTAATTCAATATTTCAGAAGACTGTAAGAAAATAACAGACCTCTTTGGGAAAGAGGACTCCAAAGTGAACTTAAAAATCTCTTCCTCTCACGACCTAAAAGAAACAACAAGCTTTGCATAACTCATAGAGCAGTAATAAAATGCTTCCTGAACTAGACAGTTCCTATCTAGTACCATGAGATAGGAGATCATAATTGGAAAAATAGAATATCTTGATACACAGATGCATTTCTTTCGTTCACACACAAGGCAGCTGCATATCTATTCAGAGTAATGTGTCACCGAATTTCCAAATCCAAAGCGTGCTGTTGAGGCCAGGTACATCATATAACCTTGCAATGCACAGTCACTACCACACACCTGGCCTAGCAGAAAGGTTCTCCTGTACATTCAGTAAAACCACAAGAATTGTCTAGTGACTTGGCAGAGTATCGCTTTTCCTCACAGGGATACTACCCTGATGAAAAAAGCTTCCTATGTAATTGCTTATGCAGTGCCATAATCTACACAGTGGCAGAAAATGACAGACGAGAGATCAAAAGTATTGTTAGAAAAAAAACAGCAATACATTCTTATGGCGTTATCACTACTTAGGCCACTACAGTGAATATCAGGAGAAAGAAAACACTACTAGAGTAGCAGGAAAGCTGTGCTACCATACTACAAATGCTAATATTTAGAGAGGAAAGAGAAGGGCATATGGCAAAGTTAGAAAGGTTTGTCTCTCAAGTCCCTTAGGCAAAGCTGTTATTGTAATTATCTGACACATGCTACCTCCCTTGGGTTTGCTTTAGCAATGATGTGAGCAATCAAACCCAAACTCTCCTTGAAGCCCCCTAAAGTTTTGTTTGAACAAGGCCTGTAGAAGGAGCCCCCTGACACAGTCTAAGTATACTGTGCTCTTGCTGGCTTATACTGAATTAAATTCCCTGCACGTGCTGGACAATGCAAGGAAGAAACATAAACTTCAAAGATCATCCAATTTATTAAAACTTAATGAGCCATTACCCCAATATGCGCAGAGCACACAACACTTCTTACATTCCAGCTTCAGACTGCAATTTACTAATCAGGTACTGGAGCTGAAGCACCTCACTCCCAAAGCAGTTACAGACTGATGAGTTAATAAAAGTTTCTACAGAAAGAATTTCACTTCCATAATGGAAGAATTTCATCTAATCTGAGATGATGTAATCAGTTACTCAAGCACTTCAGTCCCAAAGCAGTTACTGATCGACCAGTTAATAAAGGTTTCTATAGAGAGAATTTCATTTCCACAATGGAAGAATCTAATCCCACCTCATCTGAGATGATTTGGAATAAAAACCCCACCACACAAAACAAAACAATAATCCCACCAAACCCCAACTTCCCCCTCCCAAAAAACCCCACCAAACCCACAGCAAAAACCTAGAACTTAATTATTTTCCCTACCTTTAAAATAATTGTGAAAGAGGCATTCTACTATGGATTTATTTTATACGCTAGGGTATAGCTTTAAAATGTCCACTAGACCGAACAATTATTAATGCTTTTCCCAAAAAATAAGTTGGAAGACAGAAACCCTGTGATATAATATGTATGCAACAAAATTCCAAGAGCCTTCAATGGGCAGTTATCCTGTGATCAACCAGGTCAAAGTTTAAAGCAAAACTAAAAGATTCTGGTTAGTCACCAACCTATTGCCCACAGGCTGTGCTTGCTGGTGGGCAGCAGTTCACACCAATCAGCATCGACTCATGGCACCACAGAGAGCCCAAGGACAGAATAAATGACACGAGATGAAATATTTGATTCAACTTTGCCAGCAGTCCTTTCCATGAGGGCCCTAAATACACAAGTAACAAAACAGGAAATATGTTTGTACTGCTTCTGTGCATTCTAGCCTGTTGTGTACCCAAAGGCATTCGTTTCCCCAGGTTGTCACAATCTGTCTCCTTTTACAAGCTCTCAGTTAACGCCTGTGACTAACACACTATCTTCACCAGGTCCACGGAGAAATCATCATCAGGATTCAAAAGCAATGAGTCTGAGACTGCAGGAAAGGAAAAAACCAAGCAACCAACCAACAAAACCCGAAAAAAACCCCAAAACCAACCCAAAACACAAACAAACTGCATCAAATTGTGAGATGGATGATTAATTTGAAGGGCACTGCCGTTGTCAGGAAGAAGCAACGTTTACATTTTTCATTTCGCTATAAGAAAAGCTGAGGAACACACAGGTATGGCATAAATACAGTACATAGGGGAAAAAACCCAAACAAACATCACAAACACTCTTGTCACTTCTTATCAAAAAGGAGAGCATAAATCAGATTTTGCTTCAAATACCACAGGCACTGTGGGAAGATAAGGACAGCAGGGCAGCTTTACAAGTGAAAAAGAAAAACTTACGTACCAGAGTAAAGACACTGTATCCAGCAGCATAAGGGCTTCAACATGTGTTCAAGCCCACCTGGGTTACACATAACACAATGTATAGGTGTATATATTTGAAGGCAAGGAATATATAAAAAAGTTTTGAAAATAGCTAACTCCTTATAAATCAATCCCAAACAAGTAAAACAAAAATCTGTGTTGTTGCATAGCAAAAAGGCAAGACAGGGCTCACTTCAAAATCTGCAACATTATTCAACGCTTTTGAATGTTTATCTGCAGTATTTTCCTTCATTTTTAATTCTGCTGTGCTTTTAGCACACTAATAAATCACAAAGTTCCATCTGGTCAAAAGTTTTGGTTTGCATCCTTATTGTTTTAGACATTTAAAAATAATCCTTAGTGTTAAGAACAATAAAAGCAGCCCCTAGAAGCACTGTGCTAAGCCTGTGGAATAATTTTTTTAAAAAAAGATAACCTCTTCAAACTGGCTTCAACCTACAAATAATCTCACATTTTAAAGAAATCCCTCTCTAAAAAGCAGAACCCTGACAGGATTCAACACTTGAGACTATCTTTAGATTGGTTTTGATAAAAAAAATTATTTTAGACTAAACTGATGTCATTATTATAACTAGCTTACTCCAAGCATTATGTTGCTTGACAACTCTTTCAAACTATTCCTTCACTTTATTCATGACAGAGAAGTCAACAATAATTGAGGGTTTTGTTGATTATTAATACCTTTTCTCATTCTGGGAAAACACTTTGATGGGTATTCCTAGTTTGACTGTTCAGCTAAAATTTTTCTTCTTTAACAAATTTAGCATAGATCTTTGCGTCCATTTTTTTCCTAGGCTGGGCTGTCATCTGGGATCATATAAATGAATATATGAAAGATCTTGTTCAAGTATTGGTTAGGTGAAACTATATGCTGCTGAAATGTCAGATCCAGGAGATATATATAAATAGTCAGAGATAGCCTGCAACAGGAGCTAGGGCTCTTAAATTAGGAAGTAACAGGCCTCAGGCATAACACAGCTCTTTGAAAATTTCAGTTGAAAATTGTAAACAGAAGAAACAGTATACACAAAAATGCAACACAGAGTAATAAAACACAGGAATAAATTAGTCTCACTTCCACATGCTTTTTCCTCTATCTTTCCTTGTTCTTTACCATATGAAGTGAAAACCATAGGTTGGAAAGACACTTTAAAGGCTTTCTTGCAGATGCCAATACAATTAGAGAGAACACATAAGTAAATTTTAGAACAGCTGAAATATTATCAATCACTTTCTTCTGCATAATCATGACAGGCATGAAATTCATATAATAAGCTTATTGGACTCAAGTTTAGACGCTTTCGACTAGCTTCTGCTGTTTCCACTGCTTGAAAGACATACTACAAAAGAAAAACACTATAACATATTCCTTATAGACTGAACTATATCCAAATACAAACCTGCCATGACTCCTGAATTACAACTCAGGCATTTAGAAAACATTGTGTATTAAAATAGGCGCAAATCAAAAGGAGTGATCACCCTGGAGACAGTAAATCATACTGATTTCCAGCTCAAAGAAATTAATCCCCAGGCAGCTAGAAATCACATCAAAGATAGCATAGTCTCACAACATGGATTTTCTAATAACTCCACCAAGATGCAATACCAATATGGCAACAATACAGTAGGAAACCCTCTTATGTCTATAATAGTGGAAATTCGCATTGGAAAAATAAGAGTTTAATTTATCACGTGATAGGATTAGGGTAGTACTCACCATCAGACAAGATCAGCAGTATTGAACTTCCTCAAACACTGCCTCTGCAACTGGAGAATGAGTTGTAAGGTACCTCAGCTACAACCGGCCCAGCATCCATGTTGCTTCCACCTCAGGGTCCTGAGATACAAGGAGCTACTGTTCACCTAATGGTAGTTTTCAGGATGGCCAGCACCTGATTCAAATCACAGGTGTAGTCAATGCTCATTGCAGCACTCCCAGGCAAGACACGCCAGGTGAAAACCAGCACAGAAAGGTTGTAATACAGGGGTTCCTCATGGCTCAACCAAAGATACAGGTTCTCTTCAACATCACAGCCTCTGAGGAACAGTGAATTTACCTTCTACAGTAGCGTTAGTACTTATGTGTAATTTTCATATTTTCATTATTGTTTATAGGAATTGCTTGTGCATATATATTTCTTGTGGTGTTTTTTCTTTGTAAGTCCAACCCTTATTTTCGACTTATGAGTAATAACACTTTTACTCAATAAAATAAAGTAAAATGGTGCTACTTCTCAATTAGGAAATTGATGCCATTTTGTATATTAACATACTTTGATACAAGACTCCTCAAACCATGAGACTTGTCGTATCACCCAATCTATCACTGCACACATGCATGCATATATAGTCAGCAGATCATGTGTCAGCTCTACTAGCTCCCTAAATACTCTTTCTTGTGGCCAGTAGAAACACCCTTTTCCAATCTGCAAGATCAAGTATATTTTTTTGTATCTGCCATCTCCCATTACTGGTAGTTAGACAAATTGAATCAACAGAACAAGAAGAAAATTTCTCTCTTTATATCTGTAGCTAAAAAAGGCTTTCAAGGTATATAAGTGATCTTAGGGGCCTAAAAGTTTGAAAACATCCCTTACCATAGTTTGCTTCCAAACTTAACAATCCTCTTCATTACTCCTCCCTATAGGCCAATGTCTGATTATTTGATAGACTATGGATCTACTCTTCCAAAAGTCCCACCCTCTCCTTCAAAATCTTAACAGAGGCTCCTGCCTGTTCCCTATTTCACATGCTGCAATAATACACCGCAGGTAGCCTGTGAGGTGTCTAACAAACACCACTGTTTGAATATCCCGTTCCCTGCTATACCAAAAGGAAATCTCACAGTCCACAAAAGAACTTCAGTATGCATGCTAAGTATGACTTGCAAGAAAGCAGAGTTTAGAGCTCAGACCCTATAAGCTAAAATTCAGAGGTATATTCTTTCAAATAAATAGGACAGACTGCATCTTTATGGATTAAGTGACATGTTGTTGGGTTTTTGTTCTCTACAAAATTCCAATTTCCTCTTGGGCATTGGTTAAATTCTTACAGTGAAACTCTGACTCAGAGCAAACTGTCCCCTGGGTCTACCCTCTCTACGACATAAGTCTACAAATAGTTAGTACTGAACTATTACTGTACAAATCTTTACGCAGTCCTGTTTTCTTATTCCAAGCCACAGCATGATCTATAAACACACTGCAAAGTCAAAGCTGCTGCCCAGGGTATATAAGGAACAAATATGTAGCCTTTCCTACCTCAAAGTAAGCTGCTGGGAAAGGTAATTATGCCCTCTTGTCTGTGATTGGCCACCTTCCTGTGTATGGATGTGTAGCTTTCATTTATTACCTACTGGGTTACTGGCACAAGGCTACAAAGGAAAAGGGTTTTCTAACGGATTTTTTTAATTTTTTTTTTTGGAAAAGGAATTAAAATAGCATTGAGACAATTTAAATCTCAAACAAATGCATTTCTCATCTTCCTCTCCATCTAAAGCAACAATACAGCTAAAAGTTGGGGATGGATTTCAAAGCCTCTGTGTTGTCTACTCCCTTCTAAATAACATGTGCAAAGGGCAGAAGTCTGCGCAATTAAGGCAGAGTAAGGCTTTAAGCAACATGATTTTAATATTCATAAGGTTTTAACTTCTTAGTGACTATTTATGAAATCTTCTATTACATCAGGATAACAGGCTTAAAAGAAAGTCAAATAACCTGAAACTTACCATTTTTACACCAGCAGAAACACTTTTGAGTTATATTCAGAACGCATCCTCATAGCTGGGTTGAAATGATCTGCCGTCATCAAAGTATTAAAGAACAATTAAATCCAGAGTTCACAGAAGACAATTGTAAAGAGAATAAATTTATTGCAGAAATAACAATCATACGCTAAAGCTTCAGCCTAAAATGCATTTTTCCTCGCAATACGTTGCATAATGTCCAAAATGTTCCAGTAAGTCTAAAAGGCAATGGGGTTTTCATCGTATCAAAATTACCAAAAACTCTTACCTATTTCATTGGCTTTAAGACTGCTATACAGGCTTTATATTAGGTTATCTCATATGTGAAGAAGTTTACAACAAGAGAGAAGGTAAAGGATCATTCCAATGTTCTTTCAGTCTTCACAACATATCCGAGATGACCTGATCCCTGCCCTTTTCTTTACTGGAGTGTTTTCTTGGTCACACTTTATTGTACAAGGGAAGGATATTCCCTAAGAAAAGGAACGTGATAAACTGATTAAAACAAGGTCTATTGTGCAAGCAACTACAAATCGGTGACTGCACAAGATCTCTCTCAACTGGTTCTTCCTATAAAGAATTTCCAGATAATTTAACTTGTCCAAAATACATTAGAAAATTAGTGCTATGGAGCATCCACTACAAAACATTTTCTTATTTGGATAAGTTAACTTCTACATGATTCCGAACCATTCAGCATCCTGTGTTTGGGCTTGGGAAGAAGACGAGGGGCCTTAGAGGTTGCAGGACGCTGTCAAGTGCTCCAGTGTGTGCACCAGTGTCCTCTGCTGGAAGGGATCGGCCCCACTCACTGCCCCCTCAGCTGCTCCTGGCGGGGGCTCACACCGAGCAAAGGCGGCATAACCCACAGCTGACCTCCATTTCCATTCAAACTCCGCAGGCCCCTGCCTCGGCATGGAAGGTCATTGTTTCTATTGCCTGCCACACGCAGCTGCCTAAACACTTAGGATGTTTGCCTCCGCCCCGAACAGCGCTAAGTGTCACCGTGTGGCACCGCAGGCCCCGCGGACACACACCGCACCCTGCCGCTCCCGGGCAGGCCCAGCACCCGGGCCGGGCGGTGCCCCCGTGCCCCGCGCTCGCCGCAGGCACAGCGGGCACCCAGCGCACACCCGCAGCGGCCGGCCGTGCGGACCCGACACAGCACGGCAAGGAAAGCAGGGAGGAAGGCCGGGCCCCTCACGGCCCCGCTCCCGCTGTCCCGCGGCCTGCCGGGAGCTGCCGGGCCCGCGCTCCGCCCTTCCCGGGCGGCGCTGCGGGGCTGTGC
>VWZF01002968.1:1316682-1454371 GCA_013396755.1 Sclerurus mexicanus | reverse complement strand
GTTCTCCAGAGGCACGGACAGACACGGCCGGGAGCTGCAGGGCTCTCCGAGTGTTAGCAGGGCTCCGGGGCTGGCTGGTGCGCCCGGCTCTTCTCCGAGTGCCAGCCAGCACGCCAGTTTAGCAAAGCCTGCGGTAATTTTTAATGCCGTGTTATGGTTGGGATGCGTTCCTGAAGGACGCAGGAAACAAATTTGGTTCCAAATCTAAAAAAAAAAAAAATAAGTTTTTTCCTAGACTTTGAGACATTTTTATAAATAGTTGAAAATACTGTGTTTCAGCAAAAGGAAATGTATTAGCTCCTTTAAACGTCTGAACCATAATCTTTTATGATAATATTGTTATTCGTAAAGCAGCGATACAAGTGACACCCGGATGACTAGTTTGGTGTTTGCAGGGGTGTCCTCAGCTGTTGTGGGGCAGATAGAGTACTAAAATCCTGGCAATGTAGTATGTTCGCCTTTGGAAGGAACACTGTACTTGATGCATTTGTTTGATGTTTCTCCATAGCTTGCTTATCTCCTGTAGCTGTCTGGGTACTCATGCTGCTGAAGTATTCTGCCATAGAAATGTGATTTCATCACTGAAATATTATTTGTGCCATTTCATTTATACAAGGACAGATAATTACTTACAAAAACTGTCAAGCAATTCATACTGTAAGGGTGACCTTTTTCTCTCGTCCATATAAAGGTTATGGATGTGAGAATTGCCATTACTTTTTAGATGATATGGAGAAGCTTTATTCTGTGGAATACATTCAGAGAACAGTAGCTCTCTAGTTGAAATGATGATCTCTCTATTACCAGATTACTAATGTTTATGCTAATATGCTGCTAACGCTGCTCTGGAGAGCCACCTTTCCCAGCATGCAAGTGACTAGCTGGCAAAGAATACATAATTTATTATGCCACCTGTCTGTTGGAGATTTATCAAACTACCTGAGAAGTAATTCATATTTATGATGATTTTGTGATTTTCTCGAGGCACCAAATTAGGGTTCATCCAACATGCAAGTGTGCCTGTGTTTAATATCTTCATTGACGATTTAGATGAGGGTATTGAGTCCATCATTAGCAAATTTGCGGATGACACTAAGCTGGGAGAGAGTGTCGATCAGCTGTAAGGCAGGAGAGCTCTGTAGATGGATCCGGACAGGCTGGAGAGCTGGGCTGATTCCAAGGGGATGAGGTTCAACAGGGCCAAGTGCTGGGTCCTGCACTTTGGCCACAACAACCCCCTGCAGCGCTGCAGGCTGGGCACAGCGTGGCTGGAGAGCGGCCAGGCAGAAAGGGACCTGGGGGTTTGGATTGACAGGAGGCTGGACGTGAGCCAGGTGCCCCCAAAAAGGCCAGTGACATCCTGGCCTGTATCGGGAATAGCGTGGCCAGCAGGACGAGGCAAGTGATCCTTCCCCTGTACTCAGCGCTGGTGAGGCCACACCNAAAAAAAAAAAAAATAAGTTTTTTCCTAGACTTTGAGACATTTTTATAAATAGTTGAAAATACTGTGTTTCAGCAAAAGGAAATGTATTAGCTCCTTTAAACGTCTGAACCATAATCTTTTATGATAATATTGTTATTCGTAAAGCAGCGATACAAGTGACACCCGGATGACTAGTTTGGTGTTTGCAGGGGTGTCCTCAGCTGTTGTGGGGCAGATAGAGTACTAAAATCCTGGCAATGTAGTATGTTCGCCTTTGGAAGGAACACTGTACTTGATGCATTTGTTTGATGTTTCTCCATAGCTTGCTTATCTCCTGTAGCTGTCTGGGTACTCATGCTGCTGAAGTATTCTGCCATAGAAATGTGATTTCATCACTGAAATATTATTTGTGCCATTTCATTTATACAAGGACAGATAATTACTTACAAAAACTGTCAAGCAATTCATACTGTAAGGGTGACCTTTTTCTCTCGTCCATATAAAGGTTATGGATGTGAGAATTGCCATTACTTTTTAGATGATATGGAGAAGCTTTATTCTGTGGAATACATTCAGAGAACAGTAGCTCTCTAGTTGAAATGATGATCTCTCTATTACCAGATTACTAATGTTTATGCTAATATGCTGCTAACGCTGCTCTGGAGAGCCACCTTTCCCAGCATGCAAGTGACTAGCTGGCAAAGAATACATAATTTATTATGCCACCTGTCTGTTGGAGATTTATCAAACTACCTGAGAAGTAATTCATATTTATGATGATTTTGTGATTTTCTCGAGGCACCAAATTAGGGTTCATCCAACATGCAAGTGTGCCTGTGTTTAATATCTTCATTGACGATTTAGATGAGGGTATTGAGTCCATCATTAGCAAATTTGCGGATGACACTAAGCTGGGAGAGAGTGTCGATCAGCTGTAAGGCAGGAGAGCTCTGTAGATGGATCCGGACAGGCTGGAGAGCTGGGCTGATTCCAAGGGGATGAGGTTCAACAGGGCCAAGTGCTGGGTCCTGCACTTTGGCCACAACAACCCCCTGCAGCGCTGCAGGCTGGGCACAGCGTGGCTGGAGAGCGGCCAGGCAGAAAGGGACCTGGGGGTTTGGATTGACAGGAGGCTGGACGTGAGCCAGGTGCCCCCAAAAAGGCCAGTGACATCCTGGCCTGTATCGGGAATAGCGTGGCCAGCAGGACGAGGCAAGTGATCCTTCCCCTGTACTCAGCGCTGGTGAGGCCACACCTCGAGCACTGTGTCCAGTTCTGGGCCCCTCAGTTCAGGAAGGATGTCGAGGTGCTGGAGCAGGTCCAGAGAAGAGCAAGAGGGCTGGTGAAGGGACTTGAACACAAGTCCTGTGAGGAGAGGCTGAGGGAGCTGGGGTTGTTTAGTCTGGAGAACAGGAGGCTCAGGGGAGACCTCATCGCTCTCTACGAGTACCTGAAAGGAGGTTCTAGCTGGGTGGGAGTTGGTCTCTTCTCCTAGGCAACCAGCAACAGGACAAGAGGACACGGGCTTAAGCTCTGCCAGGGGAGGTTTAGGTTAGACATTAGGAAGAATTTTTTTACAGAGAGGGTGATCAGGCATTGGAATAGCATGTCTAGAGAGGTGGTGGACTCACCGTCCCTGCAGGGTTTTAAGAAGAGACTGGATGTGGCACTTAGTGCCATGATCTAGTAATCACAGTGGCATTGGATCAAGGGTTGGACTTGATGATCTTGGAGGTCTCTTCCAACCCAGCTGATTCTATGATTCTCATTAATTTCTATAAGAGTTCTTATGTAAGGAAAATTTAAAAGTTTCAAACCATTACATTTCTTATTACATTCTTTTCTGCATATAATGAAGACACTTTGCCATATAGTCCCCCCGTGTATATTGACAAGTAGTGTCAGTTCTCCAGTGTTGCAGCACAACTGTTTCCATTACACTGTAGATGTATTTGCAACATCATTTACGGTATTTTTGCAATTCCATTTTAGTTTTTATTAATAAATTTTGTTCTTAATTCTTGTATTTCTAGGTGTTCATGGGTTTTAATGTCATCTAAGTTGTTTTTCCCTTCTCTTTCCTTTTCAGTCTTGCTCCATGGGTACCGGTTGTGGGTCTGGAAATTCATGCACAGATCAGTTCCAACTCAAAACTTTTCTCTGGTTCCCAAGTCCAGTTTGCAGCACCTCCTAACTCTTTGGTATCTTTCTTTGATGCTTCTTTACCAGGAACTTTACCAGTAAGTTAAGCTACAATTTCATTTATATCAGGATTGACATCAGACAACTTTGCATATGTTTCTAATACTCTATTCTTCCCAAGATTTGACTATGGAGCTTCTTTTACCTATTTGTCTAGTTTCTCATTGTTTGATAGCATGAGATGCTATATTGTTTCTTTTCAATTTCCTCACTCCCTGGTTATTGCCAACGATACTTGATATCCTCTGCAAAGGAAAAAAAATTAGGAGTGTCTCTTCAACATACTGAATGAATCGTGGTATTTCCCTGAGGCCAGAGGGGGTGTATTTGGTTAGTATGCCACACAGGAAATTCCTCAGATATGAGAGATGCTTAAAGCCCTATGAGGGAAGAACATCTTAGGTTTCTGAGTGGCCATTTGATGTTACTTTGCCATATGTTTGTTTATGTAGCTGTCATTTGCCATTTGAAATGTCTCACTGTGGAGGTACTTTGCTTCCTAAGTAGAAAGTCTCCGATTTAGAAAAGTGTCAACCATTCCTATTTCCAGAGCAAAGCAATTACTAAAAAGAAAAAAAAAACAACTCTGTGAGACATTGTGGAATAATAGGTCAGAATAGCTAGCTAGCACTTAGCAATGAGGTTTATTAGTGCAAACATAAGTGTTTGAATTCACAGCTTAATTATAACTGTGATGTCTATGACAGTACTGCTGTAGAATTCTCTGAGAATTTAGCAAGTTTAATATAAAAATAATGGTTAAAAAGGTATAACATAAGCTCTTGCTATACAGTGAAAGTAAATATTGAATAGACTTCCCATTGCCACATGCAACAAGCGTGCAGAGACTGTAATGGGGTCCAATTATTTCACGCAGAAGCGCTTTACTGAGTATATCCATTGGAGTGGAGGTTTGAATTCCAGTTGCAGATATCTATTTTTTAATCTAGTAGGAGCTTTTTGTCACCATAAAACAGCCCTCAATATTATTCTGAAATTGAGAATTAACTTATGACTGAATTTCTGGGGTCTCAATGTACGTCATGTGGTCCTTGAAAAGGGAAATTATTTGATATATTCATCCTGCATTTGCAAAGGTATTGAAAACTAAGGAAGTGAAGTTTAGATGCTGATAAAATTCACTCTGATTGCAGTGGCAATTCAGGGTTGAGTTTCAGACCTAACTATATGAAAACTCTGAAAACTTTGCAGAGATAATGGGAATCTTATGCAATCATTTGGTTTTTGAAGAATCTAGTTAAAGACAGAAAATGAGTTCCTTTCATTTGAGGGCAGAGCTAGGTTAGGTAGTCACAAAATATAAAAGAGTTCAAGATTCTGGTTTTAGACCTTCTACTTAACCTTCTGTTAGTGCACAGAAATCCTCTTAAATTGTCTAATGCTTATCTTTAGTCAAGAAGAAAAACTGTTCTTGAGCGAACAAAAATTAGTTTAATTTTGTGATACATTACTATTAAGGGTGTGTTTCTATTTCCTCTATTAAAGTGTTTTAAAGTGAGGCTTGGTGTGTCCTTTGTGAGAAGACACTAATACATGTGGGCTTTAATAGAGAATATGAGTGCATCTGAGAAGCAAAAAGCCAGGATGGTTAGGTTAATTTAAAAGTAGTGATGCTACGTTAAGTTCTACCAGATGTTTTTATCTATATAAAGAGAAGAAATATTTTTATTACTGTAGTACTGGTGAAAATAGAGTTGAAAGTGAATGTTATGAAATACATGTTCCTTCATGTTAGAATGTGATACAAAATCCAGTCAGTAGTTGTAACTTTATTTTCCTCTTGTACTTGCTGCAGAGGAATTCATGTCAGAGGCCAGTGTTTGCTCTGGAATCAGTTGGGCTTGTTTTCTGTGTGTAAATTTGTACATGGTAGTAGTATCTGAAGTAGAATTGGATTTTGAGGAATTCTGAAAGATGGAAGGTCATTTTTGAAAATTCAAAGTATATGTTAAAAGAACCAACCAACCAAACCAACAGAAACCATTTTAACAAATGTTACTAAGTTATTGCCTAACAAAACTACTTAGAAGGTGAATATTTGGACTTTCCTTTGGACTTTGTTTTGCTGGGAAATTAAAAAAATAGGAGTAAAGTTTTTATGCAGTAATTGTGCTGTCCCTAGCAGAGAATAACTGCTGTTTTAATCTGAGAACTATAGGGACAGTTTTCATTGTCACAGGTATTAAATTTACTGTGTGACCACAAGATGGTTGTGATAGACAGCTAGTATTTGCCACTAGACAGCCATATTTGCCAATGGGACCAGAAACAGTGGTGCTAAGGGGACCTTTTCTGGTTGCTGTACGTTTCTGGGTCACTAATGAGTGTAGACATGAGCCTTTGCTGTGCTCTGCACAGCAGGTGTGAAATTAGAAGAATGTATTTAGCCATTTTCCTCTGTGTTTGCTTCCTGTAATGATAATGCAGCTTATTTTATGCTTCTCCTGCATGTAGGCCTTAGGAGGACCATCACAGTGTTAGTGTGACTATTTCACCATGCTGCACTCATAAAGTGCCTTTGAGAGATGGCTGAAAGCAGGAAGAGCTATGCAGGTGCACTTCTATTTGGCATGAGACAGAAAAAAATTACTATAGAATTGTAGAATCATGGGATGGTTTGAGTGGAAGAGATCATCTAGTTCCAGCACCCCTGCCATGGACAGGGACACCTTCTACTAGACCAGGTTCCTCAAAGCCTCATCCAACCTAGCCTTGAAGACTTCCAGGGATGGGGAATCCACAGCTTCTCTGGGCAGCCTGTGCCAGTGCCTCAACACCCTCACAGTAAAGAATTTCTTCCTGATACCTAATCTAAACCTGCCCTCTGTCGCTATAAAGGCATGTCCTATCATTACAGGTCCTTGTAAGAAGTCCCTCACCAGCTCCTCCTGTAGGCCCCCTTTAGGTACTGGAAGGGTACTGTAAGGTCTCCCCAGAGCCTTCTGTTCTCCAGGCTGAACCCCCCCACCCCAACTCTCTCGGCCTCTCCGCATAGCAGAGCTGCTCCAGCCCTCTGATCATCTTCCTGGCCCTTCTCTGGACTTGCTCCAACAAGTCCACGTCCTTCTTGTGTTGGGGGCCGTGGAGCCAGATACAGTACTCCAGGTAGAGTCTCACAAGAGTGGAGTAGGGGGTTGCACTCCCAGTCTAACTTAGCCTCTTTGAAAATTCTGAGTCTTTTTAAAGGTTTTTAAAGCTAATACTGGGCTCACAGAAAGACAATCCATGATTATCTATTCTTATGATTGAGGTGGCTGACTAAAGGTTAATTATAGCTCAGCCACAGAAATAAGATAGTAGATCTGGTAGCTAAAGGCTGAAACCTTTTTGTCTGTGCTTAGTCTTTGTTGCACATTTTACCTATGTCTCCTGCATGACTGAAGTGAAAGCATGATCCTATTGTAGGCAGTCCTTTAGTAGGCAAGTGTAAAAAGAAATAATCTAGGATTTACATGACCAAGGTTTACATTAATAAGATTTGAATATTAGCCCTACAGTCTTAAATATTTTGAGTTTTTTGATACCTTCTCATGCATTTGAATTTCATTTTCTTCACAGTGTGAACAGCATCTGCTTTATCCTTTTTTATGAGTTTTCAGAAACACCTAGTAATGATCAAGTTTTTTTTATGAAGAAAAGATAAATACCCTCTGACTTCTGAAGAAACAGAGTACAATCTGTGTTGAACACTCCTGTAGAATATCATGTGAGATGCGTGGTTTTATCTGAATGTGTAATTTTTCCCTGTTCCACTGGACATATTCAAGCGCTTGGCAACTCACTCATTGCTGCTGTCTTGTAGTGAGATTTTCATATCTTCTTGTTTTCAACTCCTTTAGTTTTCCCTCTGTAAACATTATAAAGGGATGCATTTTGATCCTGCTTTATCTTCTCTCACTTGTATAATGACAGTCGGGCAACCAGATATGCATTCACATGGAAGAGAGTGGTGCTAAAGCAGCTGTTAGCCCATGTGCCTCCTGGCATTGCACCACTGGGAACTTAAACTCCAAACTCGGGCTGCTCCAAGGGTGATGAGTGTGGGCGCAGTACTGTGCAGCAGCTGAGAGCACGCGTGTGGTGCTGTGCTGGGGAGGTGGCTGCCCGGGGACGTGACAGGGACAGCACCTGTTTTGGGATTATAAAGGGTGTTTCCTATAATGACACTGTATCCATCTCTTCTTGGCAGTGGCAGATACCCAGTGTTTTCCCAGATGTTTTGGGTGACGGATCATCAGACTTTAATAACATGTACAGTTCATCACAATATGCAGGATTTATCTGATGCGTTTGCTTTCAAAGGCACTGAGAGGTTTGTGTGAGATTTTGGTTGATCTCTCAGCTATGCATACTGGAACTGAAACAGCATTTGAGACTAGAATTTCAACTTTACATCTAGAAACTAGATTTTTTTATATTCTCTGCCTGTTAAATCTGGAGATTGCAACAGCTGCTTTGCCAACATGGGATTTCAGTTTTGTTTTGACATTCCTACTGGCATACGTGAGAATTTACTCCCTTCTTGTACTACTTTGTTTTGAAAAAAACCTTTCTTCTTAGCTTGACTTTTGGTAACTACAGTTTTAATTGCAAGCACTTTTCATGGGGAACTGGGTGATCTTCTGATTGTTGTATGCATGTTGGTTGAGCTTCCATTATGTAAGTTTTCTTCTTTTCTTTGAAACCACATGATGCTTAGGTTGTTGCTCTCCTCTAAAAATAAACTAGTGGCAATGCCCAAAGAAAAAAGTGAATTCAAGCTTGTTTTAAACCATTTACATATGTTTAGGTTCACTTAAACTGCTCATTGTTTATTTCAGTAAAACTGCAGTAATTGTATTTAGGGGAAAAGGAGCTATTCTCTTAGAAATTGATGGTACCTTTCTGTTGCCGCCCCTCCTTTACTGATATTTGGGTGTACGATGCATTGTATTGTCAGTGATTAAGAGTCTTTTGTTGCTCACATAGTCCCAGCTTGCTGAACTTGCAGTTCCAGGAAGCCTCTATAAAGGAAATCCCACATAATTTAGAAAAAAACTAGGGGAGTGAAATAGGTTTTCAAACTATTGCTCCCTGAGGATGCCTTTGCAGTTCATAGATCCTTAAATTTCTGAGTTCGTGATAGATTAAAGCCTGCCTTCAAGATTTCAAGCTATTAATCAGTTCAAAGCTGTTGTGCTGGTCAGAAGAGGTCTTTGAAAGATGAGGGAGACTGGCTCAGGTGACTTTCAGGACTGTGTTATGGTGCAGGCTGTTCCTCATTCTATTTCTTTGCCTTTCATAGGACCATTCACAGCCTGGGGTTTACCTGTGGAACTCAACTCCTTCACTGCAGTCTGAGAAGTGTCATACTTCCTCAGTTACTGCAGTTGCTTAGCTCAACTTTATTTCATACCCAACTGTAGACCATTTTTTCTGGAGATGTCTCTGCTCTTGTGCTTTGAAGTATTTGCTCTTCTCTCAAGCTTTCAAAGAGTCCCCTATAATGTTTTCTCTTACTTTTTGTTCTGTCTCATGTATTTGTGAGTATTTCTGACACTCATTCTGGGTGTTTTAATCTTTTAGGCAAGGCTAACAATTCTTGTCTTTGTCTGCTTAGCACCTTGGTAACTACTGAGCTCTCTCTATTTCTTGTTCTCATGGGCTTTCCTGTTCACCCCTAACAGGTCCCACTGGCTGATGTAAACTTGCCAGTTAGAATGGCATTGAGTTGATAAAACGTCTTGCTATCACCTGTCAGTAGTTCCTTCAGTGCTTCGGTGATGTTATTACCTATGTATTTTCTTTTACCTCCTTTTGTGGTGTTTTTATTATTGCTTTACCTTTTGCTTTACACAGGTATTTTTCTGCTTCTTTGTGTTGAGCAGGTGTTTGCAGTATAGTTTCTTTTCTTTTACACAGTTCTGTTACTGCAGCTACTAGGCCATCTTTGATGCTTTTGGACAGCACAACCTTACATGACAACTGCACATATCGGTGTCCCCTCTTTCAGAATTCAGTCAGAAATTGCTGCTGAAACACACATTAACTTTTCTCAGTGCGTTGGGAATTTCTTAAAGTTGGACCTGTGAGGGGATTTATTGGTACAAATGTTCATTGCTTCTGTTATCAGTTACTGAACATGCTCTGGCATCCTTAAATGTTTGATTTAATTTAATTTTCTCACTGTATGTAGACAGACAGTCTTGTTCGAGGTGACTCCCTTTGAGGAAATCCAAGGTGGTATGTTGTATATATGTATGTGTATGTAAGCAGTGCTCCCTTAAGCAAAAATTTCACGGTTCCACCAATTTCTTAGCATTTTAACTTTGCAGACTGCCATCTTGCTTCTTCATTCTTAACAATTTTTTCCTTTGAAGATTTTTTCACTGAAAGATATTTAGGGAAGCATTGTCCAACAGTAATGACAGATAATTGTAGTCTGGGTCTTTGTTCTCTTCATGGTTAACTGTCTTGTGTGTAATGTTGCAGCACTGTCAGGTTTATGTATTTTGCTTAAAACTTATCTTGCTGCAATTAGGCTGTAATTGGTTCCTGGGGTAAAATTAATTTCTTTGTGTTCTCTCTCATTATCAGTCACCTTGCCACATGACTGTATTTGGTTCTGAGAGGATCACGTAAAGTTCTGTAAGTGGTGTTTATTAGTTACATGTGCAGATTTTGCCACTGCGATACAGAAACACTAGTTTTGCAATTTTGCTGCCAAGTTCAGCCGAATTTGCCTCCAAAAACTTTCAGGCTTGTAGAGGTTTTTTGTGAATGTTTTAGCAAGAATATGAAGAGGAAGTTACTGGTTGAGTCTCAGCACTGATCTCAGCTTTATCTAGACTGCTGTTTTTCAGATATTTTTGACACTTGATACTCATTTTGGTATGTTTAATGAAATGAGGAGAAGATGGGAGAATCATGGAGAAGAGAGTTTTGGGGTCACTGCTTAGGTGAAACAAACTAGGGTTGTTATTTAGGGGGAATTAGTATCTGTTGATTCTGCTGTTCCAGAACATATTTTTTAAAAGCAAATAATTTTAGTTTGCTTTCTTAATAGCTCTTTGCAAGACTTGTTGCATATTGTTTTCCTGAATTAGTGAATTCTTGTTTCTATTTGTTTCTATTTTTGTTTCTATTCTGTTGTGAAAGGCCACCTCTGGTTTACTCCAATTTGTGTGTTGTGCTCTCTTAAGAGAGCTAGGTCAGCCTGCAGGGAAAGATGGCCTATTCTATGTGGAACAAATAAGCATGTTTCAGGAAACAGCAATTCAGCAAAAAAAGGAATGAGGGAGTTGGAACAAAGGCTGGGAGTTTAGCGGGTATTTCCTGTGGGCTCTCAGATACACAAAGATTCCAGGAAGGAGCAGCAGGCAAATACCCAAAACTTAGAAATAATGACAGTCAACGTGCATCAAAGGTTACAACTCAGAAAACTCTCTCCAGGCCTACCAGCAAAGGATCATCTGCAAGGATAAACAGGGCAGGGATTGGTTTATAGCCTGTTCTGTTTTAAATGCTCTGAATTGACTTCATTTAAGAAGTTAAACATTAAATCTGTTATGTTGAAGAAGACAGATGTTACTCATGTTTAAAAGCCTTTTTAGCCTTTTTTTTTTGTGAAGCTCAGTGTCGGGAAAAAAAAGGTCTGAGAAGGTTCACTTCAAAGCTCTTGTTGACTTTGTATTTGATCATGTTATGTTAGTTAGATTTTAGCCATTGTTCTCTCCCCTTCCTTCAGCAGCAGTGGCATGTTTTCACTGGATCTTCCTGTATTTAACTTCCCCTGGATCAGAGAGCATTAGCAATGGTTTAAATTTCAGCTGATGTGAGAGAGGGAGCATCCTTATGGCAGGTCAAAAAAAGGCATGGAGCAGATGCAGAAGACTGCTGTCAACAGGGCTGGCATGGATGTTAGAGAGATACTGGACTCCTTTATGGGAAAACCATATAAACAGTGTTTGGTTATGGATGTCATGAACCATTGTATTATCACTGCATTGTCCTGTGTTCCCTGGGGGTTGTCCTGCTTGGAACTGGTTCTGCATGGTAGAACTTTGGTTTTAGCTGTTGCTGCTGGGATCTGAAGTATAAAGATCAGTGGTTTAGGGCAATGCCACTGGATTGGCTGCTTTTCTACCACCCCAGAAAACAGGGAGACCATTGGGCACTTTGCCCACAGAGTGGTCTGAATGCATTTTTCCTCTTCTGTTTCTTTTAGCAACTCCATGTGGGTTGAGAAACCCATAAGTCTGGCATTATTTAAATAGTTTTGTATATAGTGTTACCTTCCTGGTTGTCTTTCTCCCAGGGGTCAGCATTTCTCCCTACTGCTGCTGAATTTTTCTGGTCGTCGCTGACACTGGAAGATGCTTCTTCCACTTCTAAGCCTTGTGATACAAGCTTCCAGGCTAGCTCTTCAGCTTTGATAAAGAGTGCCCACTTATTCTTTTGAGTACACATGGAGTAACGTGTTTGGGAGCTGGGTACTTCTTAACGTCAGAACCGCATGGTTTTAAGATATAACTTGAATCAATGTGTGCTACATCACCACAAGCCGACTTTGCCACCAGACGAGGTCAGCAATAATAATGATGTTTGTATAACAGCATATAGCTTTGGTACCAGACTGGAAAGGAAAAGTTACAAAATGCATTAAGTATATTTAATGCCTCTCCCTGCATCTTCTTTTGCTGTTTCAGCTTCTCAGTTGCCATTTTGTTCTCTTAAGATGGAATCTCTTTCTGTTAATCTAAGATCTCAAAATGTTTGGTGCTTCCTCCACTGTCTTGTCTTTTTCCTTAGGAATAAGAACATAATGCTCATATTGGGACAGGAAACATGCTGTGAAGTAGATGCTGGACTGAAGTGCCAAAGACCCTAAATTTAAGCCAGTGCTTTTAAATTTCCCCTATAGTTTGAGACCTCAGGTTTTGGAACATGGGTTCTTTGCAGACGTAACAAATGGCAAGGCTTAGGTTGACTTGCTTTCCAAGTTTTTACTGTATGCATAGAGGGCTGGAGTCTGACTGTAACCTACTGAAATAAATGGCTCATTTGGGAAATGGTCAGGTCTTCGTTTATTGTATGTACACTGTGTATGTGCATAGCTACAAGGCAGTTGGTCCCTTCTCTGCGTGTGGGAGGATGCCAAGGCAGAACGCTGCAGTGAGGTACTCATCTGCAGTGTCAGACTGCACAGCCACAATTACATTGGAACTAAGGACGTATAAGAGTAGTTTATTTTGAAGTTTAACTCACGACTGCACTTCAAAGAGCCATGTATTGCAGCAAGCTGGTACTTTTAAGACAGCAAGAACAGTAAGACTGAATATATCCATTAGTGGAAGCAAATAAAAATCAGAGTGATATGAAATGGGAGTATTGGGAAATATGATTAGATATATCTGATGAGGTTTCTGAAGATTACTGCCTTGTCTACAGAGGGCTGGCTGAGTACATTGCACTACGTCCTTCTTTCCGCTGTTATTTTGAATGAAAAGGAGCTAAAATTAAGTGTCTCTTAGGTAAACAGTCCTGTAGTTAATCTGATTGTCTGATTTTTTCATGATTATGAAGGTCTTAAAATAGAAATCTACTTTATTAAAATGTGTGGCCTAGAAACAAAACCTTAAAAAATTTCGGGGAATTATTTTGATTTTACTGGGATTAGTACAAGGCATACTTTGTTCTGTAACATAGGCTTCCTGAGTGCAAATGTTATTGCAAAGACTATTATTTTTTTGTAGAAGGTAGCAAAAATGAACTTTTTCGAGAAGAGACATCTAGATGTTTCTTCTTTTTTCCTCCCAATTATCCTATATAATACTCATAAGCAAAACAAGAAGCTGCATACCTACTCTCTTTAAGATGTAAAAATGGTAATTTGCTAAATATAGAAACATATATCTTCACCGAAAAGGGTGCCAACTTTCTTTAATGTATTAATATAAGGAGTAAACCTCTTGTTAAACAAAATGCTGTTAGAAAATTGCTGTTGGTGGGAATTTATGCCATTGAAATTATTGTGTATAGTTTTGTATAGGTATTGAGTAGTCTTGTATTTAAAACCAAGGTCTTGACTAAGCTGAACTTGTAAATAAAGATGATAAATTTTTAAAAGGAGTCTTTCACTTGTGAACTAAATGTAAACAACAGACAAGTACCAGAAGGAGAGAGGTCTTGGTTGGACTGTTCTTTCATTCCTTTAGTGCTCAGTTACCATGGTGCTCTAGCAGAATAAGGTAGCTACACGGGAAATGGTGCTGGTGGTGTGATGCCATTGTTAAGGTTTTTCATGAGTTTCCAATGCAAACAGTTTACATTTCCTTTTGTGATAGCTCTCTGGGATTTTCTTAAATACTCGGAGGGATGCCTCCATTTCAGAAGAAGCTGAAGAAGTCTTCATAGGCTCGAGTTTTGTCCATAGCTATTGCAGGAACTACAAAGCTTGCTTTCAAGGCCAGCATTTTGCTAACATACCAGACAGGCAGCTTGTCAGTTCAAGCCAATAATTTAAATCTTTGGTGCTAGTCAAAGCTGTCAACTTAATAACAGCTTACTGCATAAACAAGCTGGAGGACTTATTCTAGGTCATTAGTATGGGAAGTTTCACATACTGAATTGATGTTTATCACTGCAGATTATATGAAAAGCAAGGCTTGTTTGAGGGAAAAGTAGTAGTTTGCTTAAACAATTCTGCTTTGTGCTCATAGCCTTAATCACTGGAATGGGTAGTAGTAGTCACTTCAGAAAGGAAACAGTATTAAACAGATAAGTTTTGATTTTTGAGGAAGTAGAGAGTCATCTGGTTGGGGGTTTTCCCTTTTGAAGTCACACAGGGCAGAGGAAGCAGATTGGCATGGTAGACGTCTCAGTGTGCCATAGTGGGAAATATCTGCAATGCCTTCTAGCAGCACAGAGGTTGATGAAGGAGTAAGTAGCACAGGAAGTTAAATGAGTAGTGGTGCATATACAATGACTTGGCTAGTACGATCCAGTATACTGGGGACATAGGTTAGAGTCATCTAAATGCTTAGTAATACTACATAAAAAATAAGCAATACTTCACAATTTTTTGTGTGTTTTTCCCTAGAGCCATCAAAATGGTTCATCAGCAGTAGTGCAAAAGGTTCTGTCTGGTATAAGTAGTACATCTGTGTGAATTATTTCCTTCTCCTCAAAACAGTGTTATCCCTTAGGACAATGAGTTACATACACTCTACCCTGTTTCAAGCAAAAATTGAAGAGCAAGTGGTCAAAGGCAGTAGTTGAAGTGTCATGATTAGCTAATCTCGAGCTGTGTTTGAAAAATGTGCAATTGACTGGTTGGGATTTGTCTTGTTCACTGATTGCAGTCATCTGCACCATCAGGAGCTGTAGCAAGATACTGGTTCACTGCTTTGGAGCAGTGGTGTTTTGAGTTTACCAGTTCTTAGGGAGCCTTAAGGCGTTTCTGGTGACCAGTTTTTAAAAGGCTGACTGGCATGGTCCTCACTAATTTGTAAAGCTGAAAAGGATTGTGCCATAAGGCTTTAGTGTATTTAGAAAGATGATGATATTTTAAACAATGAACAATTTGACTAGCACCATTACAGAATTCCTTAAGCAGTAAAAAAAAGATAACTGTCTGTACTATCTGGAAGCATTTAATTGTTGGCAAGAGGAGCACCTACTATATAAGGACCTGCAGCTATGCTACTAAAATAAATTTATATTTTGTAGTTACCAATTTTGCTTTAGATTACAGTCAGAACTAATTGAGTTAATTTTGCCATGGATCAGTATTTTGAAGGGAGATTGTTCTTCCTTTTTTTCTCATTTAGAATTTGTTTTATGTATCTTTTAAATTTTTTAATAAGTAAAATATGCCTGAACAGATGATGTGTTCTAGTTAGCCATATATAGCTACACTAAAGATCTGAAAGTTCCCTTGTTAAATGTCTTAAATATTTAATTTCTTTTCCGTATAAGCAATTTTTAAGTTTCTGAAGAGTTTCCCATATTCTCTCTTTATTATTTTGATTTTTTAAATACTAAGTGAGTAAAAAAAGGGATTCATTTTCTGACTGAAGACATGGGATGATGGGAAATGTACAGCTGCTTAATATGTTTTCAGAATTTAGGCTGGAGAATATAAAAAGTAAATACTGCCAGAAACATGGCAGAAAACATTATTTATTTTATGTTCTGGTCAATGCAGATGAAGTCATGTACATTCTTTTGCATAATATGCCCCTTTAATGGTCCTGCTGAAAACAGACTTCTTGGCAGCTGTACAGTGTGGAACAGGATGGATAAAGTTCTGTTCCTGTTTCAAAATGCTCTAAGTGTGAGCATGTCAGAGATGCACTAAGAC
The DNA here is from genome assembly GCA_013396755.1 of Sclerurus mexicanus. Classification (NCBI taxonomy): domain Eukaryota; kingdom Metazoa; phylum Chordata; class Aves; order Passeriformes; family Furnariidae; genus Sclerurus; species Sclerurus mexicanus. The sequence goes on along the minus strand of VWZF01002968.1, from coordinate 1,438,382 downwards.
AAATTCAGTCTTCTTTTCCTTTTCAGTTTCATCCATTTGGTGTTAGTTAAACAAACTGTTAAATTAATGATAACATATCTGAATAAAATGTAACTTATCACTACTTTTTGGAATGACATGTTCTTTCTCCTCCGTATCCTGATCCTGCTGAGGGGATGCAAGGGTGTAGTGCTGATAGTGATGGGTCCGTGGTGAGAAACTGCATTTAACTGCTTGCTTTCTCCATGAAGGCCGTGCTGGGTCTTCAGATCACGTGGCGTTCTGCAAGAACCTTAATCCAGTGAGTTCCCTGTGTGCTGGAAACATGTATACTTGTAGCCATGGGATCAATTGATGCCTTTTGAGTTCTGTTTTAGCAAAGCACGTAAGTGTGCTTCATTTCACCCTAGTCAAGCAAAGTATTAAAATCTGTGGTATATGTAGATACTCCTGAATTCACTGTAGTTCTGTGGTTACGGGTGATCTGAAGTGTTGTACTGAAATGGCACTGCAGTGCAGTCCCTAATGCAAATCCCCTGTGTTTCCAATTCTCACTGTGAGTTGACAGCTGGTTACAAGTCAGTTATCATTTACTGTGATTTGTCTCGTACCCTCAAAGATTCAAAAGCACTGAAACATTTGCAAAAGTAGCAAGCCAGAACAGTGCACACCTCCTTATGTAGTATGACAAAATGACTGAACAGCTTGTTTTTTCATCTTTAAGCTTTGCAGATTTATAACTACCACAACTTAATGATGAATAAGAACTACCCACACAAGGAAAGAGATCTAATGGTGACTGAAGGCAGGCGAAATGGAATATATGCTCCTTATAAGGCAGCGTGTGGGAGACACATTTGTTACATACTGAGTAACTGAGCAAAACCATGTGTCATGTTTCCTTAGGTTCTCAACAGGAGATGTGTAGAAGCAGCAGTGATGACAGGCCTGGCTCTCAATTGCAGCATAAACAAGAAGTCCTTGTTTGACAGAAAACACTACTTCTATGCAGATCTGCCTGTAAGTATGCAGTATAGCTGGTCCCTCTGTGGCTGTAGGAAAGGACAAGTACGGGTGGCAGTAGGGGATGAGTGAAGAGATGCTTTTTCTGTTTTCAGACAGTGCTCTGCTCACCTCAGCAGGATGCTGTGCTACACCCTGATGAAATAGGCAGCTGTACCCTGGTGCTCACTGATTGAGTATGATTGCTCTGATTGCTGACTCCTTGCTTAGCTGCACAATTCCAGTAGCTTAATGTAATTGAATTGGGAGCTGGAGCTGCTTTGTCCCTTAAGTTGTCCATTCCTGGTGGTTAGTACTAATTGTCTCTTAGGGTAAAAGCAGACTGATAATAGTCCTTCATTTAAAGTGAATGTATAACAAACACAGGTTCAGTGGTATAAACATAGTAATGTCTTTTTTGGGTGTGTTTAGGAATCTAAAAATATTTAATTTCCCTTCAAAACTTCCTCAGTCATGGTTCCAATAAATTAAAAAAAAACCCAAACAACAAACAAACAAAAAAACACACACAAAAAAGAGGAAGAATTGAGTCTTTGCAATATAGTTTGTTGGTAGCTTTCATATTGGGTTGAAGGTGTCACTAGAAGTCAAATGTGTTTTGCTGCACTGGATATGAATGTAGAAATACTGAAATAATGTAAGAACCTGACTTCTGTCATTGCAACAGGATGCAGCCTTTTTTCCTATTTTAATGAAATTAAACCTTTCTAATTTTAAACCTTTTTTTCCTGTCACCTTATTTGCACTGAATGTTCTGTTTATCAGTAATCTGTCAAAGGGAGGACACTAGTTTTGCTTTCTCTGGTTTTTGGTTGAAGGTCTGACAACTGCATTAAAAGAAAAAAGTGTGGTTTTATTTTATCTGAGAAAGATCAGGCATGTTAGTTTATTCTCTCTTTAGGTAAGGTGTCCCAGACATCCAGAGAAGCAGAGTGGGAGATTTCTCCAGTCCCAAATTAACGTGTTTGCGTTATTAACCAAATTATTTTTCTTTCCTACTCTTGTTCAGGCATTGAAAATATTTTGAAGTTACACAAAACATTTCCAAATACAATTGCTCCCGACCTTAGAGAGAGAATTATGTTATAGCTGTCCACTGGAGAGCTGGATCTAAGAGGATGTTTCTGTTCTCCTCTACAGTAGGAACTTGTGGTTTGTAGTTCTGCTAATATTTGTGAGCCCTTTGGTGGGGACTCTGTAGTGACCTGTTGAGAATGTGAAATGCAAACTTAGCGGTTTGAATTGCCAGTACTTTTTTTTAACTCGTAGAACTACCTTAAAGCCCTTTTTGAGACCCGAAAGAGAAAAAAGTGAAATGGCAGGAAATAAACATGACTTTCAAAATTCCTTTGCACATCATAAAGAAACACCAAAAACATCACAGATTTGTTTGCAGGCCAGCTTTAGTGCTTGTGCTGTTAAACTGAAAACAATCTCTCATTCTTGTGATGTCTGCCGCTATCAGTCTACTGCGTAAAAGCTGTAAGGATGAATAGGAAAGAATCCACATCCATGTGTTTAAGAGAACAGTGAGGTAGAAGAAGGTGTGGGCACCAAGTGGTCTGCTATTGTCTGCAGATGTGAGTTACAGGATCCTCTTGTCAGATAAGCATGGAAATTTGGGAGATGCTGACATATTTTATTATTTTGAAACATGTAATTCTGGCTTTCTACTGGCTGACTTCTGCAGTTTAAGCACTGACAATAAACTGCTTGGCCTGCATTTCATAGTGAACAATCTAGTCAAGAACTCTTTAATAAGATGCAGAGTTTAGGCTAATGAGCTGTATTGAACAGATAAATCCAGCTCTTGAGGTCATTTAAAAATGGGATTATTGTTATTCCTGAAAACGGGGTTTTGGATGGGAAATGGGACTCATGCTATATGTTGTCATTCACTATTTCAAGCTTTAAAAAAATCACTTTAATGAGAAGTTTTAGGACATGAGAAGAGCTGTGTGATTAGCACGGGCTGCATAGAGTCAGTTATTTAATTTCTCTTGTACTCATTATGGCTAGAAGGTCACGCACTTTGTTGCATATATATAAAGTGGGCTGTTCACAGGGCCACACCATTGTTCTCCATTCCAGTGCCCCATCATCATCTCTGCATTTTACAGTAAGTTTGTCATCCCTCTAAATTATGCAGATGATCCTCCCAGTTTATTTGTATCTGACAGATTTTTTTTTAATTCTCACCACTAGTGCTGTGAGCAGGTGAGGAAGAAGTGATGGGGACCCCACCTCAGTTGTCGGTGATTCACTTCTGTATTTTTCCATCGTTGCAGTTATTCCAGTCCCTTGTCACTGGCAGCCCCTTTTCTGGCCAGCAGCTTCCCCTTTGAGTAGAGTCCCAGGCATGAGGTGGCATTTATCAGCTGCGTGCCTTATGGGGGATTGCAGTGTCTGTCTTTTAAATTGCTACATTAATGAAATTGAGTTTTCTCATTTTCTTGGTTTCCACAGCCCCACGCCTTCCCTCTCCTCCCCTCTAATGAGTGCAGTTTGGAACAGAGAGGGATATTCAGCCTGTTGGGAGGATGAGTGATAGTCCCACCTTGGGGACAGAAGTACAGTAACTGGCTTCAAACAAGATTTAACATGATCATGGAACCACAGGCATGAAAGAACCTCTTCCAGTTCATTTCCTGCCCCTGGGCAGTATCTGAGAAGTTTGTTGTCCTTTGCAAGAGGTTGTGCAGTTGATTATTGACATTTCAGCATTAGTTTGGTATCATATACTTACCTGTATTGGGGAGTGCTCTTATTTTTTCCAGACCTTTAGCTTCTTACTGTTATGTTGAATTCTAGACCCATTTCGTAGCTTGCTTCCTTTCCATCTAAGCAAAATAACTTCTGAATTCACATGTGCACGTGTTCTGTCCTCTTATATAGGTCACTATGGAAGATGTTGCATTTTCAGCTTTGTTCTTAGTCAACAATATTTGCACTTGCCCATGCCACTTCTTTCTGAAAACTGAATGTTTCATTTGAGTATAAAGCTAATTTTGTTGACAGGCTGGCTATCAAATCACTCAGCAGAGAGTTCCTATTGCGGTGAATGGAAGTTTGTCATACAGTCTCTGCATAGACAACAAAATGAGCCAGATGGTGACAAAAACTGTGAGGATTAAACAAATTCAGTTGGAGCAAGACAGTGGAAAAAGTCTCCATGATGACACAAGGAGCCAGACTCTCGTGGACTTGAACAGGGCTGGTAGGCTTAGATTATTTTCCTATTTTTCTCCTTCTTTTGATGTCTGATGAGTCTTTAAAGGAAAATGGGTGACAGGAAGCAGTTAAAAAATAAAAACAGCCTTATATCTCTCTCCCTGCAAGTAAAAATTCATCAAAATGACCGTTACACTGGAAGCAGATGAATACTTGATTTTTTTAATGGCCAGTGGACTTTTCCTATTGCTGTTGGTTGATGGCAATTGGCAATAGCAAGTTAGAACTCTGTTGGCTCCAGTTTGCTCAAAACTGTGTGTGTTGCTCACAAAGAGCCACTCAGCTATTTAAGGTCTTGTTAAAAAAAAACCCAAACAGTAAAATATCACAGACCTAGTGAATCAAGCTTGTGTATAGATGGAGCAGCTGTTGGAATTTGTAGTGCATGAGTCAGACATTTCTTTTAATTATTAGCTTTGAAAAAAATGTTGATTTTCTCTTTTAACTCAGAAATTGTAAGTGGAGAGAACTGAATTAGCACACAGCATGGGCAGCAACCTGACTGTCCTAACTGGGACACAGTGCTGTGGTGTCCATTGAAGTTAAGGGCTGTGGCTGCTCATGTTGCTTGAAAGCTACATCCTGAAGCTAAAAATTAGACTAAATCTGTACAGTTCTGTCTGTTTCAAAATCAGTTTAAGATAAATACACTGGAATCTGGAATCTGATTGGCTTTAAATGAGAGTTCTTCTCGAGAAAGGCAGAGTGGGCCCTTCTGATCTGCAAGTCATCCAAGGGTGGAGGATTGTCTGCAGTTTGTCTATTCCTTTAAAAAAATAGGAAGGAAAGTTTTTATAGCGATCTACAGCCAGGCCCATAGTGACAGTTAGTAAATAATACATGGGGGTCTGTGGTTGGTTGTTTGTTTTGAAAAAAGCCCAAGTTCTCTCATGTGTTTAGCCAGTTGCACTCTAATATGCCAAGATCAAAAGCTGTTGTTGAAAATCTCCCGTCTTTTCCCCCGATAGGAGTCGGTCTCATGGAGGTTGTCATGGAGCCTGATTTGTGCTGTGGGGAGGAAGCAGCTGCAGCAGTCAGAGAGCTTCAGCTCATTCTTCAAACACTTGGGAGCAGCCAGGCAGTCATGGCAGGTACTGAAGGGGGAAGGGCATGTTCCCTTGTCGCCAGTAATTCTCTGCATTTGCAGGAGTTTTGCAGCTTCTGGTTATTTTGCTCTGTGGTTGCTTATAATGCATAGCCTTTTGTAGCTGTTGTTTTTACAATCATCGGAGCCTGTCCTAATGTCTGCCATGCTTCAAGTCTTCTTATAGGCCTGCTTTTGTCTGCAGAGCTTTGCTGTGCTGGATATTATATTTCGTCACACAGTAATTTTACAGAATAAACTTAGGCAGGGAAAAATGTCCCCAGGGTTCTTGTGGTGCTTCTCCCTGCCTCTTTCCATCTTGCTTGCCACAGCACTGCAGCATAGAAAATCCGTAGTACGGATTAATTGTAGAGTCTGGAAGTTAAGGGACAAAGCAGTGAAAGCATGGATCGTCTTCTGAGTTGTGTGTCAGGTCTCAGCTAGTCATGAAATCGGTGTAGGCAGTAAACTTGGGCTGGTGTTGTGGATGAGATGGACTAAACGACAGCATGTGGCAGACATGGGTGCTGAGGTTCGTTTTAGCCAAGATCACCTATCTTTCTGAGACTGCTTCCTCTTGTAGGAACCCCTGCTTCTGGCACCAGCTCTTTCTGAAACTTTAAGGCCTCAACTTTCACAATAGCTGATGTGCAGAAGCATAGCCTGTGTTCGGCCTCCTGACTGGTGATTCTGTCTCATGTGTCTCTATTAATTGAAAAAATTCAGGTCACGCCATTTTTCCTCAGTCCTAACGTTACCAAAATTTACAATCAGCCCACAGTTACAGCTTACATACAGCAGGCTTCTGATTAACGGTCTAAAAGAATGGTTTCAGGCATTCATCCCTTCCACGCATACACATAATTATCAGCTGCTTATTAGTGTTCACAGTGCAAGCTATATTTTTGCCTGTGACAGTTGGCCTCACTGTCTGGCAAAAAATTCAGTCCATTATAGGAGTGGATATTTTCTAGAGAACTGAGTCAGAGTGGTCCATGTATAACCCAATAAATGGGATTCAGGAAATGTTGACTAGTGATGCAAATTTAATTTAACGTAAGGGAGAATAATAATTGTTAGACATTGTCTATTTCTCTGAATCTTTTCTCATGGTAGTGTCCCACATGTCAAATGAGGCACAGTTGTCAATATTAAGCAGCCAGTTTGCTTGCTTCTTCAAGGACCTTGATGGGTGTACATATCACTTATAACTACTGAATTTGGCCCTAAGGTTGTCATTGGAATTGCATTATGATATCTTTTGTCACAGGGAGATTTCTGACTCTATAGCAGTATTGGAAATATTTTTCTTCCAGGACAGATGGCTTTAAAAGTATTTGGATTTTTTTCAAGGTGAAGGTTTTAGAGGCTTTCTGCTGTGGTTTTCCCTCATCATAGTTACATTCTTTCAAATAAAGGCTTTACATCCTCATAATTTACTTTCTTTCTACTTGCAAGTATGGTGAAGTGCCCAGTTTTATCAGGTGTTATTTCATAAACAACAAACAGATGAAAAGATTATTTCATTGCAGAGTGAAAGGAAAGTAAGCTGGGCTTAAAGGAAAAATGCTTTTTTTTAAGAATATTTGCAGCCTGGCTCTCCTGTTGCTTGTACCTGATTAACTGTATTGCTTGTCATGTTGACACCTGCATATAAGTAGAAACAGGCCATGTTTCAAAGTGAAACAAGGGCAGGACAAGACTACTCCTCTTTTGGAACAAGTACTCGTTTCACCCCAGAGAGGGAGCCCATGCAAAACACTTCTCTTGAAAGAGATGTTGGGCCATTCCAACACCTTTCTCCTTCATTTGCGTGTTTGGCAAGACTCTGTGAAGACAGAGGAAATTAGTGTGCTGTCATCCAGCCTGCTTTTACAGATTGTACCAGGGCCTTTCTGGTCAATTTAAATCTGTTGACTGGAATGGGTTCTGAAGCCATAGCCATCTTCACAAGTTTTGCTGAGCTGTTTTGCGTTCTCTTTAGTAATGCTACTGTATCTACACAGTAGTTGTTTCAGTTTTTTAAACCTGTATTTGAAATAAAAAAAAACAAATAAAAAAAAACCCCAGGGAAAGGCTACAGGTGTTCACACTGTGTAATACGGGAAAAATACTGTTTCTTAACATTCCAGGATGTAATACAACCTCTACTGTTTGTTTATTCCCAGCAGTTGATAACTGTGACAAGCCTTTTTTTCCTCAGAAGGGATGTCTTGAGAGGGACAATACTTAGAAAGATAAAATTATGAGGTTTCTTGTGGCTGAGTCACTAAAAATCTCTAAGGACATTGGTCCATTTTGGACTAAAAGTTCATGACGCTTTTATATAAAACTTTGTATTCAGTTTCAGCTTTTGGCAGCCAGGGACATTTTGAGGGGTAGGATTGCAGTTTCTTGAAGGAGAGGAAGAAAATTACCAAAAAAATCCCCTGCTTCTTGCATTTTGTCCTTGAGCTGTAAATTTCCAAGAACACCTTAGTAAATCTGTTCAACATAACCTTAAGTTCTTGTGTTCCATGCCAGGGTAGTATCTATCCATCAAATTGTAATTCCAAAAGGTATTTTTGTGCTGCTTTGAGAGGAATGGAAGCTCACAATTCACCACTTTGCTAGTCTAATTGTGCCCTTTATTTAAGAGCTGTGAATCAGAAGCTCTTTTCACTGTATGGCTTAGAGGATCTGTGCTGCACTGCACCATGCAGTTTTCTGAGAGGAATTATGAGCAATGATTTAAAAAAAAAAAAAAAGCAAGCATTATTCTCAGAAATATTTTGAATGATTCAAGGCAGTGCCTTGAGGTAGAATCACAAGCAGAAAGCTATGATGAAGTGGTTTTTACTCCTTTCTGAACACAGAGAAGTCTGCAATTAATGCTCTGCACATAACATGCAGTTTATTAATGCATGCCAAGGTTTTTAACTCTAGTGTACAGGGCAGACTGTTCTGTTGATAAAATTTTCTTTTACAGAGGGTCAGCTGAGAGTGGATGCCAATGTTTCTGTGCATCACCCTGGAGAGCCTTATGGAGTGAGGACTGAAGTGAAGAATATCAATAGCATACGATTTCTGGCAAAAGCAGTAGGTAAATGGTGGTTGCTTCATTACAAGACCATTATTGGTATTTTATATGGTCTGAGATGAAATATGTCGGGCTCCTGAATGCAGGAATTGGCCTTAAATGCCCTGACTAGCTTCGTCTGGGTGTCTCTTCCATGCCCATGGGTACAGAAGTCTCATTTAAGCTCAGTCTGGGGCCATCAGACTTTGCCTGAGCTGCTACGTCATAGTTTTCAGTCCTATCTTCTAGAGGGCCTTGGACCTGTTCTGTAGTCCTGGTCCCAGACCTGTCTCAGGACTTAACTCCTCCTGCTTCTGACTGAACTCCCTGAATGTACCTGGACGGAGCTCATCCCCTCACCTTGACTGAGACTGTCAGAGAACCTTTGTTAGTAGCACACGCCCCTGCCCACGCTGGTCAGACTAGTGGGACTGAGGGCACTGCCTGGGCTCTGGTCACCCTTGACTCCTGGCTTATCCCTCCTTATGGAGCAGCCCCACTCTCGCTGTTCCCTGACAGAGTAAGTCTTACTATGGGGTACTCTGGGAATAGCAGCCGCAGTAGTCTCCAATTTTTTTTCAGAGGTAAACTTTCTGCCTTTCAGAAGAACAAAGCAGATGGTTCAGTGACTAGCATATTTAGTATTGAAATATGGTAGCACTGGTTTTGTGTCCTCCAATGGAGATGATTACTTTCCACTGAGTACAGTACGTCGTGTGTGAAAAGTTCAGATGCAGCTTGGGTATGAGCAGTAAAAGCTGGTTGTTATATCTCCAAAAGAATACTGAACTGGGTGACTGCAGGGTCACTAGGAATGTATGGCTTGGCTGCAATGCCTAGGAGAAAATGGTTTCCATTCAATGGAAATTAAAGAAGATGAGGAAAACACACGAAGAAAGAAGCAGTGCTGGAGAGACAGTGACTGATAATACTGCCTATAACTACTGCTGTTGATTTCATTAAGGTTAAAATAACAAACTATTTCATTGTTGCATAGCAGTGAAAAATGAAATAGTGGAGTGCACACAAGCTAACAGTGTAGTCTAACAAGCTTACTCTTTTTTCTTTTGTTACTGTCAGACTATGAAATACAGAGGCAAATTGAAGAACTTGAAAATGGAGGAACAATTCTGAATGAAACCAGAGCCTTTGATTCCAAGCTTGGGTGAGTTTTTGTTTTGGAGGAACATGGGAATAGCCACTTTAGAGTGCCACGGGTACTTGGTGACATGATCAGGAGACGTATTACAGTATTGCCCAACTTTTGTCTTCTAAAGCTAATATTCACAAGTATAGTCTCCTCACAGGTAAGTAATTGAACGCTGAGGCTTTTTCACAACAGATTGTGTGCTGCATCAAGTACTGTATGTGTGAAAATGCCTGCCCTCTTACTTGCACATATTCTTTGAAGTGGTTTTAAGAGGCTCTCCTGATCTTCATGAGGCAGAGTTTTTTGTTTTGTGTTTTTGCCATAAAACTAATTCTGTGGTGTACCTCTTACCACATCTTGTTTTGCTTTTATTTTAGGTGCACGGTACCAATGAGAGACAAAGAAGGAAAACAGGATTATCGGTATTTTTTTTTAAAAAGTTAACATTTCACAAACTGAAAATCTATTGAATTTCTTAGTGTAGTCATTGTAATGAGGATGTAAAGTTAGTCAGTATAATGAGAATGTCTTGGAAGTTTATATTCTACTGGAAGGGGCAGAGACGTATCAAAATCAGTGCTAGTCTGAGCGGTCCAGATCTAGAACTGTATCCCATCTTTGCTAAAACCCCTAGGCCTTTCCCAAAGACTAAGCTGGGGTACTTGAGTTGAAGTGGGCAAATTGAAGTTTACTTTGTGGGCAGCACAAGTGTATTCTTAAGAATATCTGACATAAAACATAAGAATATTCTGAGTTCAGCATTGCTCCTGCTTTAAGTAAGTACTGACGGAAATGGTTTTCAGGTAGCAGGCCCTGCCTCTTTGTGCTTAGGTCATAGATCACTGTTTGAAAATCATAACTGCTATTGAAAGGTGTCAGCATTCATAAGCAAGTTTCTACCTTGAAGGTCTTTGTAGACCTAATGAAGATGTTACATTGCTAAGTACTTTGCCTTCCACCAGTGTTAGATGGCAGCCATGAACAATCACCCAAGAAGGACTTATCTGTAGGGTGAGGGGACAAGGCATGAGTCCTGTTGGAAAGCAGTCTTCTGGGAACAAGTGCTGAGGCAACACTGCGAGGCGGAAGCACACCTGCTTAGGGTCATCTTGGTGTTCATCCTCCTGGTAGTTCCCTAGCTTTGCATCCCAGAGATAGGCTTCCTGTTACTCCTGGAGTTCACTTCCCAGGTGGGGAATTATTCTGCAGGCAAACTTTCAGAGCCTTTTAGTTTCGGCATCTCTGTGTTCCTGTTAGATCTGCATATATTCTACCACTGATCTTGCTACAGCAGAACAATGATTTTGAAAACATCCCACAAACTTTGAATTTAAATCCGCTATTTAAAGTGTGGTTTTGGAGAAATGCAGCAGTGATCACTTTGTGAATTCCTTGTTACAGAGGGCTGGAATGAGATTTATTTAAAAAGATTAATTTGAATAAATGCAAAAAAAAAAGCATTAAAACCTAGGCAAAACTGATGAGTCTAAGATATTTCAAATAAAGACCACAAAGCTTACTACTAGTACTAAGATTATGATCAGTATTAAACTGTAAACTGTGTTTTTCAGGCATTTTTTTAATAACTTACTGCTGCACATCATACATTAAACTTAAAATCCATGTTTAGACAGATTTGAAATATAAAATACTATAGTAAATGTAGAGGGTGCCCAATGCCCTTTATTCTGGTAGTTTTGAACCTCTCATTTGATCATGTAAGAGTGAAGTTTCTGTTTCCATCACAGTTACCTGAGTATTTTGAATTGGCCTTCTCTTTAAGGGAGCCTTTTGTTCTGTGATGGCACTCTGCTGAGCACAGTAACTTTGCTTTTAGCACAGCATGGGATTTCATCAAGATTTCTGAAGTTTGTCTGGAAAAGGTTACAACCTGCCCAGATCACTCCTGGCAGTTGGCTCTCAACTTTAGTTCTTCCCTGCCAGTCCACTCCTGTTTTTTGTCCAGGTCCACAATTCATACTTGATGCCAAAAGGAGTGGCTTATTTCCCTATCTATTACTAGTGGTGCTATTGGGGGGGGGGTATTATTATTTTGGGTGCAGAAGAGTTTTAATTACCCCTTTTCTATTATGAACTCTTTAGCAATTGGTGGCAAACACTCAAAGAAAGAAAACAGACATTCTGAAGTTCAGGGCCTAGTCCTTTTCTACTTACCAGTGATATACCAAGTCATGAATTTTTAATATTTTGTTTAGTTGAAAGAGTTATACAACTTTCAGGGAAGTATAAACTTGTGATTTGTTTCACTCCTTGTTGTTTAGCTTCTGAGTGAAAATAATTATAAAGGAGTTTTTCTTCATTTTCACTAGGTTCATGCCAGAGCCAAACCTGCCTCCATTGATTCTGTACGATGCAAAATCTTTGCCAGCTAATATGAACCATCAGCAAGTGATAAATATTGATTGGATTCATGAGAGACTTCCTGACCTTCCCAGTGTGAGGAGAGAAAAGCTTGTTGAACAGTATGGGATTCTTCCTGAACACAGCTTTACCTTATTGGTAGGTTTATTGATCAAGTGCTAAAATAAGCCTAGAGACTTCAAAGTTGCACGGTTCTTGAAAAGATTTACCAGTGTTGTATTAACCAGCTGTCAATCCTCGGGGGTGTTTTTATTTGCAAGTACATGCAATGCCTACTTTGTACCAAGGAGCCATATACATAGAATGGTGGAGAAAACAAACGAGGCACTGTGCACCTAGAAGTGTTTCTCACACAAAGTGCAGTCAAATAACTATTATTTAACATTGATCTTGTCTGCCTACACATCGGTGACTGACTGCAACAAATGTACAGCTGCTGGTTACAGACCCTTGTCTGCAAGTGCCTACTCTTCATCCTTGGGCCTAGTACAAGGCTGGGCACATTGACCATGTTTAATGAATACAAATCAAAATCCAGAATCTAAATCTTTCAGCTTCAAGTGCTCGTTGAGCTACCTTCCAGATTATTTTGGAAAAAGCCCCCAGATTTATTCTTTTAGAAATACACCAAATGGTTGCACAACGTCAACTTTTATCTCACAGTGCAGTTTGCTAGGGGTAGGTTCAGAAGAGGGGATGAGAAAGAAAAGGATGTGACAGCAAAATCTCATAACTTCCAAAATTATTCTAAAGGACTTCAGGCTTCTTAAATACAAACTATGTCATCTCTCTTTGCCAGTGGTAACTCTGGTGAGGGTGTTAGTATACCAACCCAAGATTAGACATTTCTTGTAGCCAGCTAGGAGAGTGTCCTGCTTTGGTTACCTCTGTGATTAGTGGAGACAGAAGGAAAAGGAATTTTTCAGAGTGAGATTCAGAGCAGACCTGTAAGTACTTTAAATTGTCCCCTGGAGGAGTTCCTTTTCTTTGACTACAAATGGAGGGAGAGCAGTGCACATAACTACCTCATATCCCTTCTTTGTGTGTCTGTAATTTAATACACTTGTACAGAAGCCAGTTCTACAGAAAGAAAATGATTCTTTGTTCTGAAGAAAGCTGTTAGGGAAACTGCTTTTGTGGTGCTCTGCCATTTTAGTGAGTTGCAGATGTTTCACTGTTTGGTGGGCAGGTGAGTCATAAGTCTTATCAAAGTCATGAGACTGCAGTGATTGTATCAAGAGGTGCTCATAGTTCTTACCTTTCTATTTCATTGTATAAGCTGCAAAATGTGACTTTGCAGCTAGTATTCCTGTTTATATATACATTTTTTCACATCAACATATTTCTGACAGATTAAAATAAACATAGGGGTAGAAAGGATAGGTAGATCCTGCACCATTTTCTTCTCATTTCTTCTTCTTCCCCTCCATGGTGAGTTGACCTGTGCTAGCTGCTAAGTACCACAAGTGCTTGCTTGCTTGCTTTCCCTGCCAGTGGGACAAGGAAGAGTAGAAAAAGGAAAAGTGAGAAGATGCATGGTTTGAGGGAAAGACACTTCTATGAAGGAATGGTTAAGGAAAAAACCCAGAAGTGATGCACTCACCATGTTCCACAAATTGATGTGCAGCCAGTCTGCAACCTCCCCAAAAATCCCCTTCCTTCTGTTTTCCTTGTTGAGCAGGGAATATAACCTTGCATGGAATATAACCTCAGGCATTCTGGGTTAGTCGTCAAGACTGTGTCCCCATCTAACTTTGTGCCCATCCGTGGCCTGCTCACTGTGGGGGGCAAAGTGGAAGAAGAAAGTACTGCTCAGCAGTAGCTGTTTAACACTGGTGTGTTGTCAGCACTGCATCAGTCACAAATCCAAAACACAGCACCCTCTTTAGAAAATAAACTGCATCCCAGCTGGACCCAGTGTGCCCACTCCTTTCACTTGCATCAAGCCACTTTGTGTGTGTTTCAGTTTGCTAGTGTGGATGGCTTCTGCTGTGTGGCTTCTGTCATCTCTGTCAACTAGCCTTATGTATTTGGATCATCCTACCCTTTCTTTCAGCTGTTCTCTGAAATCCATTATTGCCTCTGCTCTTTCCCTTTTATCCTTTTTGCAATGTGTAAGACAATTAATGAGCTCCACGATGAAATTTGGGATCCAGCTTGTAATAAGATAATGCATCCATTTGAATGTATGAAGTGAACACGTTCTTCGTTGTGGGTCTCCTTTTATTGTGCATTAGAGCGTCAGCGTGTATACTCTCCATAAAAGTTGCTTGCCTGTTCACTGGGAGACTAGTTAACCTTAATTCATCGGAAAGCAGTGTGTGCGTTGCTGCATTCAGCTTGCATCAGAAGTTGCAGAAGATTTGTGATAGGGCCAGATGCACACATCTAATGAGCATCCATTCAGGTTAGAGCGCCCAGGAGTGCTCATTAAATAAATGGCTGTTGTAGAGGGATGGCTCTAAAATGCAAACTCTGTTCTGCACCAACTTGTTAGAGAAAGCAGTATGCGCCAAAGTTACAGTAAAACAACACCGTACTCCAGCATGCACGTTAGCTTCCAAGCTTGCTTCCTGAGCTTTGTTCTCATCCACAGTAGTTGCCTGTACATACTGTGCTGTTGAGCAACTGAGACTCCTCCTTTGCCTAATTACAAGACATACTGAAATAGGAGGAGTAGCCTATTATCTTTATATCTGAAATGTCTTAAGTGTATCCTGCTAATTTTTTGACAGTTTTATATAAATTGCAAGAATAGATGATGTTTCTGATTTTTCTTCATGCAGCACTATTCTTATGCACAAGGGTACAGTTCTTTGAGCCACGTACTCTCCGTGGTATTTGTGTACTCAGTTTTTGCGTGCAATTTCTACTTTGCCGAGTAAAGTGGTAAGCTGGCAAATATATCAGTCAAGAAAGATCTCTTTGCCAGTTATGATATTATAATAGTTTTGTCTTGCTTCCTATTGAGTAAAAAAGATGAGATATATTGGCATAGACATTAATGTATTAATGTGATGTTTTGTTTTCAAAATGCATGCTGAGGGCCAGGGAGGTCCAAACAGATGATAGATCAGTTGTCACAGTACAGCATGAGAAAAAACAGTGTGATCCCTTCCTTTCTCATGTGAATTCCCAATCTTCCTGTGCATTTTCCATTCCTCTGCTTACTCAGATCAAAGCAACAGTTCTGCTTGGGTTAATTGCATTGGTGGACAATTACATTGGTGACTCCTTCAACCAGTCGGAAGTGGGATACTGTAGAAGTTGGTTTTGACCATTTTGTTTTATGACATGCCATCCTCATACAGGTTGGCGTGCAAGTGAACTTATGCTTATTTTTAGAATTTAAATCATTTTATAAGAAGCTTTAGGAAGAAGTTTGAACTTTCTTTAACTGCTCTGCTTGTCTGCTAGATGTTGTGTTTGGGTTTTTCCCCTGACAATCCTGCACATTTTTGCAGCAGTTTTTACCTCACAGTTGGTTATTGTAGGAACTGTGATGGTAAAAATGGGAATAACAAAGCAGCAAATGACATTTTATTTGTGAACACTGAAGTAGTTTTCTTCTTCAGTTCTTTGGGAATCTACTGATCTTTAAAAGCATAAGTTTGCATTACACTCCCAATGTCCCCAAAGATTGTACCCATGGTATTCTGTAAAGTAAAGTATTGTTTTAAGCTGTTTAAAAGGTATCTGAAATCACTCCACCACTAGGTTTTTTGACATCTCAGTGCTATGAAATGATAATTTTAAACCATGTTGAAGAAATTTGCATCTGGTTGAAATATTGGTATGTCAGATTCCATGCCAGTGAGACTTTAATGAATAAGTTAGAACATATTTGGTGTCTAATGGAAGCACTGAGTGGGCCTGGATCACCAACACGGTGCTGCTACTCCAGATTTCTGGTTTTCTTTCTATGAAGATTAGAATATTTAGAATTAAGAGAGAACAGAAAGTTAGGATTTCTGTAATCCAGCATGTTAGAGCATGCAGTGGTTTTCAGCTCAGATATACTGCAAGGGACAGGTGTTGGTAATTGGAGTGAATTTGGCATGAAGAAAGTTGACCAAAACATAAACCAAATTGAAGTCAAGTTCACATAGTACAATATCTAGAAATTGAAACTAATCAAGTTATGCCTACATTTTTTTCTAATATGACAAGAAAATAAGGCAAATGTTTCATTTCTGTCAGTCATTCTGATGTTTTGACATTCTGCCTTATTCATTTCAGTCTAACACTGCTGGGTTTTCCTACTCTTTGGCTGCAGAAAATGACAGTCACTTTAGAAAACCTAAAAATGTGAGGGAATTTTGGGAAATGTGTCTGGTTTTGTGTGTGCAAGTAGTGAGTATGGGGTTCCTAGACCTGGTATCATATGTCAGTCTGTCTCCCTGAATTTTCCTGGGTTTTTCTGTGCTTGCTGCCTGGAAATCATCTGATTAAAATGCAAAGGCTGGGTATGTTTGTCCTTGATTTTCAAAGGTCTGGGAGCAGGGTCAGAGCTGTAACTGCAGCCAGGCTGTAGGTATGCAGAAATCCGAATGCGCCCACTTGTAGGGATACACTGTGTAGCCTGTACATGATGGAAGTGTTGGACATGCTGCATCTGAGCTCTGTAGCTGCATTCAGACGTGTGGCAGCCACAGACATTGTTTGCCTGTGCATAATGTTGTAGCTAGAGCTGCTCTGTGTGGAGTGTTTGTAAAACCTGCAGCATGCGTAAAGAAACCAGCATTTATACATGCTAACTTTCTCCTACCTAAATTGGACAGGTGTTTTTGTGTAAGGGAACCCACTGTTTAAATAATCAGTGTTATTGAATCCTGAGGTGAATTAGAAAGAGTGCAGTACTTGGCAATGCATCATTCTCGTAATTCCACTGAACACACACACAGTTTTTAATCAAGTTTACTGTACTTTAGTAATCATGTTATTCCTTTACTGTTGTTTTTCTTCAGCCAAATTTGTTCCTCTTGTCTATTTAGGCTTAGTTTTGCATAATTTGATTACAGAGTAACTGCTAGTTAAATTAGTAAGAACACTGGAGAAGAAGAGAATTATGTCTCTGTGTATTATATAGATAACTAGTGGGAGTAGCAAGGTTTACCTTGGTTCACAAAAGACCTCAGTGGTTTCCTAGGCTGAGAACTTGGTTTCTTTGCTCATGGTCTCAAGGTAAAGGGGATGGGTCTGATCTTTGTCACACCAGTTTTACAGCACATCAGACATTAATCTAAGTACATTTTGTTCTGTTTCACAGAACAGAGAGCAGTAATTTGCAGTCTTCTCAAAAGCCATACATCATTACCAGTGAAAAATGTGGTATCCAGAGCTGTTGGAGGTTTGTGTTTTCAAAGTTTGGAGAAGGAAAGTCCAAAATTCTGTATCAGTATAGCAATAAATGGCCTTTAAAAACAAGGACATATAAGACTATTTGATAGGATGTGTTTGAATGGAGAACTCTGGTTTAGTGTATACTCTGCACTCTTTTTGCTCATAACTGTTCAGAGATCTGGCTGCAGTCAGTATGTGCTTGGAAAATGTTTTTCCTGTGATGACTGTGTACTTAGAATAGCTCCTTGGCTGTCTCTAAACTGTTACCTCTCAACTTCTGAGAGCTGGCTTGTCCTCCTGTGCATTTATGCCACACACGGCAGAAATCCAGTGGCATGCTGGGTTTGGATTCCTCCTTGAAAAGGTAGGAGCTGCCACTTCATACTTCTTCAGCCTTCAGTAAACCTAATGAGTTCTGTCCTGCAGTTAAAGATCCATCAATGCCTCGATGACAAACACTGCAGCATTCAACAGACTGTGCTGTATCTGTTGTTCTAAAAACAATCTCAGATTTCACTTAGGCTATAAATTGAATCCCCTACTGTGATATCTTCTGAGCATTTAAGGGTGCTTTGGAAAAGTTTACATAGCTTCTCTGAAAAAAAAAAAATGGAAAAATAAACCCTGCTTCTTATAGTATGACCTTTCCATATCATTGAAGGGTAAATGCAAGCTAAACTTATTCTGTCTGTCCAAAATAAATAGAAGCGATTGCAAGACCAAGAGTAAAGTATCTGTAGACAATTTCAGGAAAAAATCTGTTCTTGGTAAAAGGTAGCACGACAGCCTGTGAGATGGCAGCATTGTATTTTCTAGCATTATACATACTTGGAACACGTGAGAAGATGAGAAAGGTTCTTTCCAAATGCTAATTTTAGGGAGGTGTTAAGAGAAAAGTCATCGCTCATTTGTTGGAAATTCCAGTGAAACAGACAGGCTGACAGATAAGTTCTCTGTATCTGTTCTAGGGATAAGATTGTTTGCTGTTATGTTAATAAAATTACTCCAAAGTCTGGTGAATTTGCACTGAATTCACAACTGAAGTTTACTTTAGGATTGAGCATTTATACGCCAAGTGTAATTATATAAGTAGTTGTAACCTGTGGAACCTGCTCTAGGTGACCCTGCCTTGGCAAGGGGGTTGGACTGGATGATCTCCAGAGGTCCCTTCCAACCCTAACAATTCTGTGATTCTCTGATTCTGTCATCATGTTTGCACTCTGGTATCTCTTTGATGCATTTAACTTTTCTTAAACAGAATGAAGATGGATTAGCAGAATTCTTTGAAAATGTGGTAAAACAGACTCAAATGAAGCCAAAGAAAGTGATTGGCTGGATTCTACAAGACCTCCTCAGTTATTTGAAACAACATTCCCTTACAGTAAAGGAAAGGTCAGTCTTCATGATTACTACAGTGGTGAAACAAAAGTGGTCTTTCTCACCTGCCATGAATAGTATTGTGTCACTCCATTGCTCGCTGATGCTTTAGTTGTTACCTGTGAAGTTTGTCACACCAGGCAATACTGCGCTGGCCTTGGCACTGTCCTGCTGAATAGAGTCAGGCAAATATGTTGCAGAGAAGAGGACCTTGTAGCTAAGGGCAGTAATCAGTCTTCCGTGTTTAGAGGACAATGGTGGTAAGGCATAGTAGGCCATCAGTACCACGAACAGAGTGTAACATGAGGAAAAATACCAGCTTGTGTGATCTTTAGGCAAGCAACAGTAGCATAGATACATTACATCACCTTATTCTCTGAGGTAACTAATGCTCCTTTCTCCTTAGCCCAGTCAGTCCTGTTCTCCTGGCTGACCTTCTGAGCCTTCTAGAAAAAAAAGAAATTTCTTCTACAGCAGCAAAGCAGGTAAGTACCTTTTTGATTTTACTGTACTCTGAATCTGTGGCTGCTTACTCCAGTTGTGTAGCAATTTTATAATTGGTGTGTACCAGTACAACAGTTGTTTTAAAAGGAAATTATTTAGAGTGTTGATGAAGGATAAATTTTGTATCTGTACTATATAATACAATAGATGCAAATGTCTTGTATGTGTATATAATCTCAGATACATATTCAGTGTTAGAAGGGGGCAGAAGCCAAATAGGAGACTTAAACAATGTGAACTTAAGATGATTAAATAAATCCTGCTTCTGAACAGAGAAGACACTTGATCACAATTTCACAGTTCAAGTTAGACCCAAGTGAAAGGTCAGTGAGAGCTAATCCATGTCTTGCAGTTAGGATGAGAGTATCAGTTACTAGGTACTAAGGGACAGCAGGGTCTACATTCCCAAGCATTACCATGTGGAAAAGGATCTAATTCACCTGAGTGTAGTCACAAAAAGAGTTCTGCTTTGGTGTATCCCTGAGTGAGAAGTGGGATTTCTTTTATCCTTGCTTCTTTGAGCAAGTGCTGTTATGAATCTCTCAAGCAAGTAAAGATGGTAAAGCTGGTTGGGTTTTTTTTCTAAATAGCATATTGCTTAGGACAGTCTGAAAAATCAGCTCTTGATGATTTACATCTGAAATTGTGAAGTGGTTACGATGGATACGGTGACTGCTGTGCCTGTAGTCAACATTTGGAGGTTTTCTGTGATGAGGAATAATCAATCATTAACTTAAATTGTTGCTGGCTCATTTATATGGAATGCATTGTCTTTTCAGATTAATTATTATACTCTAGATAAGTGCCATGGGTACTTGTTTCTGTGTTTATCAGTGAAACTGTTAATGAAGACATTTAATTTGCCTTGTCTGCCTTCAAACTTTTAACACCCTGAAATATACAGGGCATGTTTCCCTCTATCTAGCACATACCCATTAAATCCATGTACAACTTTGGAGTGGTATTGAAGTCAGTTCAAGGGGGTTTTGCGTGATTATAAAATAAATGTAACTGCTGCAAACATGGCTCTTTACCCTACTTGGAGACATTTGAACTTTCTGGTTTGCTTTCTTTTTTTGGAGATGTTTGTGGTTGTTAATTAAGTTGGTCTCCTTGTTGGTCTGTTTCTGTGGATAGCCAGCTGCTTAAGACAGGCGTCATAAATAGGGATTTAAGTGCCTGGCTTCAGGCATGTGTGTTTGGAAATTTTGTATTGGAAAAGTAAAAGCTTCAAAAAGGAGATAAAGTATTAATAGGAAAAGCATTGGAATGCAGAGCAGTTCTGTGCCTGAGGGGTTGTGGCACACCCATCAGTTTGGTGTCTGCATTTGAAAGGGAAGCTTCAGAACTCCAGTCTTAGGTCTCTTCCTTGCGGAGGTAGGGACAGGGTACTAATGCTCTTCTAGAGAAGTTTTCTGCCTTGTGGTATATTTGTGTGCCAGCACTTCTGACAGGTTATAAAATGTCAAGAATTTCAGAGATTCATTTCTTGTTTAATTACCAACTCCTTGTAATGTGCATGTTGTCCTCAGTGCTCTGCAATTGGACACAGAGAAATCACAGTAGCCTGCCATTACCCAGTGATGATGCTATCAAAACTGCAGAAGCCTTGCCACATTTACAAAAGTATTTTGGTTGCCTGGATGTCAGAAGAGTAACAAATGTTTATAACAATTCTCAGCAGTAGGCAGAAGTGCTGTTTGGCCCGAGGGCAGAAAGGGCTATATATACACACCAGCAGATGAATTGCAGCACTTGGGGAGGGGGAGTGCGATGTGCAGTGGCAGACACAGATCCAACAGGAGAGGATGGACGGGTTGGATGGCATGAGCCCACAGACGTGTGTACACGTACGTGCTCCGTGCAGGAAGCCGTTAATGGTTTAAATATTTTAAAAGGTTTTGTGTTCAGTCTCTGCTGCGTAAGGCAGTAAAACACAGGCAGATAAAAGCTGTGAGTGCTGACACACAGAGCATTGTATGGTGGGACGCATGTGCCAAGCAAAGGGCACTGTGTGCTCACATAATCACCATGTAGGTAATTACAGAGCTCACTCCCAACTTGCCATCAAATATAGCATCCTGCTCCAGAGGTCTCCGAAGCAGTTCCAGGCTGGTGTGCCTGTGCAAGGGCAGGAGCAGCTTCCAGCTCTGCCAGTGTCCAGGGCAGTGGGGCGAGTGTGTCCTGGATCAGGGAGCTGCACAGGCATATGCTGTGACCCACCCTGGAGGCACCATTTTGAAGCCCACAGTGGGAGGTATTGGTACTGCACGCAGGGCTGGAACCAGTCCATGGGGACTGTGCCTGAGATGGGGCCTCACTCCTCATTTGCCAGGATGGCAGTAAGTGCATCTCTGGCATGACGGACCTGCCTTTGAGTTATGGCATTGTGGGAGGTGGATGGTTCCTGGGCCGGGGTGGAGAAACTTGCCCCTGCTGCCGAGAGCCATGCTGGTGCAACTCTGTGTGGACAACCTTGTCACAGGTTCACTGGGGATCCTTGCCCCAGCAGGCCAGGGAGAAGAGCAGTCCTTGGGTTTTGCTGGCTTCTGCAGTTGCATAGGTCACCCACATTAGCCATAACTTGAACAGACCCGCTGGGCACCCCTACTTTAAAGCAGAGAGCAGGGAAATGAGTACAGTACACAAACCTAAACTGAACCATCTGCTTTGACAATTATGGCTATACCATCTGGAGGACTGGACCCAGCGTGCCCCTCGCTTCTGTGAGAGGCACAGGGACAACTGCCAGGCATCCAGGCTTCCGTCACTGGAAAGGAGAGGTGCCCACAGGACTGACTTGAGTAGTGCTGCCTGCTGCTTTCCTCCCACCCTTGGCAGCAAATCAGTGCAGATAGGGTTTCCAATTGGAGCATTCCTAGGCACAGCAGTCAGCTGGCACGTTCACCAGTTGCAAAATGTTTGATATGATGCCCGTGGCAGCCAGACGTGTAAGTCTTGATTAATTCATCTTGACCAATGCTGTTATGCCTGCATAGGTAGAGACTGCAGAACATTATTAAAATCTAATCACGCTCAGACAAGAATCAATAGTAGAAACTACAGAGATTTCAGTAATGGAAATGAGGCCTGAGATTCATGTTTTGGCTCTGGAGACTTCATAATTTGATCCTCCTGTGCTGGTACAGGCAGTTTGTGGAAATGAGTTGAAATAATTTTTTTTAAACTGCTTTCTTTAGATTTGTACTCCTTGCCAAGTGGAGAAACACATTTTTTAAAAGTGCATCTTTGACAGGTCTTGGCCACATCTCTTTCTGCTTTCCTCCATACCTGTAAACAAGCAAAGGCCTTGATAACATTGTTGCTCTACTAGCTAAGTGGAGATGCTTGTTACCAAATGGGGAAGTACACAGGATGCAGCTGTCACACTGGGAAAATCTGGTGCCTTCAAGGTCTCTAATGGGCAAGCTATTCTCTGTGCCAGGAAATACTGGCATAGGCATAACAGGGAAATCAGAGCTGGATTTCTGACTGTCAAGCTGTCCTGCCCCTGATCTAAGTCGGCCTGATGTACGAGTTCCTCCTGGGTAACTCTGCCATGGTCAACTGCGTAGATTTTGTTTGGTGCAGACTTCCCCCTCCTGCAGCCCATGGCATCCTGCTTGAATACATAACAGTCCTAAAAATCCCATCTGTCTTTTTCCAGGAGATTGAAAGGGCTTGTTCATTGTCCACCCCTGACTTGTGCAGCAGTTCATACTCTCCAGGGTGTCTTGCTGGGGACTGCGCTGTGCACTGAGGATGGGGCTTGTTCAGAGGGGTGATGTACATTGTGCATTGGGATGCCTTAAGGGCAGAAAGCTTCCTGCCTGGTCCCTCAGGGAAGAAGCAGGAAGGCTGCCTGGGGTAGCAGCGTAGGGCAACAAAAAAACAAAACAAAAAAAAAGGCAAGAGGCTGCAGACAGGCTGAATCTCTGTTGGATATAAAGTATTTCTTTCCAAGAGTATTCCACTCAGTGCTGGCATGATGACTTTTAAGTACCACACTAGAAGAAAGATCTTGTAGAAGACATCATATACACCATTGATTTGTTCAGTATAAACATCTGAAGGCTTTACTTACAATAGCTGGAACTCTAGCTGCTTATCAGTAACTTCAATATTGTGATCTGCCTTTATCCCTTTTACAGGGAAAAATTAAGATGCAGCTGACACAATACATCTGTTTGTCATTACCCTCTCACAAGGTCTCCAAAAGAGCGCTAAGGTCCCATAAAAAGCTTTGGGGTACACCTGGCAAACAAATCTCTTGCAGGAATTTTATTGATGCGTGGTTCTTAAATACCTGTGGCTACAGAATTCTTTAACTGAAAGTCTTTTGTACCAGAAAATTTGTCATGCTGAAGAAAATTGGTGGGGTAGTTAAGATACCATCCCCCATGGTTCATTTTTCCCCAAGTTCTCTTGCTACTTTGCAAATTATTTAACATGCAGTTTGAATGCTCCTCCTTGTCTACCCATCTCGGCCTCTTCTTCATCCTACAGTGAATATTTAATGCTGAAATTTTGGCATGACATCCATTTCCATATTGGGACACAGCCATGGCCCAAACATACAATTATATCTTCAGCTCAGGATGGAGCACAAGGAGCTGTTTTAATAAGGGTTTTCTTACTCTCCTCCCACAGCCCTGAAATAAGAGCAAAGGGAATACAGAAAATGACTGCCCAAGGAAATTGGTTTTTTATAAATGTTCTCTCCTCTCAAGTGTATTCCAGGGCAATAGCCCTGCTGCAGTGTAGGAAAACACACTAGCATTAACAAGTGATTATTCCACAGGCCTGGGTTTGCCCAGCAGTCCCGTACTTGGAGATGATGCATAGGTGGGCTGGAACTGCTGCATTCATTCTGCTTGGCACCATTTTTCTTCTGCTTTGTCATATGTATCCTCATTACAGCTTGCTGGTGAGGACTGGTAATGGGATGAGTTACCTGGGATTGGACTTGGTACAATAGCCAGCTAATCGTCAGTTCACAGGCAGAGCCATTCCTCATGGAGATGCATTTCCTTACTGCTCTCAGGCAGTTTGTGTGAATAATGTGAGATGAGCACGAGTGCTGCTGGAGGAACAGCCCTGCAGTCTGTGCCACTCTCTGCTGGAGTGGCCTCCCTCCCATCGAGGGAGCAGCGGCTCCGTGCAGGGAGATACCCAGGGCTGTGCTCCACAAACATCACTGCTGGGAGCAGGCAGGTCCTGGGACTGTGGGAGGCACCAGGTGTGAACCATTAATTCATACAGTAAGTGGCAATTCTTTGTCTTGTTACAGTGTGCAGAAAAGGAGGGAGGGTACAAAGGCTCTTTCAGAGAGGCACAGGATTAAATCTTGGGTTTGTTCACGTTTAGACAGTCTGCTCTTGCTTTAACTAAAACCTGGCTTGTTGGATCAGTAACTGAAAATACTGCATGTAAACAACGTTGGTAAGTCAAGACACTGACCTTTGCTGCTTTTATTCTGATTTTCAGGTGCTTGCAGAATTGTGGAAGGGAGACGGGAGGACTCCTCTTGAAATTGTTAAAGAACAGAAACTTCAGCTGTTAGAGGATCAAAATGAGCTTGAACAAATCTGCCAGGCAGTGATTGATAGACAAGAAAATGAGGTGATTATGATGTTGCTGTGAACCTTCTGCACTGTGGCAGTCTGTGGCACTGAAAGGGGGGTTAAAATGGTCTCTCTGTTTTTTCCTCTCTTGGTGACATTTGAGCTCTACAGCCAGAGCAGTAAAGCTGCTGCCAAGATATTATCAGGCTTTTCTTTTCCTTTCTTATTTTACTAAGTGGATTTTTTGAAATTGAAGCTTGCACAAAATGATCAGCAGAAGAAATTACCAGTCTGGCTAATGTGCTAAATCATTCTGAAAGACCATAAAACTTTCATACAGGAAAGCAAAACTGCAGGGCCCTGTCCCTCTCTGGCTGTACTGCCATTAACCTGACCCTGCCACCTGGGCACATAACTCTGATTTTTATGTCACCTGTTGTGATATTGGGGCAACACTGTTAAACTGTTCTGAAGCTGGAGATTGAAGTTACCTGCTGGCAAGGCATATATTAGTTATGGGATTGGAGATGTATTAGAGCTGGCAAGGCAAAAATTTTAGTTGCATCTGACTCTTCGCCATGTCTCTGTCTCCATGCACTGCCAAAGAGACAAGTCTAGCTGGCTCTTCTGCCTGACAGTGGCTTGCAGGGGGAGGAGCCAGTCCTGTGGCAGCAGCAGTGGTGGCTCCAGAGCTGCTGCCCACTGTGCTGTTCTGCTGGGCTATGGCAGCAACACAAATGCCGCAGTAGCAAAGATGGGGGGGAGGGGAAGGTTGGCTCTTCCCCATCTCCTTGGAACGACACACAGCAGCCAGTGTAGCTCAGGGGTCTAACAAGGTCTGAGCTGGAAAAAGACCTTGTTGCTCCTGAAGGGGAGGAGTCAGAATGGATCTTGACAGAGTCTATATAACCTGCTTTGTAAAAAGCAAAATGAAAAGAAGTGCTTATATATTCTCTGGAGCAAAAATGTAAAAGCCGAAGTGAATAGCTTACTTTTAATATAAACAATGTCTAGCTACATTTGCCATTTGGAAAAAAACATTAACATCTTTTGAGAACAATACCACCCACTCCAGATCTCACTGGGGGATGCTAACAGCTCTGCAAGAGCTTTTGGTAGAGAAAATGAGCTTGCTGTAGGTCAGTGTGACCTCCATCAGACTGACTCATTTGCAGAGCCCGATAAAAGGGCTGCTGTATTTTCAGACTGGTAGGAAAGCACAAGCGTAGACAGAAAGAACATTAGAACTGACTGGGAAGTGCAGGAGCCGGGGGTCCATAACCACACTCCCATTTCAATGCATTTTGAGAGTAACTTTTTTCAGAATGAACTAATCTAAACAGCTGCTCAAGCCAACACTGAGCACTCTATGACAATATAGTATTTGGATTGTACTGCACTCTGCCCTGCATAAGTAATTTCTAGCAGACCCAGAGTAATGAGTCCTTTCCATAGTGTGACATTACAGAGGTTTTAGGCTGACAATAATTCAGATACTGTAATGAGTAGCAGTATTTGCATTTGAGTTTGGCATTGGCACAGCTGGTGGCTCCTGTGTTCATAACCCTTCCCTTACTATCTGCAAATATGACATCCTGTTTAGTTGCAGCTATTGTGTTCTGTCCAGTAACTCTGATAATGCAGAGAATGCCTTTCCTGCCGTACAAGCAGTATGAAGGCCAGCTGCTTGTCTTTCAGCAGTAGCATCTCCTTGAGGAATGCCCAGAGGTGAAACTTCTGATCCTTTTGGCTTTTAAACCTGGCCCTTGCGATTTTGCAGGGGATTGTGCATCAGCCACTTGCTGTCTGATAGGAGGCTGTATTTCTGAGCAGTTAATTAATTGTCATGTTGCAAAGGATTCCGTGCTTAAAGGAAGCAATACGCTTTTAAAAAACCACAAATCTGTTCTTGAAGGATCTCACAAAGATTATCAAATAAGACTATGATTTGATGCAAACTGCTTGTTAAAACAGAACATTATATTCAGTAAAAAAGTAAAATCTATTAGAAAGAAAAGTCCGTCTCACTTCTCTGGCTCTTTTCCAGAAAGTTGCTGTTCAAGTTGCAGACACTGTTAAAATCCAGAAGTGTTTTCTGACTCTTTCAATAAGAGGAGCTGTTTCTATTAGTTATTAGGCTCTGCTGCTGTAGGGACTGGCTGTTCTCTCATGGGAGCAGAGCAGGAGCTTATTGCAAAGCTGAAGGCAGTTTTTATAAATAACCAAAATACAGTGTTCTATCACAATGGTCCAAAGGACAAAAATATTCATACCCTGTCTGGGAATGAGTGAAGATGTTCAGTATTCCTGTAACACTGGTGTCTGTTGCTTCTTTTTTCTTTAAAGGTCATGGCGATAAAGGCAGGAAATCGAAAAGTTCTAAATAAGTTAATTGGCCTGGTACAAAGAGAAACACAAGGACGGTCCAATCCTGTTCTCGTGAAGCAATTATTAGAGAAGAAGCTATCAGAGTAGCCACAAGAGAAAAACCACATAAGTGACTAGAGAAACTTGTGCTTCGTTCTGTCTGCAAACACATTTGGGTGTCTCCTCGTGTAGCACTGGGCTTGTTGGCTATACTTCAAGCAGCTCCAAGCCCCAGCCTTCCCTGGATGCATCAGCCAAAGGCAGATGGGCCAAAGAAAAGCAAGAGATGAAACAGCCATTTGCATCTCTCTCACTTTGATGTGGCATTTGGAAATGTGATTTCCACACAGCCCTGGAAAACAAACTCCCAGGGGTGTCTGTGAGTATGCAGAAAGCTGAAGCTGTACGGGTTAGTCTTCTAATAAAGCAGGTGCAAACTCAGCTTTTCTGGCTGCTTGTTTGTGAGAAGGGAAATCCACAGATCTTGAATACTCTGTGTGGTGGTGCACACTAGTAACTCACTGTAAATTAGTGTAAGCACATCAGAAACAATAATTAAAACACAAAGAAGACCATGTCTGCCTCAATTCCTAACAGAAGGGAAAAAAACCTTCCCTGCTATCGTTCTTCCTGGATGGATGGGGAAAGGATGAAATCACTACCTGCTTAAGTGTGTGCCTGAGGCCAGTGCCACAGGTAGAAGATTGTTTGCACTCCTTCTCTCAGCTGTGTACCCAAACATCTGCTTTGCCTGCTCGAAGCTCTCAGTTCTGAGGAGTGCCTGAGGGGTGTGCCTGAGCCCTTCTGAGGGTCGCATCCCAGTTTGGCCTCAGGGGTTCAGAACACCAGATGTGCTTCTGCCAGGCCTGCACAAGCTACAGAGGAACAGGCAGAATCACAGAATATCCTGAGTTGGAAGGGACCTACAAGGATCATCAGAGTCCAGCTTCTGGCCCTGCACAGGACAGCTCCAAGAAACATACCACGTTCCTGAGAAAGTGGTGCCTTTCTCTGATGCAGTAGCTCAGTAAAGGGACCACTTTCTCCAGTTTCAGTTTCTCCTCTGCAGGCACGACCTTGACCCTGTGTTACAAAGGCCCAGTGCCCGGGGCTGCTGCTTCTCTGGCACATGGCTTTCTGCTGTCACCTGGAACTGCACTGCTTTGGGGAAGGAATGAAACCTGCAGCTGACTTACCAAAATTGAGGAGAATTCAGGTGGTATCCAGGGCCTGCTCCACTACTTAATCCTAAATAATGTTTTATGCTGGTGTTTTTTGTTTTCCTAGCATCAACTACACACTGAAATGCAGGGACCCGGAATTAACTTCCCCATCCCAAACTGCTTTAGCTGATCAAACCATCAACAGAAAATGCAGCTAGAGAAAGCCTGTCAAATTTACATGTAGTAGGGAGAGAAATCCCATTTAGTATCAGGGGTTTTGGAGCCCTTAAATCCCTCCTGGAGACTGCTAAGCTGTACTTCTTAGTGATCACATTTACCTCAGGCCTTAGAGCTGCTTCTTCAGAATTTTCTTTAGGATCTGCCTCCAGAGCAGACATTGTCACAGGAGAGCAGCAGGTGTGGCTCTGGGACTTCAGCAACCTTTTGTAAATGAGGTGCTTGCAACACTAGCTCAGAGTAGGTTGATGGCAGTTCCTTCTCCTGAGTTGCAGCGCTAATGCATGTCTGGAGGAGGACACTGCTGTACAAACTGGCTTGTGGTTCAAGAGTGAACTCTCTAATTAGAAGGTTTTCAATACATTTAATGAATAAAATATATACCCATTATTCACGAAAAAATACAGCTGACAAAAAGCAGTAACATGGTTGCCATCAGAAAAACTGTGACCCTTCAAAAACCAGTCAAGCAAACAAGAGAGTCTAAACTTCTGAAAACTCCCCACATCACACCACTCCCAGGATTTTCATGTAACCGGCCTTCCCACCAAGGCTTTTGCTATCACTTTTCACATCGTGAGCAAATCATCCATCCAGGCTGTGCAAAGCATTTGACACTGTCCTGCATGACATCCTTGTCTAAACTGGAGAGACATGGATTTGATGGATGGATCCCTTGGCGGATAAGGAATTGGCTGGATGGTTACACTCAAAGAGCTGCAGTCAGTGGCTGGATATCGAAGTGGAGACCAGCGACGAATGGTGTTCCAGCGTTGGTATCAGGAGTGATCCTGTTTAGTATCTTTGTTGGTGACATGGACAGTGAGATCGAGTGCTCCCTCATCAGCAAGTTCACTGATGACACCAAGCTGTGTGGTGTGGTCGACAGACTGGAGGGAAGGGATGGGATAGGATGGGATGATACCCAGAGGGGCCTAGAAAGGCTTCAGAGGAGGGGCTGTGCAAAGAAGTGGATTTGGGGGTGCTGGTGGATGACAAACTTGACATGACCCATCACAGTGTGCCTTAACAGCCCAGAAAGCCTGGGCTGCATCAAGAGAGTAATGGCCAGCAGGTCAAGGGAGGTGATTCTGCCCCTCTGCTCTGGCGAGGCCTCACCTTTAGTACTGCACCCAGGCCCGGGGTCCCCAGCTCAGGAAGGATGTGGACCTGTTGGAGCGAGTCCAGAGAAGGGCCACGAAGATGAGCAGGGGGCTGGAGCAGCTCTGCTATGAGCACAGGCAGAGAGTTGGGGCTTGTTCAGCCTGGAGAACAGAAGGCTCTGGAGAGACCTCACAACACCTTCAACCACCTAAAGGGGGCTGACAAGAAAACTGGAGAGGAACATTTTACAAGGTCATATAGGGATAAGACAAGGGGGAATGGCTTTAAACTGAGAGAGGGTAGGTTTAGATATTAGGAAAGAAGACCCTTCTGTGAAGCACTAGAACAGGTTGCGCATAGAAACTCTAAGTGTTCAAGGTCAGGCTGGATGGGGCTCTGAATAACCTGGTCTGGAGGAAGGTGTACCTGCACACAGCAGGTGAGTTAGAACTAGAGCAAGGTCCCTTCCAACCCAAACCATTCTGTGATGAACTGTAAGTCTCAATCTCTTTTCACCCCCACCTACTAGACACAATGGGTAACGAGAAAGATTAAAAGGGGATAATTGTAACATTCTTCCCTTCCAGGGAAGGGAAAGAGCAGCCATAGTCTATACATTTTGCACTATATTATGAAACAGTCACTTCTGAATTTTTTAAAGAACTCTTTTGCAGACACACAAAATGTACATTTCTTTCTGATAGAAAAGGAAAGTAGTTTGAGTCAACTGATACCAAGATGATTAAGCTTTTTAACATTTGTGGAGATATCAGCCACCAACTTCAAAGCAGTGGTAGTTGGCAGTGCTTGGACTTAGCGATGGGAATGCTCAGCAGGGGCAGTCAACACTGCTCCCACTATGCCAGCCTGAATTAAGGGGCTCATCAGTCACCTCACACCCTTTTGATTGAACTAATAAAACCAAAACATGGGATCCTTTTTGCCTGCCAAGGGCCTGATACAGCAGCCTAAATACAACAACCACCTTCCCATTCTCCTAAATGGAGCTAAAGGCAAATTCTAAATACTCAACAAGTGAACTCTGTACTGAGCAGAACAGCTTTGGTTTATATCTGCATAGCAGTAGATGACGTAGCACGAAAAAAGACAGAGGCAGCAGCCTCAAGGAATTCAGTATCTGCTGTTGTAAAGACAAATAAAACAATCCCACAGGGCAGGTGGGTCTGCAGAGTAGAAGGCAGAGCCTGACTGAAGTGCTGGATGTCAGAACACTTTGCAGACCAGGAGGCTGTTCTCAGTGTGGCTGTATCGAGGCTAGGAACTCAAGATTGAGGCTTTGACCCCAACCTGTAAGTCTCATTTAGCTACTCCAGTGCTCTCTGGTCTAATGATTGCAGATGCCATCTGTGCAACAGCATTAGGCAGGGTGAATTAAGGACAGTTTCATGCAGATTTTCAGCAGTAACCATCCATGAAGAGAGGCCCAAGGAAAATGCTCACGAATTAAAAGCTGACACCAGACACTGTCACGACAATCTCATCTGCTCATTGCTGGAAGTCTTTTAGGAGGTCAGTCTTGAGGGTGGAGAGCTGATACTTACTATCCCATGTAGCTGAAGTATCCTGTATCTGAGGTTGCAAAAGAGGAGAAGAAAGTTGTCTGAAAAGATGCTGGCAATGCTGTTAAGTGGTGAAGAAGGAATTTCTAGCACTCAGCCTTGGCTGCAGAGTTTAATTTTAACTCTGTTAAAAATAGAAGCATATGATAGGAACCTTAACTAAAAAATTTACAGCTATTCACACTGTGATTTCACTGCGGCCCCTTCCCTCTGCACTTGTGTGGCAGCATGTCAGAATTCTGTGATGTTCTCATTTCTGCCCTCAGCACCCCTCTACCTACACGCTTTCACAACCACTGACCTCAGCAGCACCTTCCCAGTGATTTATGGCCTTGTGTGCATGCTCAACATGGAGAGCATTTGGTCCAAACTGGGTTTTCAATCACCTCTGTTTTCTCAAACTGTGAGGGAGAAGAGGGAATAGCACACTGCTGGTCTTTTTGCCCTTGTTGCCTGCATCGCCCTTGCAATACTGTTTACAAATACTCCAAAGGTCATTGGATTCTGCTTCAGGCAACAGCCACGTAAAACCAAGTCACAGCAGAGAGGAGGTCAAGATTTATCGACCCAAATCCTTGGGAGCTTACCTGCACTGCTTTGGCTGTTGAGTGCGTGTTGTCCCTGTCCCTTCAGAAGCCACAACCTTTCAGGTAGGATATGTACAGAAAGAATTCTATTGCTAATAGAGTGAGGAATGCAATAAAATACAAAATCTTAAGTTGTCATGACCTGTAATTTGTTGTGCCTTTTTCTGCCCATTGTGATGGCAAATTTAAACTCGAAGAGCCCCAGGGCCAAGCCAGCTCTGTGATTAGGGATGACCGCAGTGGGAACACAAACCCACCAGGAATGCTGCTTCTCTTCTGACTGTACTGCAACACACATCCCACATCTGGCCACACAGTCTGAATTTTAACTGTAATAAAGCAAGCTACAGGAATGCTCAGTTGCCACCATGAGGCAACAAAGCTGCAAAAAGAAGGCAGAGTTCAGTGAGCAGTGCAGCTGTACACGATCCCAATAAGAGTTGACCTTCCCTCTAAGACCATCCTAGTCCAAGACCCCTAAGATCTCCTGTAGGGTGTACAGGCATTTCACAACTGTCTGCAGCATTTTCTGACCAGCTGTACTGTGAGGGACTCTGACCTTCCCTTTATCTCTCTCTGGGAGGTCCAACTCACAACCCTGCAAATGACTCACCTGCTGGCTTTGACCCAGAAAAAGACTAGTGACAGCTGTGCCAGACCCTACATTACCCCAGCACATACACAGGCAGCAAATTAATCCACGCCACATCCGCTGCCTTGTCATCACAGCCGCTGGAGAAAGGCCTGCATCTGAGTTCAGCACTTGGAGCTGCAGAGCCTGCACTACCATGATCCTCACAGGAGTGCTTGAAGGCCAACAGCTTCTCTGTAGGGAATGTTCCCTCCATGCACAGCCATTTTGTGTAAGCAAAGCAAAAGTTCTCCTGACATACGGTCACATCATCCACAGCTTTAATTATCTAAAGGATTTACACCCACTATGCAGGCACAGACATCAGTAAGTTATGTTTTACCTCCTCATTTCTAAAGCTTGAGAGGGCACATATTCAGGCTGATCTGAGAGGCTGCTAGATTTTTTTCACACTGAAGCTCAAAACCCAATGTTACAACCCTGGAGTTTTACAACAGACATTGGTCAGAGTTTCTTACACTGAGCTGCACTTGGACACCAAGGGACACAAGTTGTTGGCTCAGGCTGCAGTAAGGGACACTGAGACCCAGAGCCACTCCCTCTCCTTTGAGGTCAGGATGGCATTTCATCGGAGCTCTGGCCAAACTGACACAGCAGCACTGGCCTGGAGACAGTTTAGTTGTCTTGGATTTGACTCATCCATGTTATTTTTTGATCTAAATCCAGGCTAGTTATTTTTAAAGTAGTCTGCAAAAAACACCGCTGCTGTGAATTTGGCTTCATCAGAAATGTAAGTTTGCAGGTATTTAGTCCACAATACGTAATTGTATGCATGAAGTCCGCTGAAGTGCCAAAGTTATTTGGTTGAGAAATGCAGCCTCTGCACAAAAGTTCCGTCAGGGCTTCTAGCCCAGAGACTTCAGTCTTAATTTAATCCAGCTGCCACACAAGAACCATTATAATCAATGAACAAAAAGAAGATTTGCACAGTCAGCAACAAAACGCCACTTTAAGCACCTACACATTTGAGAATCCAAGTAATGCTCCTTTTCATGAATAAGAGGCTTCCAACTGAGCATATAACAAATTAAGTACATTGATGCTGGGCCACAACATGTTTAGAAAAGCTGGGGGTCCCTGAAAAATAGAATGCATTTAGTTAGAGCTGGGCTTTCACCACCAACAGTCACTGAAATAGCATTGCATTCTGTGGCTGTCTGCAGTCAGACAGCTGGCACCACCCTCATATTACCCAAATACCTATTTATGCAAGTCTGAAACCACCTTCACGAGGAGCAATTTTTACCCTCTTTGCACAGTTCTCGCCCAAAACATCACAGAGCAGTGCTCTCAACCTGGACAGTTCCATAGGATATGATCATATTCATTTTTAAGTTTACTATGAGCTTTTTCTTTCTGTTCCCTGGTAAACCAGAGCAACACAAATGTACAGTCCTACTGCATTTCACACAAGGCAGGTGCCCCCTGCTAATCTGTGGTGTTTTACCTTCAGTTTGCTCACTAACATAAGGGGCCCAAGTGTCATGTACACACTGTTTCTGCCGATAATGCTAAAAAGACGCAAGGAAGAATATACTGTAATTATCTAAGTCAGATCTGGACACAGCAGCATCGTTACTGTAGAGGGCCAGAGCTCTCCGAGTTAAAAGAAAATAAAGGAAAATCCCAGTATTCTACTCATAACCACAGATGCAATTTAAATGTTACAAATGTAATAGGAGCCATCATAAAAACTGCAGGCATGACACAGCAATTTCAGTAAACACAGCACAGTAAATTGCTTATTAAATCAAGCTGCCCTCAAACAGGAGCTGTGGCTACAAATTCAAATGATACAATGACATAATTTAACTGCAACAAATCACACTGCTCTCATCCTTTTCTTTCCAACCCTGAGATCTCAGAGCGTCTTAGGGGAGCTAAAAAACCCTTCCTGAAACACAAAACCTTCTGTGAGGTTTAAGCAGAGTGCACAAAAGGGTAGGGATTGTGTATGCTCTGTGCTGGGTGGTGAACTTCTCTTGGTAAATAGAACTTAACCTCTTGAACTTAAACCCTTGGACTCTGCGGGATGCTGCAAGTTTGTTTACAAATGTTTTTCTCTGAAGGACTGAAGAGACCACTTGGGCACTGTGCACGGGCCAAAGAGCAATTAGAATGGCGTTGGTGGCAGAAACCCTGTTCAGGCTCACTGTCTATCCAGAACTGCTCCCATTCCAAAGCACAACCCCTGCTGATGTCCAAAGTCTACTCCAATCATACTGTGTTTTCTCACATTCTAGAAAATTTACCCATCTTAATAAACATATCAAATCCCACCCAAAAGGCAATGGCACTAAGTGGATACTGCCGCAGAACACCATTGAACTCATCAGGCCTTTTACAAAGTGACAAACCCCAGTGAAAGAGGAAACAGGTAATTTATTAATTGGATCCTTGGAAGGATGTATCTGGGTGTGCTGGTGGGAGGGACAGCCCATTCCTGCTACTGGGAGTTTTCTCCTCCCCACAAAATATAGCTGAAAACAGAAATTCTCATTTCTGTTCGTCCAAACCAAGGTCAGAAGTTACCAGGACAAAAAAGAGTGCATATTTCACACCCAGAACTGCAACACCAACAACCTGATCTCATTTGAAATACCGTAATGTTCTTTAAGGCACACATGGAGAAAATCAAATTTAAGAAAAATGTCTTGAATACAATAATAAATAAAGGCAGGAAGTACAGCACATGAATTGCAACTGTCCAAAAATCAGCACAAACCATGTGCATGTGTCCTGAGACTAACCCACAGGGCATCCAAAAATGGCCAAAGGTAAAAGAGAATGACTACAACTGTTTTGAGACAAAACATTCACTTTTTAGGTAGGTTGCTGGAAGATTTCCTGCTATAGTAGAACAGCTTAAAAACACACTCCAAGGCTACATCATTCAAAACGTGGCATTCACAGTTTGAAACATCTAGCAGGAGACTGAAAATTAACTTTGGTATCACTGAGCCACCACCTGCAGTCTTTGGAACAGATCTGCCAACGCCAAGACACTTCATTCGTGACTGATGCTGAGCCAGTGGGCCAAAGGGGGACTGCTCTCACACACCCACCTGAGCGTGGGAAAAACTAGACCACAGAGCCCTTCCTGACTCTTGGAAAGGGCAGCATAGCGATGTTGTCCTCGAGGGACCTACAGGCTGGACCACAGCTTGGATCACAGGCACGGGGGTTTTTTTCAGAAAAGGATGTGTCACTGGCGAGAGATGGGATAACACCTTATCTAACTGGAGGGAAGGAGCTTATTAAACAAGCATTTGGCTGAAGAACTTATGCACATAGATGTGATTAATCTCAAAAGATCAACGTTTTCAAGCTAAATCACAGGTTGTGCATTTTGAAGACAGGAAGAGGCAATTCCTGCCAATAGCTTTTGTGCTGGGTGCCAGACATTATGCTGCTATCACAACTAAGACATAGCTGCAAGTCTGATGCCACTAAGGAACCAAGGAATGCAAAGTTACACGTATGATCTCCACTTTTACAGTCCTGAGCCAGGGTCACTGCACTCGTCCACCTCTTCCTTCTGGGGAGGTGACAGATAGATTCCCTGTTTGCAAGGGGACACTGTTCACAAACACAGTTCTGACTTCTCAGCAAGAAGTCTTTCACAAGACTCCAGATTTCAAAGGCTGACTGTATCCTACTGGATTGTAGAGCATAAACTCTACTACAGCTTATGAGGCAAATCTCCTCCTTCCTCAAATTTACAGGTGCTTTTCTGAGCAGTCCACATTTTAAAATCCCCATGTAGCTTAATGAACTTGCTGGGATGAAACTACCATGACTTCGTACATTTGTTGAAAACACCAGTTAAAATTAACAACCTCAAAAGAAATCCCTTCTACCCAGCAAATAAAGATCCTTATTTTAGAATACAAACAAAGGAAAGGAATGATCACGTAGTAACCTCACTGCCTCGAGCACTGGTCTGCAGAGTTCTTTATTTTAAAAGAAGCAAAATAATTCCCGACAATTCATTTTTAAAAAGTTCTTCAGAAAAAGGATTAGGCTGCTTCTGCAATTTAGCATGTTTTGAGCCACTAAAAGTGAGCAGATGACACTTTTCTTTTGCTCATATGGAGCTCCTAGCAGAAGGGGTGAGAAGCAGAGCAAGCACTGACCCTACACCCATAATGCTAAAACACTTCCAACACATATTAGTGAACCCCCTCAGGCCAGGCCTGTGAGCACAGCATGAAAGGCAACATTGCTGGTAACAGTGGGAGCAGAAATGGAGGAGTGGGCAAAGAACCCACCGTGCCCTAGAACAAGTTTGAAAAAAAAAAAGAAAGAAAAAAAAATCAATCAATCTTATTACCCATTTACAACAAAAATGCAGGGGGAAAAACAAGAAAAAGAGAGAGCTCTTTTCGTCCTGGATAACTAAGATTTAAGAAAAAGCCCACAGCCTTGGCTTCAGCTTCCAAGACAGCTCGTGAGGTGAAACGGGGCCATGTGGAGGTCAGTAGGTGATTTACAGGATGGTGATGCAATGGCACCTAAAGAAATAAACAAGTTAGAAATGAAAGCAAACCAGAGAGAGTCAGGAAGCAACATGACCCCCAGCCATCATGGATGTGTCGACTGTGCAGCAAACAAGAGAAGATGGACCCAGACAAGTTCCTGAGGCGATTTTGTCAGAGGTAGCCTTTGGGATTTTTTTTTTTCCCTTGCACCAACCTCCAGCAGTCTGACACAGTGAATGCAGATGCTTTAATCCATAGCTTGTAGAATAAAGGCACAACTTTTCTGAACCATCTAAAGGATTTAGAAGCTTAAATTGCACTGCAAATTCCAGAGGAATTTGACCTGTAATTAATTAGACTCTTCTGGAGTGTCTTCGTTTTCTGTTTTAAAAGTGTTTTTTTCCTCGCAGTTGCTGAGAAAGTGCGTTTCAGTATCAGGATGTGATTAAACTGAGCATCCCACATTATGGAATTACAGTGAGCAGGAGAACTAATGTAAGCAAGTGTTACCTCTGATTTCCATTTCTTCACATTTTTTGGAGTCACTGTTGGTTTCTATCCTGGAGATATGGGTTTAAGGCTTTCTTGAACTAAGCTCCTCTTTATGTAGCCAACTACACCACACTGGAAGCACAATTATGTGACTCAGATAAGATGAAATTCAGTGGTGCACCAATTCATCATGTTTGGGTTCTTCTAATGAAGCCCATTACTCACAGAAGAGAAAATTCTCCAGCAGTTAGTCACCAGCAGACAGCTTTCCCCATTACTCCTTCCTTTTCTGCAGCTGGTGAATAGGCTGGTCCTCCCCTGACCATCCCAAAAGTGCAATATTAGGAAAAGTCAACACCTAAATTAAAAGTAAACAAACAGTATTTAACTTTCCCTTAACTAAAACCAAATTAACAATAATACAGAACACCTTTCAAGAGCAAGCAAACCTTTTCCATTTAATAAAAAAGACAAAAACAGCCTGCTGTCCATTTAACACTACAGAAAGATATATCTTTCTTTAGCTTATTAAAATAAGCATAAAAATAAACTACACACTAATAAGAGCTTGCATAGAAACATTTTGTTTTGTACTTTGTGCAAATCTTACTAAATAAGGCATGCTTGAGTTTAGGTAGCAATGCAGTAGTTATCCAAGAATGCCAAATAACTGCAAGGAAAATTCCAGGCAGTCTGCAATCCACATCCACTTATACAGCTCACTTGACTTCAAAGCCCAACAGCTGATAGCTGCAGATCTGTCTGCGACATAAGGCAATATGGTATGTGTAGGGTCCAGCACCTGCTTTCAGCTACTCATGGGTTTATTACACATAAGATCACTTGAATTCATAAAACCTGACCCCCCGGATTAAAAGATGGCTTTGGATGTGGATTGATAAGAACCCTGTTTTAGGGAAAAGGAAGGGAAGAGAACAATGACACCAAGAAGAACAACCCTTCACATAAAGGGGTTTCGTGCAGACTTTGCGTCTGCACGAACTTTCCCCGTGGGTCAATGTTTTTCAAACAAACTGTCTCTTAACAAGTTATCCAGAAGAGTGTATCTGGGAACAGAAAAAAGGTAACATGTTTGCCTCTCTTAGCCAGCCTACAAGTGTCTAGTGCAGAAATTCAACCAGAATTACTAACACTAAAGAAGGGTGGCTGTGTAAAGAAGAAGGGATGAAGAAGGAAGTTGCAGTAAGAGCATTATCAGAAATCTCTCAAATAAGTTATGTAGCACAGAGGGAAATTATAAGGCCTAACTGGAATACTATTTTGCCTCCTTCTTCCCCCTCTAAATCAAGTATTTTCAGGAAATATTGAAGTACAACCTTCTTTTGTAAGCAGCTTTGCATTAAAAATCTGTTTAAACTTCAAAAGCTTTTTTAAAACATATTTAAAAAACCCACTAATAATAATCTTCAAAATCCCCCAATATTTTGTAACATAAAATGGAATGTTCTTGGGCTAGAGCTGCCAACTCCTTGAGGAACTCGGGAAAAAGGGCAGCTGCAAGTACGGCATTCCTCACGTGTGCAGGAAGGCTGGGATGAGCCAGGCCTTTCTTTCCTTTCTGTCCCAGGAAAGGCTGCAGTACAGCTGGGTAAGCTTCAGAGAGGTTCCTCCCTTTCCCTGCATTGCTGCTGTGCTGGGCATTACCTAAAGCCAGGAGAAGAGGCAGAAAAAAAAAAAAAAAGACAGTGTCTATTAAGCATGCACACTGTTTGTACAGTGTCCAAAGCCTGTTTAACAAAGACTGTGTTCAGAGCTATAATTTGCAGTACCCAAATCATGCAGGGAAATACCCCACTAATCCAACATTTTAAAGTTCGACATGGCCTGATTCTATTGCATTTTTTATTACCTATCTTTCCCCCAGTTAAGTATGATTCAGTTCCAGCTCTGATGAGAGAAATACGTGGGCAGAAGAGGAACCAAGGGAAAGAGCTGTATGGATTTACCTCCTGAAATAGCAGATAACATCCACCCATCTAGACCCAGCATGGTTGTCTCCATTTCAGTGATACTGTGCTCTATCCCTCCCCCAGATCAAACCAGCCTTTTGACTTCTCTTTCTCCTTCCTCTCTCTGGGAATCATCACGTAAGTGGGTTGGAGGATGAGTTACAGCATCACCGCATGAGTCTGAAGCAAGCTAAAAACTAAGGCAAAAAAATGCTTAAAAATTTGATTTTTCTGCAGCTATAGGTCCCACTAACTACACTTACCTTTAACTCCCTGTAAAGCAACTAAACATTAAAAACAGAGCAAGTGAAAACCAATGTGTGCTCTGCTATATGATCTCTGCTGCCAAAGGATCAGAGCTCAGGCAGCAGAATGCATGGAATTACAGTGACAGCAGCACTGAAATTTCAATCAATTGCTCCTTGTTTCAACCTGAAGCAGAGCTGCCCTTTAATTAGATGATAATTAATTTAGTGAAACTAAAAAGGTGACAAAGTTTAACGCTGATGGAAATAAATACTTTACAATGAAGAATTAACCTGTAGAACTCACTGCTACATGTCATTGAGGCCAAAAGCAGAGACAGATAAAATCCTGTTTAACTTACAAGTGGATGTTCTCATGAGCTGTGTAAGTGAATCATTAAAAAAAAAAAACTTACATTAACTCACATACTGCAGATAAGCCAAACACTACGTTAAGAAGAGGTTTCCCTAAAAGTGCACGCAGTTTATGTTAAAACAACTCAGACTCAGGTGACACCAGCCTTGTTCTGAAACCTCTCCAAGAAGCAAATGCAAGGAGCCATAAATGATGCCTCACTTGATGCAGCATAGCAATCCCTCTGTTCAACAGCTCTGCACTTTTGTTCCTTGCCTGTACTTCTCCAAAAGCACTGTGGAATTACTGTACACTTCCAAACACTCAAAAGAAGTTTTCATCCTAATCATTTGATAGACTCATACTTTTCTTCAGTTTAAAACACCTTTCCAGTCGCAGATTTATCAATCATTCACGTTGTTATTCTATAAATTTCTATCTACTAGAGACAAGAGTACAGGAACTTCAGTTCTGTGGAAAAATCTGACTGTGGGAGGAAAAACAACTTAAATTATGAATTACAATGAAAAGATACAGTTTTGAGCTTCCCCTGAAGATGTTTTTTCAGATCATCTAATGTCAAAATGTTTCATAATTAATATTTTAAGTTTTTAAAATAGTTTAGCAAAAAAAACCAGAATGCTAGTATACTGCCAAAACTTTGTTTTTGTTCCTATTCTTTGCTTTAAAAAGCATTGAAATTGATACATTTCCCTAAAAATAATTTTGATTCAGATTTAACTGCTTATTTGGGGGAAAAAAACCAAAAAACAAACACCAGAAGAAGACAGAAAGCTGATCTAGGAATCAGAGATTTGGGTTCTTTACTTTGATCAGGATTGTTCACTTCTCTCTAGGGTCAGAGGGCAAACTAGATCATACAACTGAAAACTGAGAAAATGAGTACCCCAAAGATCATTACCTGTAAGATTGTTACACTGAAAGCCAGGCAGCTTTTCACATGGGATCTACATCACTATATATGCGACCAGAACCCCAGCTACTGTGTAAGGAAACCACACCCTACTGCAAGCAGAAAATAATAAACTGCCGTTTCCTGCTTGAACACCTTCAGAGACCACCCCTGTTAAAAGAAAGGAAATACTCTCGGTTTTACATTTGTGTTCCCCACTAAGTCTGGCTTCTGGTTTTCAGATGGGAATTCTGTAGGAGGCCACTTATGCTCAAATCTGTAGAGAACAGTGGGGTTATTCAACACTTCTGTTCAAGGGTAAAAAAATCCCTCAGAGAGCAGCCAATTTGCATGATGCTCAGAGGTGGCATTCAAGCAAATGCAAGGAAGTCCTAATTTCTTATTGGGTTGGGGTTTGCTTTTTTTTTTCGTTTACCATTATTGTAGCAGTTCCTGTCTTGCACTTCTCAATCAATATAATGAACTATTAGTTGACAGACTACTGAGCCAACTTTCCCCCAGGATTACAGTTCGACGACTTGCGTCACCAGTCCTGTTGGGAACGAACGTGCAGTTATCCAGAGATTTATTTATTCTTCTTCACCTATTTTTCAAGAGAAGCCTTCTTTGCAGGAGTTGCCACTATACAGAAGAAAATGTACCAGCAGGGTGACTAAGCAGTCTTGTTTCAAATTCCTAAATAATGATCAGCATGAGTCAACCTAGCAAACGGTGAAGCCCACAGAAGAAAACTGACGTAAAATAGGAAGCATAAATAAATGCCATCAGGAATGCATTATATAAAAGTTCTTATTGTGAGCACCTGAAAAGAAATGACTAAATGTTGCCTCCTAATCTCATCACCCATGTGCTAGCTACAATACCATCCAATTGTAAAGCTTTTTAATCTATGGCACCAGAATGCAGCG
Source organism: Sclerurus mexicanus (assembly GCA_013396755.1). Lineage (NCBI taxonomy): Eukaryota > Metazoa > Chordata > Aves > Passeriformes > Furnariidae > Sclerurus > Sclerurus mexicanus. The sequence continues at coordinate 1,396,612 of VWZF01002968.1, read as the reverse complement.
CCTAAAACACTACTGACATTTGCAGTACACAGCTTCTTTAGAGCAGGCACCTTCCACAGACCAATTCTTCAAGAAGCAGCCTTAGCAAGATCATAATTTTACGGACTAGAGGTGCTGCAAACCTTAGAAACACACACTATGCTAACTAGAAACTAGGTAGATTATTATTCAGAGCCTTGAAAAATGAAAATGCAATTAGAATGGCACATAGAGAGTCCTGCTTTCCACATCTCTGGAAATCCAAGGGAAGTATCAACATCTTCACAGGGGTATAGACAGAGTGAGTGATTATTAATGACTTCAAATAATGAGTAAGCACACACCTGTAAATGCAGCCTCTCCTGAATCCTTTTGCAGAGCCAGCTCTTAATCACTCACCAAATTTGACACATTCCCATAACATGGGAAGTTTGTTTTTAGGGGAAACCTGCACCTAACATTGCCTGCTCAGCAGCAAGCTGAAAACAAGCACATTCTCAGGGTAGGGCCCCAACTCCACCTGTTGCCTGGCTGTGTCTGAAAGGTTCTTAGTCAGCATGTAAGACTCTTGATTTTGCTTACTTTCATTAACTTGCCCCACAGCAGTATAAATAAATACTGGTAACCGTAAAGACAGGTGCAGTGTGCACTGTGCTTGAGAAGCAGCAGATATTACAGAAATCCCTCTAAAGCTGGCTCTGTGGAATGATACCTGTTGAACTCCCCACTGCTCTCAAAGAGCCCTGGCTTTTACACACACACCCCCCACCCTTGTTTCTTCTGCTTGTTGTGCTTTGTTTGTCACTCAAGAAAGCACACTGAAAGTCTTCCAGCTAGTATCCATCTCCTCCAGTAGCAGATACGAGGCCCTATTCAACTGTTGCGGAAACCAATTCACCCTGGAGTCCTGTCCTCTTTAACATTTATCAAAAAAGAACCAGTGACTAGCTGAAGGTCAAGCTAAAAATAAAATAGAATCACACATGTATGCCACCTCACCTCATGTCTCGAAAGTGAGTTTGTTTATGGCCAAACTGACAGAGAGCCAAGAACTGTTTTTTTTACTTCTTTTAACAGACATTTTATGTAACAAATAAAAGCTTCTACAGAGCAAAAAATATCCAGATAGACCCATATGCTATGGTCTACTGAGCATCATCAGTTTAAAGTCAGAAGGATACACCTTGGTTAATGATATTCACAACACACCACACCTTCTTTTAATCACCCGTAGAAAAAGAGAAGGGAAGCTGGTAAGTCATTCCACCCATCACTCCTTGGTTAACATTTACCTTTGGTTAGCAATTCCTCCGCAGCATCAGACATGTCCACACGAAAAAGCAAGTACTGTTGGGCCTCCAGGAGAAGACCCGGAAAGTCTTTTTCAATAGAGGCAAAATGTTCAATTTTATTTTTCACAGATGCCAGCACCTGCCAAAACAACAGTAACAATTACTTCTTCCCCCTTTGCTCCCAGGGCAGCTACAGACTGAATACTTGGGCTTTCTCTACCTGCATTAAAATAAAGTTCTGACAAAATCTATGGTCATACAGAGTTTCCAGTTCTTTGCACAAATGTAATTAAAACATGGAAATTAAATAAGAGGCTCTCAGACAGGCGGGAAAGCTACAGGTGAAACTGAAAGGAGCTAACATGAATTTTAAGGAGACACCAAAAGCACTGCTCTGGTGGGCATGGCTAACACCTGTGGTCAAATACCTGATAGAGCGACCGCACGCTAGGCTGAAACACCATGTTGGTGTTGAGCAGAAAGGAGCGAAGAAGTGGCTGTGGGTAACTTGCCAGCTGAGTAATAATCCCAATAAGCAGCAAATTTACATGCAAGGAGTTCTCCAGCATGTTCTCCAGCTTCGACAACACTACACTGATGAATGGTCCTGGAAGAAAATAAGAGGGAACCGATGCTTTTGTTTTCATGGAAGAAAAATCCTAAAATACAGGAAATAGGCATTTAAAAGGAAGTTTGATCATCATAACCAACAAAATTAGACCTCCTACACAGTAAAGACAGCAGGTAGAAAAACCAAACTGTAGCTGAAGAGACAAAACAGACTTAACAGAGGTGTTAAAACCTTCTGTGATTAAAAGCACATTTGCTAGCTAGGCAATCAGTTTACATTAATGGCATATTTAACAGGCATAACTATTCTACTTTACATGTGCCAATAAGAATTTAGCCTAGTACGTTATGATCTACCATTCTATTCCCCTTGAAGTTAATTGGAATGGTACTACCAGTTTCAGTGCAAACAGAATCTGCTCTTTTAACTCCTGCTGTGCCTTATTTCTAAGTAAGGACTGGGTAAAATAAATTATAGGTAGCTTTCTTGTCATCAAAAAACTGGTATTCTAAAGAACATGTACATGCTATTCTAAACATAAAAATCAAAATAGTTCACATCATGAAAAAAGGCATTTGCAGCACTGGAGACAGTCACACAAAACAGGGAAGACGCTAAAATAGATTTATAAGCAAAATTATTAGTAGATTTAGGTTTTAGCATATAAATGTCACCAATAAATAATAGGTTTAGCTTGTGTATTCATGCTGCAGGACAACCACTGAAACACAAAAGCATTTACCATGAAAGTACATAAACCCTCAAGCTTAAGAAACCTTTGCAAAGCTGAGAATGACTTCACCCGTGATCTCATGACGTGTGTTAGACCACACAGCTGGTGAGATGCTTGAGGCAGCCTGTATGAATGACCTACATCAAGCCTTAGAAATGTCCCTTGTCCCACCCCCAATCCCACCACACTATTCTGGCTGCATAAAAGCTAGGAAAACCATGCAGAAGAATCCCCGAGTGATGCAGTTACGGCACTGCTAACTTTGAATATCCCACCCTCGACCCTAATGCAAGATGCATGTCATGGGCATTTCTAGGGTCAAGCAGGTGGCCATAAACCAACCCCATTCCAGCTCCCCTCAGCTTGCACACAGCTACCATTCGAGCTGGCTGGGCATAGTGTAGCCCAGTTTAATGTGCCTGCTGTAAACTATGGCAGAGGCTAAGGCAGTCCTGGGCCAGTGGAAAGGGATAGATCAAATCAGGAGTGATCTTGTTGCCACTTCACCTATCAGAGCCCTACTGTAGGTTGGAGTCTGTCATGCTTTACAGCAACCATGAGTACAAAGCAAGCACTCCCTCAAGGCTCATCTCTCAGGGCTAATGCCAACACAGCTCCCCTCTGAAGAGGGCCAGCGTTGCCATGGCTTTACATGGCTGCTGCCTCTCAAACACCATGTCAGCCATCAGAGCTAAGCATGGTATCAAACCCTGCAGGAATCCCCCCTGCCCAGGTACCCAGTGGAGCAGCCCCAAACCCTCTGGTTGAGATAGAGTTTCTTCTGTCCCAACATAACCTGCTGCTCCCCCTATCATGCTCATAGTGACATTTTCACAGAGCTCCTGAAGACCACAGTGCAGTGGAAGCTCTACTGGACCAAAAGGAGGGTGGGAGAAGGAGCTGAGAGGTGTCACTGTTTCTCTCCTCCAGGTAACACTTTAAAGCTGAGCAGGTAAAGCTGAAGCTAGATACTTGAAACAACTAGTGCTTGCCACTCCAAGAGAGGTTACCAAATACATTAAAACATTTCTCTGCGATAGTGTGACTTTTACCCCGGAAAATTTATTAGAATGAGAATCAGAGAAGTAAGCAGAGTTTGAGAGCCTTGAAAGAAACAGAGTAACTATCTGAGAGGTAAAAATTATTCCTTTCCTGGCCATGAAGTCAAGCACTGATATGTGGAGAGGGAGGGAGGAAAATATAAATTCCTGTTCCTGAACACCACATTCTTTCTTGCTCCTGTGAAAATAGGGATGACAGTGTTCAATGCTTTTACACAGGATATAAGACACCAATAGGACATTTTCTTCATAGATCCATAGGCCTGGAGAAAGCATCTTTGCACTGCAGACACTTACGGGGTGTGGAAAACCTCTGTCAAGTTATTTGATTCTGCCCCATCCCATGATAGCACCCCAAAAGAGTAAAAGCAACACAAGAACTTTATCAAACACATCAACAAACATAATACAGAATTCCAAATACAATACACAATCATAGAATGGTGTGGGCTGGCAGAGATCATCTTAAAGATAATCTAGTTCCAAGCCCACTGCCATAAGCAGGAACACCTTCTACTAGGCCAGGTTGCTATCTTCAAAAGGTCCTACAATTTCAACATTTCCAAGATGGTGTTACGAGCAGTACAGGCCTGTCAGTCTCACTTTAGTGCCTGGTAAAGTTATGGAGAAGATTATTCCAAGAAGTATTGAAAAACACCTGAAAAGACAATGCAGACAGAGGTCTTCATGAGAGGGAAAGTCCTGCTTTATCAAACCTGACTTCCTTTTCTGACAAGGTAACCCACCCAGTCGATCAAGGTAAGCCAGCTGATGGAATCTTTTTGGATTTCAGTAAAGCTTTTGATACACTCTCTCACAGGATGCTTCTAGACAAAATGTCCAGCATACAGTTGGATAAACGCATAATGTGGTGGGTGAGCAATTGGCTCACAGGTAGAGCACAGAGGGTAACAGTGAATGGGGTGACATCAGACTGGTGACCCGTCACTAGTGGGGTTCCACAGGGCTCCATCTCGGGCCCTGTGCTCTTCAACATCCTCATAAATAACTTGGATGCAGGACTGGAAGGGATAAAGTTTGCAGATGACACAAAACTGGGAGGAGCTGCAGACTCCCTCCAAGGCAGGGAGGCCCTGTAGAGAGACCTTGACAAGTTAGAGAGCTGGGCAATCACCAACCATATGAAGTTCAACAAGGGAAGGTGCCGGATTCTGCACCTGGGACAGGTCAACCCTGGATGTACAGACAGACTGCAGAATGAGATGCTGGAGAGCAGCACCATGGAAAGGGACCTGGGGGTCCTGGTTGATGGCAGGTTGAATCTGAGCCAGCAGTGCCCTGGCAGCCAGGAGGGCCAGAAGTGTCCTGGGGGGCACCAGGCACAGCATTGTCAGCTGGTCAAGGGAGGGGATTGTCCCACTCTGCTCTGCACTGGGGTGGCCTCACCTTGGATATTGTGTGCAGTTTTGGGTGCCACAATGTAAGAAAGATATTAAGCTCTTAGAGAATGTCCAAAGGAGGGCAGTGAAGATGGTGAAGGGCCTTGAGGGGAAGCCGTATGAGGAGTGGCTGAGGGCACTTGGTGTGTTCAGGCTGGAGAAGAGGAGACTGAGGGGAGACCTCACTGCAGTTACAACTTCCTTGTGAGGGGCAGAGGAGGGGCAGGCACTGATCTCTTCTCTGTGGTGACCAGGGACAGGACCCCAGGGAATGGCCTGAAGTTGTGTCAGGGGAGGCTTAGATAACAGAAAAAGATTCTTCACCCAGAGAGTGGTTGAGCACTGGAACAGGCTTCCCAGAGAAGTGGTCACAGCACCAGGCCTGACAAGAGTTCAAGAGGCATTAGGATGATACTCTCAGGCACATGGTGTGACTCTTGACGATGGTCCTGTGCAGGGCTAAGGGCTGCCTTCTCCAAATTAAAAGAATATATCCTTGTAGGTTCCATCCAACTCAGCATATTCTGTGTTTCTGAGCACCTTCTTACATGAAATCACCAAGATTTCCATTAAAGCAAGGTAAAGAGCCTAAGAGTAAAACAAATTGTGAATGGGGAGCAAATGGTGAGGCTTATTGTGTTTAGCTTTTTATCTTCACTTTCCTCAGTTTGAGATGTTTAATGGGTTTGGGCTGGGAGTGGTTTTGATGTGGGTCTTTTGTAAAGGAACAAATGGACCTAGAGACTAGATGAGGAATGAGAGAAAGACACAACATTTCTGAGCTACATTTAAAAGCAGATACTAGGAAACAGAGATTTGGATGTGATTAGCTTCTGCTACAAGGAAATTGCCACCACAGCAAAAATAGCAAAATGAAACAGTGCCAAGCTTTCTGGCCACAGCTGACCAGAAAGGGCTAGTTTTCAATGAACACAAATGATTTCCCCCTCTAAATGAACAAGAAGCCATCTTATAGAGGTTTTGTTTTGAATGAGGAAACCTAGATACATTATTATTTTTTATTATTTGCATGGCTCTGGTATCTAGGAGACCTAATTAAATAACAGGAGCCTGCAGTGCAAGGAGCTGTACAAATACAGATCAAAAGCCCACTGTGACCTCTGGGAGTACAGTCATTCTTGAATAGCTTGGACAGTCAGCAGAGACCAAGCTTAAATTGCCGTGTGGCACCAGACAGAAAAGCATGCCAACTGCGAGGGGAGGATGACACTGGAGGAAAAAGATGCCAGGGCAGAGCATGGAGACAGGCACGTACAGACATGGCACCAGTGCTGACACCTCGTGATACAATGTGGAATAGCAGAGAGGGGGGAGATGGCACCATGATACTGCACCCACTGCATCAGAGATGAAAGTAACTATAAAAAAGCAGAATATTTACCTGAGCTCTGTATATTAGAACAGCTACTCCAATCCCCTTTCAACTGAAAAAGCTTCCTCTAGAGTGATGGAGTTCTCACGTACAAACAACAGAACTCCTGCTCAATGGTTCAAACAATTATCAAAAAAAAAAAAAAAGAAAGTAGTCAAAGAAAACCCCCCCAGATACTACCACTTGCTGTCACCACACTGATGATTCTGCTGTACTTTCACACTGGATCTCTCCCTCTCCTTGTACTGGTCTCAGCAATTTGGGCTCTTTAGTGCCAGGACTGTTCCTTGCTCTGCGCTTGTGCCATGTGCCGCACAGTGTGACCTCATTTGCCCCCTTAATCACTATGCCTTCCTCTATTTGTTATGTATGTAATTAACAGGACATTCTACCTGTAAATGGAGCACTCTGGCTCCTGGAAGTGTGCTTAGGAGAGACATCCTCCTTTGGTCCAAAGGGAGATGATATGCTTTCTGCAGAAGGCGTGTCTGTTGAGAAATTCTCAAAGTCCTCCTCCTCTTCTGCTGGAGAGACAGGGTCAGGAATATCCAGCTTCTGCTCCTCCAAGCCTGCACTGCTTGGATCCAGTTCCTTAATAATTTTGTCATACTGTGTGATGAAATCCTCACCATCTGTGCTCAACAGTCTTATGCTTAAGTTACAATCTGCCTCCTGAGAGGAAATCTTCAACTCTAAATCTGGCTGTGGATCAATCTCAGTCATTTTCTGGTTTGTTTGCTCTTTCATTACACCTTGAGTTGAGCTTGAATTTCTCTTACTGTGCTCATCCAAGCCCATTTTCAGCTGTGTCTTTGCAAGAGACCCATTGACTACTGTCTGGCTTTGGACTTCACGATCTCTAGCTGCATTTAAAGTTTTCTCCTTGGAGCTGTCATCATCTTGAGTATCCTTCTGGGCACATAACCTGTAAACCATAACATCATCCTGAAAGTCTGATTCCTCTATGTAAGAACCTTTGATGAGCATAATGGCATTTTTTTTCATTTCTTGAATGTGTTTCGGTGGCTCTGCAGGTGGCTGCATTTCTGTGCTACCCAGATCATCATATGGTTGTGGTGAGCTCACATTAGAACCAGGGGAAATCCCTGTGTCGTAGCTATCATCCCATTCTAGCTCCAGCTGCATCTTGTCACTGAATGGAGTTACTCGAGAGGAGCTGCACGTGCTAGGTGTCCTTTGCTGGAGCTGAAACATGGGATGTTCCATGTCTGTACTGTTCTCCTCTGCAAGAGTTTGGATAAAGGTGTCTGGATCAGGGTTTACGCCATCATACAAGGCAGACCAAACCTTACAATCTTTCAAGCACTGGATAATGGCTTCTTGAGCTTCCCCCAGGTACTGCAAGTAGCTGATGTCCACAGCTCTTCCATATTCCACAATGCAAGTAGATTCAGAAGAACGTGTACTAGAATCTAGAAGTAAATAAGATGACTCATACCATAAGTAGTATATCTAGCAAGGTATTTTCTCTAGCAATGTACCCACTAAGACACTGCAGAGTGTTTAACCCCAACCATCCAATAAGGCAGGAAGACAAAAGCATAACAATTACGAGATTTGCTCATAAACACCCCTGACTTGTCCCTATTGCAAAGACAGAACTGTAACTCAAGATTTCTGAGAGAGCAGCCTGCACTCGAACCTTAAAGCAGCAACCACGCTGAAAGCAGCAAGAGCTGCTGTCATGTATCTGTACATTATTTTCATTAATGCATATCCAAGCTGGATAGCTGTTAGAATAAGGTTTCAGTAGACCTGGACATATGGAAGGAATTACCTTTCTAGTCCAGGCTTGCCCAGTTTATTGTTGCCCACCACACTTCCTCCCCCTCTGATTCTTTCCCACTTCCTCCCATGAGTTGCTATCAAATCAAATGCACTTAACAACCTGGTCTTCCCTTGAGCACCAATTACCTTTAGTCTGTGCTGCTTTTGTCCATAGAATATAATCTTTTCCTTGGCTTTCAAGTGTCAAAGTGATTCCAGTGGAGCAGCAGACTGGTGTCAGGGCCAGGAGTTTTGCAGCAGATACAGAATAACAGTCTCTCTCTTTCACAGAGCGCCGCTGGCTCAACATCATGTGGTTGCACGGGATCAGATACCTGAAACAGCAGTGTCTAGCATTACTTATCATCCTTTCACGTTAGAGAAAGCGACAACGTACAAAATTCCCTTCCTACATTCCTGCCTTCTCCAAATTAAAAGAAACAGTAATAATATTTACAGTGATCCATTTTCTAAACCTCTCAAGAGCATGGAATCCTGACTCTTTGTATTGTGATGCTTGGTTTAATGATGAACGGTCAACACAAGTAGAGACCAGTTGCATCAGAACAGGGAAGCAAACAATCCTCTGCAGGTTAGAGCAAACCTGCTGCAAGAAAGTATGGAGTAAGTGTGGGATGGGCAGATGTCAAAGGCCAGAAGAACGAGTTGGTCCAACTATGAATGAGTTCTGTCTCAGAATCCTCAGTTTATTTGTTTTCCTGGGAAATCCAGAGGGAGGCAGTTTACGTTTGCCAGGCAAGCAGCCAGGAAAAAAGGAGGGAAGGGTCATCAAGATGTTTTACTGCAGTAGCTCTCAGGCAGAGGAGGGAAGACCCTATGGGGAGTGCAAGGAACAGAGGAAGCATAGTCTCACATTAAACTTTTTTTGAACACTTCTGTTTCATTCTTCAAAAGCACTTTAGTAAAAGCCTCAGTTTTAACTGGACTGATGTACTGCCATTTAAAATGCAAACAAATTCTAAAAGATTTCCTAAATAAATGAAAAAATTAACCACAGCACTCTACTGCTAGAGTGGTGTTCACAGATGTCCTAAGAGCACTCCCAGGTCCAACAGCCAGACTTACAGGAAATTTCACCTTAATGCCTGTGTGTGGAGGCACAGACAGTATCTGAAACATTCATGTGATCTACAATGCTCAAAGGTCGAGTTAGTTACACCACTATTTCTCATCTAATGCACACACCAATATTACAAGTAAATATGTTGGAGCAATGTACAGAATCACCACTTTAAAAAAAAAAATCAATGCAATTAGTACATTACATAACAATCTACCTACAATAGTTCAGGAACCTGAAGTATTCTCATTGATAGAGAAATCAAAGAGGTGAAAAACAAAAAAAAGAAGGTGGAAGCTGCAAACAAGTATATAGCTCTGTATCACAGCACATAATACACTAGAGAAAACATGCACAAGAGAAGAGTTATACATTCAGAAGCTGGGAATAAGGAGGTGATAAATATATTCTTAGCTTGTTTCACTTCTGTAGAAATAAATCACAGGAAAAATCTCTTGCTCTGAAGATCTCAGAACGTAAATCACACTACGTCAGGTCTGGTAGACTTTTGTCAGGATCATAAATATTCTTATCTCTGTAGTTGCTTGGATTTCTGCTCTCTTGGAGAACTTCCATCCAGTTCTGCATCCACAGGCAGAGACCATATGTCCCAGAGTCAGGATGAAGAACGGAAAAAGGAGCTTGGGCTTACCTCAAAACTAGCTGTAACATCACATCTTCACAATGCAAGCCAATGAGCGTTCTGAACAATGCCAAAGAGACCACACAAAGCTGGAAAATAAATATTGTCAGGTTTTGATCTGGAAATTATATCTTTAATCTTCCCTGCATACCACATTACAAAATGGCTCTGCCAGAACATCATGCTTTATAAGATACTTGTAGTATGAGATTTCATTTTGTCAGCACTCCATGGGATTTTTTTAAGTTATCTAGAGCTATACATATATCTTGTTTCATTTGAACAAAATACCATCCAGAGCTTTCCTTCAAATAAGCAAAAAAAGAAGTAACTTACTAGTTTTAACTATTATTCAAATTTATTAATTTAATTTAACATGAACTAACCCAATACAGTGTGTTATTTTTTTATCTCTGACATAGAATTTGAACCAACTAAAGGCCTTTTCTGAAAGAAGAGTTATAAATCACCTTAAGTTTCTCTTGCTCTAAGTATAAGGCATGATTAGTGTTCTGCACATTAAGAAGCTGAATGGTTCTAAAAATACAGCTTAAGGTACTGGCCACAGACCAGGACAAAAAAGTAATTTTTTGTCATATACTACTCCATATGCAGTGTTCATAATCCCTCTCTTACAGGTCGGTTGAAGAGCTGGGAGCTATGGCAAGGCACAAAGATCCTTTCTGTGAGACCAGGAGAAAGGATAGGATTCCCCACTGGAATTGCACACTTGCCTTTTTGGCAAAGGTCTGATTAAATATATGTGTAATTAAGTATTCCAGTAGTCACACTCAGCAGAGACAAAAATCATAGCCCTTCTGTGATATGCACCCCCCTTTTACACTGGCTGTACCACACACTAGAAACATGGACTTCTACAGACTTTTGTGTTCATTAATCAGACACACAACGCTTTCAAAGCTATCATACAGTACATTTCTACCCACCAGACACTTGCTAGACTTCAGTTGTGCCCAAAATGGTAGAAGCATGAGCTGTACACTTTAACAGATCACACTATCTTAGTATCCCTGCCTCTTAATATGTATTTCTCCTGTGCTGCTCTCTCATGGCAACAGGATCTTCCAGCTACCTTAGATTCCTAGACCAGGCTGACTACTGTGACAATTATCTAGCTTAAATTAACCCTTTCCTGAAGGTCCAAGTTGTGTTTAAATCTTGTCTCTCCCTATATTAATTATGTAAATATATATTTGAAATGACAATATATGAAATTAATAGCACTTTTCAGTACCTAACAAAATAAACAGATTAGGACAAAGTAAGGAAAAAGCTACAGATATTTCTCTACCTCATTTTTTCAGTCACTCAACATAATTTGTAATTCATCCAGGATTAAATCCATCATCATGCCTGGGCACAGCTTCTCTTTCCTGCAGTCACTCTCCTTACTCCCTCTGTTAAAATGCTCTGTTCTAGCTCTGCAACAGCACATTGCTATGTTTCTCTCTTCATCCCACACCTTCTCAGGAACGTCAGCTTAAAGATTCTTTGGGTCACCATTTCTGGTTCTCTCTTTCAGATGAATGACAATGTGATCAGTTGTTCAAGACCAGATGAATGCACAGATTTCTTCAAATACATATACATACATGTACTTCCCCTATCTTGGAAGGTGTCCCTGTGAAACAGTTCAATAACGAAGTTTAAGTGAATCTCACTTGATAGCCTCTGAAAAGTGAAACCTTCTTTGACTGCCTTTGCTAGGTTGGTCACTGAACATCAACAGAAGAACCAAAGGGAATAATGCTCATGAACTGGCCTGCTGAGAGGCAAAGCAGAACTCAAACTTATTGCCCTGCCACCACTCTCCACTGCCTGTACTATGAGTCAACAGATAACCCGAGACTTCATGTCTACAGAAATAGATGGAGAAAGGAAAGGACATGAGAGAAAGAAATATCCACAACTGAAGTTCTTAACAGGAACACAGGGGCAGAGTTGAAGAGCTTTACAACAAGTCTTTGGAAGAAGTCAGATTTTTGCATGAAAGGTGTGTTTTAGCCAGTGGAGGGACATGGGAGAAAAACAGGAAATTTCATTTCCTCTGTGAAATTTAGAGGGACACAAGTATAACTTTTCTTCGTGCCATGAAAGTTCAAAAAACCCTGCTGCTGCCCTAAATTATCCTGTATTTAGGAAATTTCAGTTTACAGGAAAATATTATTCATTTGTTTGTGCAAACACATTGCAAATCAGGAATCTTCTGAATAAATAAAACATAGTCTATTTTTATATTTTGTAAAAAAAATAAGATTTAAAATATGCTCAGGAGACAAAGAGGACAGTATTTTTAAAGTCCTGTAAAAAGGACAGTCCTTTTTACAATTGCCTGTCTGTACGTAAGTTTAACCCTGTGAATTATTAATCAGTATTTTCATCAATAATAACGTATGCAGCTTTTGTGCTATGGAAACACGCAGAAGGCTGCAGTTCTGGCTTTTGCACTTGGCCAATCTGTACTGCAGAAAACTCCTTTAGCATTACAGAACTATTTTGGCTGAGATCCTGAGTTGCTCAGGGCTGCCGAATTCTTTACAATTCCCTTCTTGTTTGCCTATGGAATCGTATTAACGATTAGCAGAGACAACAGCATTTGCATTTTTGTTGAAAGAAGCTGTTTCACTTTTCATAGTTAATCCATCTTAGAGATGCACTACCAGCAGCATATATTGATATTTACATGCACTCACATTTCAAAACAATTTTCATGAAACTACTGTCCCTAATACACAAATTTAATGCACGTGCTGGTGTTCTGGGTCCTTTAAAACATTATTGCACATTCCATATATTCACTTTCACTAAAACATTATTCTTAATTTCATCCACATATAGCTGCACGTCACAGAAGAGTCAGCCAAGGCTGCCAGTCAAGCAAGGCTCAGAAGGGTAGTCCAGTGCAACAAGTAGTCATTTTCTCAGTCAGAAGATCCAGCTGTTAGCAAAGGTAACTACTCTCTCTGTCAGCTGTCTCTCCAGCCACTGTGGCGCAGAAGGGGCTCAGTGCAAAGCTGAGATAAACCTTAATGCACAGGGGAGTGCAGGCAAAGAAAAGCAAGCAGTAGCCTGATCACTTGAGCAAGAAAGCATCTTCTTTTAATCAGAGAAAGTTGGCAATGTCATAGTTAAGTAAACATCCTACAGTAATACAGACTATGTTCCTGAGAAATACCTCAGCAGTAGCGCAGTTAACAACTGGGATCAACTGGGAGACATCAGCCGCTTGTCTTACCCGGAATGGTGTGTTGATCCTGCTAGTAAGTGTATCTAGGATATGCACATTCTCATGTCGGTGCAGCAAAATAAAGCGGAGGAAAATCTTGAGGAGGGCTGGTTCTGAAACACTGCGCAAAAAGAGATCCAGGTACGCAGTAGTAGTCATCACCTCTTCGACAGTCACCTGCGAGCAAAAGTGACATAAATGCAAACATACTGCACACACAAAGTATCCACCCATCCATCCATCCATCCATCACGACTGTATACCTGGTAAACACTTGGAGTTCTCCATCCGTAACACTGCCACAAAAACACTCCCGAATTTGTAAAAAGCATGCTTCTGAATGCCTTGCAAGCATTTAAAACACATTTCTTACCTGTCTTGCTTCCCCAGGAAAAAGAACCCTTCCCCAAACTGACACCCCAAATCTCACACATACCAAAAAACAAAGAACCAAATCATGGTAGAAGATCCTCACCACCTTTCTGCCCTTGTCACGTCTTTTGCATCACACTACTGTCATCCCTCATAAACATTTTCAGATTTTGTAATAATCTGCATCTAACACAATCAAAAATGTCAGAGCACAATCAAAGCACAGTACAAAGTCATGGTCCTAGAGCTTTAAAGAGAAAATCCCCGTAGATGTCCAGAATTTTGTCACAATTTTCCTTCCTTTTATTTTGCCACAGCACAGTTCCTCATCTTTCTAAATTCTTAAAAGGCGTATGTATACACATATATACACACATAAAGCCAAACCCAAAATCTTCACTACTATTAGTAGATCAAAACTGAATTCAAATATCCATGTGACATTTACATACCACAACCCACACTGCTCTGCTCACTGCAATCCCTTGGAGATTATCTATTCACAGTATACACTGGCAAAGCACAGAAAATTCTGAAGCCCACCTCTGCACCATGTACTGCTCTTGCAAATTCAGCTTTTTAAAAATAGCTACCCAGGAACCTAATAAGCTTAAGTGCACAAAGATAAACCCTTAAATACAGGAATCTGTCTATATGAAAGCAAGTATTAAACATCTTTTGTTTACCAAACTTAGCTAGATAAATGAAAAGACTGACTTTATTAAAAAATAAAATAAAATCAAAGCTGTCACTTAAGAGCTAAGAGGATTTAGAAAATATTCAGAAGGGCAACATTTACGTAACATGCTGTAAATATTAAAACCCCTGTTCCATTATGCTGCACGTTAGCCGTGTACACAGTAATGTCATGATGCAAACATTCTCTTTAAAGCATTTAAGATCACAGGCTGCTTCTGGCTGGTTACACAGAACATAGGAATGGGGTATGCAGCCTGCAGACCTTATGAGAGAGAAGCTCTAAAGTGAAGGTCATTGAATCACTCAGTCTGAGGCTTTATTCTAATGCTCAGCTACACTGTCCTTAATACACAGTGGGCTATTACCTCATTTTGGCATCAGAAAAAAAGCATCAGTGCAGTAGAAACAGTTGAGTTTTTCATGAGGAAATAGAAGCAGCTCAGCTCCAAGAACTTTTTTTCTGCTGTTTTATTGGTTTTGTTTGGGGTTTTTAAATAGCAGTGAGTGGTAAAAAGCAAAGCCCAAGAAATCCATTATGTGACATCATTATGACAGCATACAGTTCATAGACGAGTTTAAACCCTCTGCCAAGGAAAGGCCAGACAGAGGTAATACATCCTTACGTCTCCATGTCACTTCTTCATCCTTTATGGGGAAAAGGAACCACATTTTTGGCCCGTAGGTTTCACAGATGTTTGCTGACAGAATGTATATGTATAAAATACTGAGGCTCTAAATGAAAGCAAGAAAAGCCAGCAGATTCACAAGGGCAGTGACCATTTTCTGAAACTGATACTCTTTGGACAACTCATCCTGCATTTCTAGCAGAGAGAGAAAACCATATGCTTTTCAAAGTGCATATCATGAATGAAACACAGAGCAGAAGAAAGCCAGCTGGAGACTAGTTTAGACAAGAAATGCTGAATTCTGAGAGCATGTTCAGTTTTCCTAACAGCTGGGGGACCGGACAAAAAAAGAAATCATATTTAATAGCCAACACTTCACTGATACCACTAAGCAGAGCTACAGGAACCAACTAAAGATTAATGAAGCCCTAATGGTTCACAAAGGAGTGACTTACCAACTTGTTAAATCGTAATTTTTTGAAGTTGAGGAGGCTTTGTGCAGCTACATTTTAGTTACACTTAGGTTTTAGTTCTTCTTGGGATAAAAGTTGCTGAATCTGCTTAAACGTTTTCCAAGAAAGAGAAAAGATGTCTAAGTTTTGTCAAGATTTAAATGGATTTGTAAGCATCTTTTTCATTTTTCAATGAAAAAACACTGCCTTATCCACAACACTCCTTCAAACTTTCTCAATAAATGAAACTAGGGTCTATTTTGCAGCCCACCTTACAACACTCAAAGCAGCCAAGTTAATGCAAGCAATTTTAATGCTATCGTGTTCCAGAAGTTCTAGTTTCAGTCTCTCTCAGCATGCCTTGTGTGCAACTTACCCATACAAACAGCAAGGAGACCATCCTTCTGCTTCCTCACAAGAGCAAATCAAACAAAAATATTGCTTTGGGGCAGTTAAATGAAAGCCATGTTTGCGGCTTAGGAAAAAGATCGCTTAACCTGGCAAGCAGATGCCTTGTGCTTCTCCAGTTGTATCTTATTTTGCCACCTTGCATTCTGGGTTTGCTTCTCCCTTTTAGCATATCTGAGGGCAAGTGTAACTTGTGAAGATTTGAGGCACCTAGAGAAGTATTCAAGAGAGCCAATTTTAACTCTGTGAGGCTAATTTTCCTTTTACTCCACGGGATACATTAGTCTGCTCTGATTGAGCCTCTAGAGCACTGCCTCTTGTTGCAATTAACTAGAGAAGGACATTGGAGAAATCAGTTACACTAGGCAAAACCCAGCCTGGGCAAAAATCCTTTCAACTCTGCACACCTTCTCTACAGATCGCATCATACATAATACATGGAGTGTTGAAAGTGAGACTAGTTCAATTTGTGCAGTTATTATTGAAGATCTCTGTTTTCTAAGATACTAAAGCCATGCTATTAAGCTTCATTCAGACTACTGGCTGGTTGTCTCTTCTTAAACAAATGTCTCGTGAGATAGATTTGGGAAAGGAGGGAAATGATTTCTAATAAATTCAAATCAGTACTTAGGTAAAGAGCAAAAGAATGAATGTTCCCAGAGAACTAAACAGGTACTACTATGTCCATTAGAGTCAAATCCTGAGTCAGCTTCAAAAAAACTATCATTGTAAACACTGATTACAGTATCATTAGTCCAAGTAAGTTTTTAACTAGCCCTCAGAATTGAACATCTTTGATAAGACAAATAGCAAGCCAAAACTTATACAAACCTGATAATACTTAATTTGAAAATCCTCCATCTCTGATAATTCAAATGTCAAGAAAAATACCAAAGGGAGATCAATAAAATCAAGACACGGTGGTTTTCTAGAGAAGCCCCTTAAGTAAGTAAAATTCAAGCTATGTTTTTGATAAAGGTATTGCAGCAATATTAAAATCCACCACTTCTTCAACAGAAAAAACAGAAACCCACTAGCAGCATTCCTTGCATTAGATCCCTTCTGCTAATGGTAGAGACCAGGGATACCTCTGCTCCTAAGATAAAATTACAGAATTTAAAATGAAAAATGAGGAAAAAAAAAAATCTGTATATCCATTGCATTAATCAGACCAGTACTCTACCATTTTTATTTTATTGCATTATCCACAATTGTAATAATTAAAAGTTAGATTTTTTCAATACATGTATAAAGTGTCCATCTAAAGATACCATTAAAAAAGCCTCATCCACGTCTTTCTATACAACAATCAGATGTCACAGATCTGTTTAAGGTGTAAACTGCAACAAAAGGGACTACCTAAGAGTCTTCATAGCCAGACAGATGCTTGACTGAAGGTTATAGAAAAGCGAAAGCCATTTTAGCCATGTAATACCCTTCTCTAATTATGTAATAATTTTTAGCAAATCTTTTCTCGCCTCCTCTGATGACTGATTAGATGGTGAGGCAGAACACTGTAGAGAGATCCAGCTTTCACAAGTTACTGTGCCAAGTAATAGCGAAGAGCTAGAAATTACTGTCATTGTACATTCGGTTTAATACATTGCACTCACTGTGTTAAACCAATTGCACTGATTCTTTATTACTGGCTATTTTTCCTTTGGGAATCACACAATATGTTTTCTAATTTACAGCTTCATGCCCACTTACAGGAATATGGCTACATAATTTCTCCTTTCCATCACATTTCCCTTCTTACAAGGACTTCATATCGCCCATGAAAAGAACACAAATGTTCTTACTAGAACTTACTCTCTAAAACCAGGAGCAGTTTTAACCTGAATAAGCCTACCTCACTGACAAAAAAATTCTGACTATTTCCACTCCCTTCTATTAATTTTCAACTTCTTACCCTCTGTTTATATAAGCAAAAGGGTTCATGCTTCACTTCACTGCCCAGTGAATTAGATCAGGGAACTGATTCAGATTAAAACTATCCAAAAGTAAAGGTGAGTTTTAACCTCAATGAGTTTCAAATAGGAACAGTTGTCCTGGCAAAAGAGAGAGTGACAAACAGGATCAGGGACAGAGAAAGTTTGCACATTGGGAGAACCAAAAAATGCGAGCTATTTCCACTTTCCTCAGCTTACATTTATAAACTGCTTCAGTTTATACCAGGTTAAAATTCAACTGCACTGCCGTGTTTGATGCAAAAAGTGAAAGGCACCTTTACGAAGACCCACACCGCAGCCAGTAGAGGGGAGTTCTGTGCTATTACTGGGCTTCTCCAAAGCACAAGACTATGCAAAGTTTTCCAGTGACACTTGGTTTACACGTTTTTACAGCAGCTGTCCAAACGTTTTTCAGTAAGGTGAATGATGGTATTATTTCTAAATGGGAACTGACAGTCTTGCAGGATATATATAAAGATGCTCCTAATCTGTACAGTATAATTTACAGGTCGTTTCCCCCTAGCTGAGCAGTGTAATCATCACACAAGTATTATTGAATTATCACAGTAGCATGCCATGTTAGAGGCTTTCTTTTAGATGGGTTAGTGTGCAGTAGATTTGAGGTCCACTTGACAGAGCTTATTTGACAGGATCATGGCAGCACTTCCACAGAGTAATTCTGTTCACTTGGCCAACAGCAATGTTTTACACTAAAACTCTGGTAAAATTTTCCATTATTCAGACTAAACCAAGCCTATTCAAATTAAAACAAGCCTTCCAAGTAGAAAAATAATTACATGCTAGTTAGCAATTAAATGCCATGTAGTAAAGCAGTAAACACTGACATTAAAAATTTGCCTTTATCATATAATTTGTCAAATTTTCAGTGCTTTCTTCAATGAATTGAAGTATTACAAATCACATAAACATTCGAGATGTACTGAATAGCTGTCTTTGTCACCTAAATTCTCCGAATTAAAAACCAAACCAAAATTACATCCTACGCGCTTACAATAGGAGAATGTGTATAACCAATCTGAATTGTATAAAAGATAACATATTTATATATACCAGTGTGGCTCCTAATTATGCAGCACATGGTTTTGACTACAAAATATATATCCATATTAAAGACCTTCTGAAAAGGATTTCACTTATATTTCTACAATAGTGCTGTAACTACCAAAAAGAACAAGATAAATAAACACAGTCTACTAACGAATATATAAATGCTAAAATAAGGCAATATGGCCTCTAGCAGAACCAGTAAAAATTACTTTATTGGGGTTATTCTGGATTCACTCTGGGATTTCAATTAGGTTTCAACTGAGGAGAAAATTAGTCTTACTTGATTACTTAGACCCTTGTATAATTTGTCCCCAAAAGACCTTGCATTTACTTGATAGAGCTCAAAGAGGTTAGTTCTGAAACGGTAGCCACAAATAGCTAGCAAAATATGTCAGAGAATTTAATGGTATGGCTCTGTACTTGAGCAGAAATATACCTTCTCACAATTGTTTTTTTCTTAAGTACCAATAGGTAGGGAAGAACACAGAGAACCACATAATTTCAAGCTGTAACTGATATGCCATTAAAAATTACCATACTTAATTAGAACTGAGTCTGTCAGTCTTCATTTTCTTAAATCCCAGACACTTGCACCAGAAAGAATAAGAGATAGTTTGGGCAAAATATTAAATAATGGATTGTTACTACAAAAAGAAAACTACCAAATTAATGTTATGTTTAGTTCTGTATCTTTACAGACAAAACATCTTATTCCTTCTGTTTTTAAATGAATTTGTAACTTTGCAAAAAGAAACATCCCCCTCGAATAATGTCATTGAATCACTTTTCTCGATGTCTCAGGAAACTCCTATGTCAGAAGTAAGGGAGTTAACTCTTCTGTAAAAAGTACAATAACACGCAGACAACCAAAGGACAAGGAAGGGCTACTCATCACAGCCAGTTAATGCATATCCCCAGCTACATAATACAAGTCTGGGCTGTGCCTACCCATTCAGCATGTGCAGCTTTGGAGATACGAACACACTTGCCAATTGCTCATTACA
Organism: Sclerurus mexicanus; assembly: GCA_013396755.1. Classification (NCBI taxonomy): domain Eukaryota; kingdom Metazoa; phylum Chordata; class Aves; order Passeriformes; family Furnariidae; genus Sclerurus; species Sclerurus mexicanus. The sequence goes on along the minus strand of VWZF01002968.1, from coordinate 1,376,843 downwards.
CGTGTAGGTGGGATAACCCACACAAAGTGACAAGACTAGTACAGACGAGGTATAAATTGGACTACAAGAACATGCTATATTTAGGATACTTCTCTTTGAGAAATGAAGTTAGGGAGTCATAAGCTTGAGAATGTTTGGGTTATTTAAGCACATCACAGTTAATCTTCTACATAAATAACCTTCACAGAGCTCACTGTGAAAAACAGGTTATTTCGAGCTAGCCAGCTTGCCCAATCAATTTGACACTTCCTTAACTGGAAAAAACATGAACTAGAGAACTCTTTTCAAATCCATACTAGTTTCCTGAGATAAAACCATAAAAATCACACCAAGCAAAACATAAGGGTCTTCCCACCCCCTGACTTTTCATAGAAACACATCTCCTCAAGAGTCTTCTACTGTTTCATTCACACAGTGAACTGTGTACATAGTAAGTATTTATAGGGAGACAATCTGTAAAAATCTAAAAAAGGTAGAGCTTACTCTATGCAGTTCCATAAACGTTACAAACATTTCAAGATCACACATATGCATATCTCAAAGTTTTGGATCACATACAGAAATTGTTAAATAGTTCTAATGAAATTCTACTTATTGAAATTCTTACAATAGTTTAAACAGAATCTTGTTTGGTAGTCAGATGTTTTAAGTTGGGAGAAGAGAAGGAAGTCAAGAAAAGGAGAAAAGAGGTCTGAATGGATATATTAGGAGCTCCTAACAAATCTGAAACATGAAGAGACAGGAGCTGGGAAAGGTGACCCAGGAGAAATATGGAAACAGTGCCTGAGTATGCAGGGAAACGATTAAGAAAGCCAAAGCTCAGATGGAGTTCAAGAAGAGCTTCAACAGAAGAAAACAGAAGAAAAAAATTTATGAAAAATGCATGGTCACTGCTGAATGGGGATGGGGACCTGGTGACAGAATACATTGAAAAAGTCCCAAGACTCCAGAATAGCTAGGGTTGGAAGAAACCTCTAGAGGTCATCTAGTCCAGTATCAGTCCTGACTGAAACCGTCTTTGCAAAAACAAATGTAAGTCTGTGTCTTGCTCCAGTGCAACCTTTTTCCTCAAAACATGACCTCTTGAAGAAAAACTAGAATGTAGTACAGAAAGATCAGGTATTGTAGTAGTCTGCCTCCCCAACAGTCTTTCAAGAGCAGAGCCAGCGGCTCATCTCCCTTTCAATTTTTACATTAAGGTTGAACCATGGGTGCCAGACTGGATATGGGTTGTTAAGGCCTGAATGCCACATGAGGTCTAGAGTGACTACCTTCCTTTCTTCCTTCCTTCTTTCCTTCCTTCCTCTCTCCCTCTCCTTCCAATCACGAAGACTTATGAGAAGCAGCTGTTCCACCCCAGTTAAATTCTAGAAATAAGATTTACAGAAACACCTTAGGAAGATGCACCAATAATTATCATCATCTCTTACCACCCTTTACCCTTTCACAGACCTCTCTTCCTAATCAGGCATTTATACCACATTCCATTATACACCGTATTTGAACTCACAAGCCAGAGTGAGTCAGAACAACCCAAACTGAATGATCGAATGAAAACTAAAATCTTCAGCCACAAGTAGACTTTATGATACCAAACCAACTTCAAGTGAGTTTAAAAGAAAAATCAAGATTCATTTAGTATTGTGTTAAATGAAAGAACTTGTTTTAAAAACCACCACGGTACAGCTGGCCTTTCTCTCATTTTGGCCCCTTCCAACATTTTATTAACCTAAAGGTTAATTACAACACTTAAGTCCCCAAATGGGCAATACAATTTTCAAGGTCTACTCCTCAACTTAGCAGGGATGTTTAATGGCAACTCGAAGTTATTTTCATATATGAAAGAGCTGTTAAAGCATAATTATCTGCCTTAGCAAACAGACATCTGCCCCAAAATCAAATATGTAAAATATTTATTTTCTGTTAAATTAACATGGAACACAGCAAAGAAAGACTGAAGAGGTCAAATGTGCCTCTACTTACTAGGTTCCTTTTGCTACGGAGCTTTGGTCTCACAGATGTGAGAGCCTTGTATCAGATCCACTAGATGGTGCAATCCATCTTCTCCATTAAATGATTTGAAGTTTATACACAAGTAGTTAATTTTTAAAGAGAAAAAAGTCAATCTTCATGCTAATCAAGGCAAGTTTTACTACTGGAACAAAAAGGCACCAAACAGAATGTTGGGGTTCAAGAAAGACCTAGGCTTAAAACTCTCATATGTTAGCAGCCAACATCCATACTTTGAAGAGAACTATTTCACCCAATTTCAGAGTATATAAATGAGGTTCAGGAAAATTTTCATCACATAAAAAAAAAGTCATCAGAACAGCAATCTTTAAATGATTTAAGTAACATCAACAGGGAAGTAATCAACCCAATAGAGGGTTAGCAGATTTTCTGATAGATAAGAATGGGCTTTTACAGGCATGGTAGTATTCAAAACAATCTAAGATTAGTCTTGAATACTTCAGAGATAAAAACAGAACTCACTAAGACTAGAATCCATTCTGATACCTCCCTTGTTATCCATAACCTTGACCTAAAATTGGTTAGGCTTTTCACTTCTAATTCCCAGTCTTGGTAGGGGATTAAGTCCAGATACAGAAATAGAAAAAATTACCGCCAGGTAAGGAGGTGAACTATCTCAGTGACAGGCTACAGCCTCCATCTGGATCACAGCCAAATTTTATTTGAACCCTCACCAAGTTTCAAAATATTTGAGGTCTGCTGAATCATTAAAAAAGACTTTACACTGCTTATGACTTTCCTGGAGACTATTTATCATGAAGAATTGTGTGCGCTAGTGAAACAAGCCATGGACAAGAAAGCAAGGTATGGTGTTTCACTGCCCTCTCAGAAAATGGAAGAGCTGTGGTGCTGTCTGCTCGGCAGGCTTAATGAAAATTAAGAGACCTTCAATAAGTAATTTACTGGTTACTTTCCGGCAGTTTTTCATGGATTTTTACTTTTAGCAGTTCCTCCTTTTTCTCCTCAAACAAGGCGTTCTTTTACAGCGCAATGAAAACTATTAATTCAAAGAATCAGAGAAACATAGAATGGCCTGGGTTGGAAGGGACCCTGAAGATCATCTAGTTCCAGCTCCCCTGCCGAGGGCAGGGACAATTTCCACTAGGCCAGGTTGCTCAGAGCCCCATCCCACCTGGCCTGGAATACTTTCAGAGAAGGAGAATTGACATAACTGACATATTCTGCAACAGTTGGAAATGCAAATTCTTGCAGCCTAACAAAAAAAATAAAATTCAGCAACTCATTAATATTGGTGACACATTTCGCAGAGGATAACTCTGAAAATTCAAAGAAAACAGAAAATTTTTTTGTTCAATGTAACATAAATTGCACTCTAATACATCAGAAAATTGGTACCAGACTCCACTGTAGGAAAATGGGTCTACAAACTACGATAAAGAACTGCAAAACAATAGCAACTTTGCTAAAATTAGCATCATATTTGTTGACCGAACATTTTCCTTGTGGGCATTTTCCTTTTCGGAAATATTTGGAAAAAAAATGCTCATGGAAACACGTCTGCCATGATGAAACGTCTAAAATGTCATTGCTTTTTTGACAATATGTGAGGCTAGGACAACAGAAATATTTTGGATCTGATTCTGAACTGCACTTAAGAACTTTAAACACTCTCAGAAATACCTATATCATGCTTAACAAAGCACAGAACGAAAAGATGGAAGTTAGTCCAGAAACTTACTGAATTGTAAGGCAGACACTACCGACAGAACACTTAATAGTATTTTTACACCGAGATGTTCCATAATGCCCATTATAATTTTATGTCATGCTTGTACACACCACTGACCTTATGGAGTGCAGGAGCCATCACTGGCACCAAAAATCCATTGTAAATGTAATTCACAAGCTGGTTACGTATCAAGGGATGTGCTACCTAAGAAGGTGAGGGAGAGAAAGACACAGAACAATTCCAGTGAGATTTAAAACCAGACAGGGCTTGGATCACTATTATCCACTACCAAAACCCTTTCCCATACAATGAAACATGTTCATTTGTCCTCCTTACCAGCATTTGCTATTATTCAGGTTCTTAAAGGCTGTTCCTTCTACAAAGAAACTGTTTAATTACAGCAAGTCTGCCAAATTTAGAGACAGGGCTTTTCAATCTTTCTGCATGCTGACAAGGATGAATGGGTGGACAGAAAAGTGTGTATACCCATGTATCAAAGGAAGATTTGAGATTCTAAATTTAGCTCCCACAACCTCATCAGGGTCACTTGAAGGTGAATCTGCCATTGTTAACTTGTCCTCCTACAAGAAGAAAAAGCAGAACAGCTGCTTTCCTATGCTTCAAGAGCAGGTAAACCAAAGCACTCGCTAGCTATGGGGTAAAAATATACTGTTCATGTGCCCTTCTCTCAGCCCCTGTAAAACAAACAGAAATAGAGCAAAACCTACATTATTCATTCAATAGGATGGTTGGGAGCTTAAAAAGAAAAACAACTGTTATTGGAAGAAAAAAAATCACTTTTATAATGAAGCATACATTTTGCTTTGCAATGAAACTATAGTATCAATTCATGTATATCAAAGCAAAGCAAAATTCCATTCAGAACCTTTCAAAGTTAATATATTCTGTTTGAAGTTCACATAGAGACTCCAATGTCACAGCCTACATATGGCCACAAATACATTCTCCCACTGGCAGTTCTTACCAGACTTCCTTTAATTTGGAACGCTTAATTTGGAAGGGGAAAGAAAGAGGGTGGCCCTTCCTTTGCTGTAATCCAGGGAAAAAGTAGTAAATGGCAAGAGTCTTGGCTATACTGCCCCTTTTTAATCTCTGGCCGAAGTTTTTGGGTCAACACAGAGAAAGCCACACCACAAAGACCATTCCATGCATGGAGCAAAAACTCCTGCAGTAAATGAGCTTTCAGTACAGCTGAAGAAAGACTGCACAGACAGAATCAACCAGCAGGCAGAAACTGCTCCTTCTGCATGTCAGCTGAAGATCCTTAATGATTTTCAATTTGGGCAGTGATTTTAAAATAATTTGTTCCTCTTCAGTTTTTCTGCAGGAATCTTTACATTAATTTTTAAAATACAAGTATCAAATATGATCTCCCACAAATGCAGATCTGCAGAACAACTCTGGTTAGACACCAAAATGAATACTGTCTCCTCTTCATGATTAAACATGCACGTAAAAAACCTCTTGCATATTGCATTTGAACAATGACAGCTACTATTATTTTTGCTTGTTCAATGCTTTAGTAGTCAGTTTCTTTACTCCATTTTGCATGTGTTGCATTAAAATACATCTTTTATTTAATGATAAATATGACTAAACTTTCAATTCTATCCAGCACATTTCTTCAAATAACACATAAATCTACAGTTTTTGCAGAATTTATATCATGTTTTAATGAAAAACTGGACTAGGGTTCTACAGGGTTTTCTAGCCTTAAAAGCTATGTAAAGACAAAAATCTCATTTTAGATTTAAATCAGAAAAAAACCAGTAAGTAAGCAAAGCAAAAAAAAAAAACGTTGACAAAAAATATTAAGATCAGAGTGGATTCAAAACAGACCAATCTAAAATGAACTTTTATTTCTAGGAAGATAGCTAAATTCTGCTTGGAAGGCTTTCTTTACTTTGTACTCACCAACAGGCAAAACAGACTATTTTCACTATTTCCTTTTGTACGCTATTATGAGAGCTTCGAAAAACACAGATATAAAAACATTTTCCCACAAGTAAAGGCATTCAGTTTACTTTCAGTATCAACAGTAGTATTAAAATGCAATAAACATTTATTTTCTCTTTTAACAGAAAATCCTCCCAATTACATAATGAAATATCAAGCTTTCATTTGAAACACTTGTCACTTGAAAACCAAACACATCCCTATAACCATCATCCCTATAACCAGGACAGACAGCACAAAACATTAATTTTATAAGCAACTTATTTTAGTGTAACTTAAAAGTCCATGCCATCAAAAAAAGCAAATAAATTCTATTAAGTCTGCAGAAGCTATAACATACTACTACTCCAATTACCTGTATCACAGCATTGCAAAATTCTAGGGAATTCATGAATTGTACAAGGGCTGGTGACAAAAGCCAGTCATCTTTCAGCAGACAGTGCCATTCTTCTCCTTTTTCTTCCAGCTTTGTAGGCAAAGATGAATAGAGGCCACTTAGTCCTGTTGCTAGCACCTGTATTTCAGAAAGGGAAGAGGACATAACTTAAGCATCCATCTGCTTGAATGGCAATGCCACAAATGGTTTCTCCTATTAGTTTTGGTAACATACCAGAGTGTTAAGATTAATTTCATTTCCTTTCAAAAAAGTCCTGTGGCAGAAGGACATGAATATTATAAAGAGCCTTCCATTATAATACCCTTCTTTAAAGATCTGGTATTTAGGAGAAAGTGATGGAGAAAATCAGGTTGTCTTGTCCTTTTTTTTTTACTTATTTTTAATTCAAAGTTATAATTTCTTCTTAAATTCTTCTAAAACCATTTTGCACTTTCCTTCAGTACCTTTTAGAAACAGCCATCACTGTCATGTGTCTACAGCTTGTCTTTTGTTGGTGATTCAAATGATACTGTTTACACATGCCTATAGGAAGTGATTTCACTTGGAAAAATGAAACATTAGAAATGGAGGGGAACATGCCCAAACAACAAAAATGAAGCTCAGCCTCACCTGGATCACAGTTATATGTTGACTTGTCATTCCCAGGTGCTTGAACTCAGCTGAATTCTCTTTTTAAAAAAGCGCCTAACTGTTCATAATTTCTCTTTTTCCTTTCTTATTTATTTGGAAGGGGGAAGAAGAAATAAAAATGGCTGAAATAAGTTACTCTTTAAACATTGCTTCCAGTAATATTAAGGTTTCCAGGTGATTTATATAGAATGTATCACTGAAGCACAAGATTCCATTTTTAGTTACAATTTATAAATCATATTTCCAAAAGGTTGTTTTGGTTTTTTTTACTTTTGCTGAATATATCTAGAGCATGGTAGTTTCAGATGAAGTTTTAATAATTAAAGTTATTTGAAGCTGGAAACTTTCTAAATATTATGCAATACTCTTATCCCTCTCACACGATTGTATACAACTTCAGGATAATTTTTAAGATGATTCTCATTTTTAAGGGAACATTACAACTCAGCCTGATGGAAATCCTTTCAATTTTCATTCAACAGACTCCTCTACGAATTCTTCCTCTTACAGAGGGCTACTTGGCATCTACAGGGCTAGACTGTCGAAGCTCAGATGAAACACAATTCCTTTATCTATTAGAAAACAAACAGTTGACAGCATGCGGGTCAAAGACCAAGGGTTCACAGAAGGGGATTCAGGTTTTGATCATATGCAAGCACAAGCAATTGTAACTGCTAACCCATCCAGTCAGACAAAGGCTGTCTTTCTGTATACTTTTCATTCCCAATTCACATAATTTTGAAGATGGATTTATTCTGGCATTATAATTAAGCCAAATATTAAGGTGGAGAGAAGAACACTGTGGAAAATTTACTCCTTTAGCACAGTGACATATGCACAGTTTTATACACATATATACACAGACAGATAAAAGACAGATAAAGGACAATGCTGGACATACATTAAAAAACTAAGAAGCTAAAGTTATTGAGAAAAGCTTTATTTGTACAAGCACATCATTTTTTACTAGAATCTCTTTTGGGCTTTTTTCTCTTTGTCACAGTAAAAAGCTCAGAAAGAAGTTACAAAAATCTTACCTGGCCCATAGAACTACCCATATGTAACCCACACAAACACTTCCACTCACCCAGGCTTCAGACAATGAGAGAACTTCAGATTCATTTCTGTCGCAAGCTGTTAATTAATGCCCACTTGATTTTCCATTGTTTGCTTAAAATTTAATTGCTATTCATAAACACATACCTTCTCAGTAATCAGATTTTCAAAGCCTGTACTATCCATATTTATTCTTCATATGGATATTAGTCCTTAAGCACAAGAAACTGCCCTTGAACAAAACATACTACTCTCCACTAAAAGGGGCAGTCTATGTCTTGAAATCTTCAGTTTGTCAGATGTACTGAAGTAAGACGTGTCAAATGTAGCTGCTAAAATCTGTAAAGTTTAGAAAGCTCTTATTTTTGCTAGGAAGTACAGCTCAAATGGCTTTAAAAAAATATGTTTCTTAAGCACTAAGGTAGAGAGTAGCCACTGGAAGCAATTTCATCTCTTTAGATAAAAAATATTTGAAAATGTTCACAGAAGTGTATGTTATAAACAGGACTACCATTTGAAATTACCAACAGAACATTCTATAAGCACGCCTATAAATCGTTGCACATATACAGACTACATTACAGGGTTTCACTCAGTAATAAAACATGAATGAAAAAAAAATCTGAGAAGGACATTTATGACTTCACATCCTGAAAGGGCAGGATCGGTTTTATTTTTTGTTTCATACAAAGCAGTGTTCTTTTAAACTTGTCCCAACATTTGTCATGTCAACCCTCCATTCTCATCTACTTTTAGAAGCAGCGCCAGCAGTTTCTTTCTCACCATCAAGTCACAAGTCTGTCTGCAAACCAGTTTCCTCATTTACTTTCTTGACTCACAGAAGACACTGACTGACTATGCGATTTGTAATCTCAGACACATTCTGTGATTATAATGTGTTGTTAATGCATAATCAATTGCTATCTGGACAATTCTTTCCCTTTAATAATTCCCTTTCTTCCCACATCCATAGTCTTTGTATCTCTACGTGGTCTCAACTTTTCAAGGACATTGCAGAGCCATCCTTCCTTCTGCTTTAATACTTGCTTTCCTAAGCTCCAAGATATTTACAAATACAAGGTTTTGTTGAGAGACTTCGAGATGTTATCCTGCTCAAAATTTTTAAGAAACATTGTTTTCTTCCTATAATGCTGAACAGATAGTGTCCTCAGTCAGATTCAGAAAACTCTCCGGTCAAAACATGACAAAAATTATACGGCGTAAAATCAGAAAACTTTACCCCAGTTTGCCTACACATTCTGTCTTAAAAACATTTGTTAGTGATGTATTTTACTGCAGCCTCTCTCCTTCTTCTTTCATAGTTTATTCACCTGCAGTTTTGAATTCTCTGGAACTATGGACAATTCAGTTTTTAAAAAGCTGCTAACCAAACTTATGTCAAAAAAGAGTATCAAGAAAGCCTTCAGGTTCACTTTGGTACAGAACTAACACTGATCTGTGTATATGAGGCCGCACAGATCTACGGCCAGACCCCATCCCAAGGGTTGCCTATACTATGCAACACGGTATGGTAAAGAAAACCCTATATGCCAACCTGGCCCTAGAACCAGAGATGACACCACAGTGCCTCCCAAACGCTCCTACCAGCACAGGACTGTGCAAACTGTTTTGCAGAGCACCTGAGGCAACATTTCTTCTGATTTGAGTGATATACAGCAATGTCACCAACACCTACAAATTCTTTCACCAGAACAAAATCTGTTCTTCAGCTCATCACAACTCAAATTTGAGAAAGATATTGAGCTAGTAAGCTGAATCTATGGCATTACATTAAAGTCTATTATAAACTTAGGCCAGTCTCATTACTGTTCAGAAAAGTCTGATTTTAGCACATTTTGACAAGAAGCTTTCCTAATTGGAATGATCGTCAATCATGCCTCCCTGCTGTTGGAAGCTGGCTTTTATCTTCAGTGTAATAAGGCTTTTTTCTTTTTTTTTCTTTTTTTTTTTTTTTTTCATTAATTGGAAAATGTAATTTTGGAAGTTACAGCATGGATCCAATAATGGTTTCTCTCTCTGGGACAGTCTGAGACCAGTATCATTCTTTAGCAGCATCTAGTAAGTAAGGTCAACTGGAACCTCTCATCAGAAAAAAAAGAGTTGATGCAATATTCATAACTGACCAAAAGAAACCATTCAGAAGTTTTGTTTTGCAACTTGTAGGCCTGCTCTAGCCTGCAACCCTGCCTCTGCCCTATAGCTCAAAGCAATCTCAGAATAAATGGGAACCCATGGCTGGAGTAGCTGTCATGCAGTGATGTTTAAGTCTGGGATTCTAGTTTTCTGTGCTCTACAGCTCTCTCCTTTAGTACCTATGTGAGGCTCTCCTCCATTTTTTTCTGGCATTTCCTAAATTAAAATGCAAGCCATGAAGATGATAAAAGAATCAGTCCAAAAACTGACACACAAGAGTAATTTTTGTACAGAATTATATTAAGGTTTGAACACATTCGTTGCAAATCTCAAACTGTGATAAGGCATGAAGAAGTAGGTATTGTTATTCCATTCTGCTTTAGCTGTAGAACTGCAGTAGGCCAGCTTTGTTAGTTAAATTAATTACTTAACAGCAAAGGCTTTCTATTCAGGTACTAAGATCGATTTGCCAGATGTAACAATGCAACGGTAATAACAATGCAAACAGTAAAGTTTTGTAACAGAGAACAACATAGGAAGATAGTTATTTGGCTCAGACTGCCACAGAAACGTCCAATTCTGTAAAAATAAGCAAATCTTCCTTTTCTCTTGCAAAAAATATTACATTTCTGCAACACTACTATTTTCACGCTTGTTTTTTGAACTGTTGAACTGATGTCAGTGTGACAAGCACAGCCCACTTAAGCCAGCACTGCCACCAGAAACAACCACCTCATTCCCATTTCTCACTCCCTTCAGCCCCAGAATCTCAAAAGGGGCCTCACAGTGAGACACAACATGTTTCCCTCTGACCAAGTTGTTACAACTTCCATCAGTTTCCCAATTCAGTTCACTGCGTGACTGCAAAGGCACATGTGCTGGCCCAAAAGCACAAGACACTGGTACGAAAACAAGAAGCAAGACTGTGTTTGGTATCAGGGCCGGTTTAAACAGCATCATCATTTGTGAAATAGCTGTTAGCAGAAACAAATGTGTTACAACGCGTCTTTATCAAAAATGACAGAAAAGAACACAGGAGAGACAGTTAGCTTAGCACTGAAGACCATGCAAAATAAGAACAACTTACTGGGCAAAAATAGGTGTTTTCTGCTATGTGGTTTGCAACAAGGTTGTTTTCTGCAGACAAAGACATTATGAAGAGCAGCGCATCACGGGCCTGTTGGCCTACTGTTCCTTCTCGATGGATGAAGGGAATCAGCAGGGAAAATATGAGGAAATTGGCAGCTCCTTGGTCCTCACTAGTGTGAAAAAACAGTTCTAAAATGGAGGGATCTTTGGCTATAATAGAGCAGAGCTGGTTCAAGAGGATGACCAACTCCGTTTCCACTGCTGGAGTGGCTGTTCCTGAGCAGGAACTCAGCAACATCATCAAAGGCTTCAAAATGGGCTTGTGATGCAGCAAAGGCTGATGAGACTGGGTTACTAGCATTTCATACATTTTGAGTTGCTCAATTTTTGTCTCATCGGTGAACTCTCGCCGTAGGCTCCAAAGGAAAAGCTTCTCCATGATGTTTTCTGAGACCACAAACTCCAGAATAGGCCCCATTGAGGCATCCTTTGCTTGCTCCTCAATTAATAAGAAAAGCATGTGCTCCACATAATTCTGAACAGTGCTGGCCTCATCAGGAGAGATTGCCCCGTACTTTGCCTGAGTGTTTTTCAAAGGATCGTGCCTCTCTAAGATTTTCAGAACCTAAACAGAAACAAAGGCAGATCAGTTTGAGCACATTTTAAAAAAATATACACTTACCACTATAAGGGAAAAGTTAACCAAAATTCTTAACAGAAAAAGTGTGGACGTTTTTATGCTTTCAAGTATAGGAAGTTTGACAGACAGAATAAGTTTCACATCTAGCATGTGTGAGGTCAAAATGTAATGCTTTTGTTCACTTTTTTCCTAATAAGCACCTAAATTTGCCAATTGTCCTGTTGCTGAAAGGCAGGTGTTCTCTGAAATGGGGATAAACTAGGTTTCCTTAGTGTTCAGAAATTGAGTTTCAATGATGTTTGAAATAAGTTTCTTTGTCACAGAGGACTGAAATGAAAGGACCTGCTCTTCAGCCAGAGTAAGTGCACTCTGGAGTATCAGTATCATGGGATGATTTGCCATAGTAAGAGTAGCAGCAGGGCACAGCACTGCTCTTTCCTTGCCCCGTCTCATATGATACTGAATGGCCACTGATGCCCACATACTCATGCAACTTTCAGTGTAGTTTTAGGATTGAGTAATAATCATCATGGCCCCACTTATAACCCTGGATTAAATTCTGTTGTGCACACGAACAATGAAGCTCATTGTCTGTGAAACAACCATTGTCTTTAGCCTTTTAGTGAAGGATAATTGCTATAAAACCAGAAAGGAACAGTGGTTCCTCTAACATGACAACATCACTAGAGCTAAGTGAGACTGACTCTGGGAACATCTCAGAAACACCACCTTCTTAGGATAACCAAAGAACAACAAAAGCCACAGCACAGAAATCAATTTTACATAAACTGTTAGTTATTCATATTACTGCAGCAAATAAGACCTCAAAATATGGTGCTTAGAGCAAAACATTTTTGCCTAGAAGCAATTACAATCCTGATGACATGCAAACAATTTTTAGAACATGCTGAAGTGTATAATCTGCATCTATCCATAATAAACAGGGCACATAGCTTTGCACTGTGCATCTAATATACTTCACAAAAGATAGGCAAGTCTTACCCAGCACAAGGAAAGGAAGCAGAGAAGTTTGCAGCAGGGTACAAGTCACAGTGAATCAACAGGAAAGCCAGTAAGAAGATCTAGGCCTTCAGTAAGATACTGCAATCTCCCACCACTTCCCATTTAGATGCAAATCTGCAGTTCAAAGTGTGATTAGTCCTTAAGGGCTAACCAGACCTTGAAAGGTCAATTTCTTTGCATTTTAAAAATAGTTCAGTGCCATCTACTACATTCTGCATGAAAGACATTTGTTCCTGAGCAATTCAGGATTATCCCAAAAGAAAGAATGAAGCAAATTCCTATTAATGCAGCTTACTTCAAATCAATAAAACTAATTAACATTACCTGTGCCCAGTGTGTTCTAAACACTATCATGCATGTTTCTGGGTCAACACCCTGCAGGCTGGGAGCCTGCCGATTTTTGCTGATACTGGTTCCAGAGGACATTATAAATTTTCCCAGGGTCAAGTCAACTAGGCCATGCCGAATTTCTTTTTTAAATCCTCCAGCGAGCTACAGATGTTCAAGCATCATGATGAGACTGATATTGTGTCCTGAGCTCTGGTACCCACAGAAATCTGTTAGAAAGAAAACAAAAGCAAAAAGAAACACACATATACCTATACATACCAAATTACAGTTGTATAATAAAAAAGAACATACTTCAACAGAACACTAAAACTTTTTTCTTTTACTTCAGTTTGAGGATAGAATTTTTTTAGGCATGTTATATGGGACCAACCTCAAACTTTTGCTCACGGTAATAGCTTATAAACCTCAAACTTTTGAGATCAGTGACTGAAACAAGGTGCTACTGAAATAAAGAAGCACAAGAGAAGCTTATGCAGTACACATTTTATGTATGTCGCTACATTTTTAGTTTTTCGTTATGACACTTTTGCCATCTGACCACGTGTCTCTGATTCAGAGATGCTCGGTAACTAATGCTGCACAGACTACACAGGTAAAAAAAGTACAGGTTATTTCTCTATTTTTTTTTAAACAGTATTTCCAGTAATAGACATAATTACAAATACTTAGACATTTTCTACCAGAAACTATGTCATAAACAGTTGAAAACATCTCTAGAGCACCATATTCACATAAAAGGGTGCATCTGTATCAATACAAAAGTAAACAAAACCAAACAACATAACAGATAAAACCTCCATGAAGCCAAAACCAAATAAATTGAGATGTCATACTAAAGGACTATGAGAACAGGATCAAACACTGAAACATTCCTTTCATGCATTATTTAATATCCTAGATATCTGACTATCAAAGTAGTCGCACACCTACAGGGGAAAGTTAAAATGAAACAAAGACTAGTATCTTCCAGATATTTGAGAGGCTTAAGAGAACATATTATCCCCCCAAGCACCAATATCTAAGTCACAGAGTCCTCTGCCTTCCTTCTCACCCTCCATAAGGTTTACATTTTTTATTTTCCTCTTTGCAAACCAACCAGCCATTTATTTCAGTTTGGGGCCACAGAAAACAAAAAAAAAAAAGGTGCCCAACAACAAACAGATTTTTTTTGTATCATAAGCTGCCAAAGCTCCTACAGCAATTCTTTGCCAGTATAGAAGGGATTTCTCTGCACATATCTTAAAAGATGAAAATCTTTTCTCTGTAGTGGACATCTCTGCTTGTACAGGAAAACACAGCCTGTCTCAAAGTAGCAGCAACTTTTGCCATTTTCAAAGCATCCAAAAATACACAGGGTACAACTTTTAAGATTTCTGAGGCAACCAAAAAATGGTTATGCAGTCCCCTACATATACATATATACGTGTCTATTCATATGTTTAAGACAACTGCATCATCAGCCATGATCATGAACTCCATCCCAACCCTTGCTTCTTCCAACATTTAAAATGCATTTCCTATGCATTTGCTAAGCATTCTCATTAACACAATCCAGTCCATCCTTTTTGCAGACAACACATTCCATGTGTGGAGAAGCCAGCATAACCAGCATAAATCCTGCACAGTTTATTTGAGTATCTTCCAGAATGAAGCTGGTACTCCATAAAAGCTGCTCTCCAGAAAGTAAACCACGTGGAACCAGATGCACTGGAGAGTACTGTGCAAAACCAGTGAAAATTAGCTCATGAGAGTCAGCCAGTGCTGGAAACAGAAGGAATTCCCTACAAAACATCATCAGTCTATACTCCTTGTCCCCCTGCTCCACCAACACTTCTCACCTGCCTATCTCTTCCATGCTTATACAAGCCTTACACCTTCAAGCATTCTCCTTCCCAACAGCTTGTTTCATGAGCTCATTTAGTAGAAGGCACCTACCAATGTACTTCTACTTCTTAAACAGTCCTGTAAAAATGAATTGTACTATTTCTACATTACTGATGTTCCTGCACAGGGAAAAAAAAAACGAACAAACAAAACGAACAGATAAAAAAAAAATAAACCACCACACCAAAATAATCAGAGATCAAACTGGCAAGTAGATTTGAGGACACAATTTCAGAAGTCCAGCATCTGGGGATTTTTATCAACTTAAGCAGGTACCACTATATGTTAAATGCACAACTTCTGGCAATGGGCTTGCAGCTCTGAGAGCTCAACATTTCTACCAAAAAACACTTGGAAAATAAGATGCATGCTTAGACACCACGTAGAAATAGCCTGCTCTAAGTAGTTTGCCTAATACCATACCTAATAATCCAAGGAATATTTAATTTATTCTTCAGCTCACCTGCCTACTTTCTGCCAGTTTCCTCTTTTTCAGCACTCTCCTTCAAACAGAAATCTTTCCATTTCTGTAGAAGTCCAGCAGACTCCTCCAGGCAAAAGTGTCCTTCACAGCACAGCCTTGATTCACCCTTTTAGCAGATTTGTCCTGTGTATGAAGCAAGCAGCTTTGGAAAAACTAATGTGATTGTATAATTAAAGATGGTATCAAAAAGTGCAGCAAGAGAACTCAATTAACAAAGCAGAGGCGAGCTCAATTCTGGAATATATGAGTTCCTTGACTGAACAACTTAAGGGTTGTTTCAGTGTAGCCTTTGCACATTGTTTAAGAATTTAAATAAAAGAAACTGACATTAAACGTCTAGCTATCACGTGACAAATTCTGTCAGCACAGCAGTACGATACCACGAGTAGAATCAGAGACTTCAGATCCGCCTCCACTATTTAAGCTAGTAAACAACAATAAGGTAGCTTATGGCTTGCTTCAAGAATTCTGATAAAAATCAAAGATCAGTGATATAAGACTCTCCAGGTGCATACAAAGCTCTAGGATGTCACTGCACGTGGGCAACGCAAAGCTATTTAACCTGTTACCCTCTTTTCTCCGCTAATCTGTTCTAATTCTGCGCCCTCTTCGGCCTTTGCAACTTTCTTTTTTCTTCATCTTCTTTTTTCTTCACGCATCTTTGCTATCCCAGTCTCAGACACTACTCCACAACATCAAAACAGTACTCATTCCCTCACCATCAGACAGACCGTCTTTTAAATAACTACCCTATTTTTGCAGCTCTCTTAACAGACTTTTTTGGGGTAGAGGTTCCATACTGGTGCTTCAGATTCCTGAAATATTGCCTACTTCTCTGCAGCTATGAGAAGACCTCAAGTGAACAGAAATGGTTCATATCTCGCTACACATTCAAAATACAGCAAGATGTCAAGAGATCCAGTAAGAGAGCCCCTGTTATGTCTGTGTGTCCGGTGGGAAAGCTCACTTTCCACAACAGTGCTATTTAATTATTGACGTTTGCATAAAAATTTATAACCACCATGTTACTGAACACTTGAGTCCTGCCTCTGTTAAGAGCTTTCAGTGTTGCTAACTCCAGAAATGTCTATGCTACCAACCACAGAAATCTTTCAGTAGGGTCTCCTCAAGCTGATGTTTCATGCCTCCTGCCAGGTCCATTTACTGTATTTGTTATTACAGGCACAAACACTATCCCATTGCTTGGTACAGATCTTTGGGAGTATGTGACTGACAAACTGTAAAATGGCAAATTCATCTCCAGCATTTATGTACTACGACTAAAATCTGCACCTAATGCTATACTGCACATACATACAACCACAACATTGAAGCCACTTACCTCTTCAATAACAAATAATCACAAAAAAGATCATTTGTCCTGTGGTGACAAACAATAACATCTCTAACAGTTCATTCTGAATGTTTACTCCTACTGCACAAAGTCAACACAGACAGTCTGTACACAGCATAAAATGTGAGAATAAAAGCAGCAAATTTAAATTATTAGCAGAAAACAACTTGCATGCACCAAACACTGTTGGTGAGGGCTAGGTTCACTTGCATCTAGTGCAGCCATTGAATGAGAAATCTGAGAGTAGCAGAAGGACACAGACACTACCTTTACAGCCACCAACTCTACGGCTTTTTAATCATCTCTAATCTAAAAGTAACAAGACAGCAACAAGCAATGTGCAATCGTATTTCTAAGTTCAAATCAATTCCCTTAAGGAAGCAAATATTTCCAGTTTCAAAAGCATCTTGGGATGCTGGGATTTCCTCAGTAATACAAAACACTAATAGATTATGTAGGCTTCAAAGACTTCAAACTCTGTAATTGTGTTTCAAAAAGCTTTTGACAACTTAACTGATCGCAAAGTAGATTCTAAAAATAGAGTCTGTATTTTAAAAAGGAAAGTAATTGAATTGGAAGAGATACTATCTTTTAAGATAAATATCAATCTGAAGTTACCATGCTCCAGTTATAGCAGCAGCAGACAGAATATATTCATTGCAAGCAGATTTTGTTACTAGGTTAGTAGGTTTTCTTGATCATTTTGCAAGATGCAATGTGAAACAGTAACTGCAACATCACCTTATTCTCTGTGACATAAAATTAACTCCAATTAAATGGGACAAATAACCTGATCATAATGAGTCCAAAGGTGAGAAAATAAATAAATTTATAAAATACCAATCTACAGAGTAAAAGGCAGAAATGAACTCCGGGGCCACTAAGAACAACAGTAACCATTTATTTTAATCAGTTCATGGTTCACATTTTACAATAATTTAGCCTTTTGTCTCGTGCTAAGTCCTGATCAAGTTATTACTCTACCAAGTGTGAATACACCTCTCATGCAGACCATTCAAAATTCTAGTTCCAAAAGCCACTGCTCCGTTTAATACCTTTACTCTGTCACACAATAACAGAACCTTCCGAGAAGGTAAATCTTTCGTGTCTTATCTACCAGTTGTTTAACCGTATCACAAGGTCAAGTCCACTTACATATGCCATTTAGAGCTATTTCAATTAACTACACTGACAACACTCTAATCCCTCTTCTCCTATACGAGGTACCACCAAGGGTTTATATATTTAACAATCCCCATGTGGAACAAGACGCACCAGTGTACCTATCACACACATGAGGAAGTGAGGTTGAAAGAGATAAGTCAAAATTTCTCCTAAGATCTTCCTATATTCTCTTTGCAACTGGACAACAGCTTTTGAAATTAGCCAACTAATTTCCACTTACATGGACTCATGGAGGATATCTGCTTGCTGTTTTCCTCCAGAAGTCTGTAAGTCATCAACCTTTTACGCAGCCGATTACACGGCTGAACTCCCCAAACAAGAAAAGTACTTATTTTACGGCAAAATACACTGGAAGAACAGCCTAGCAAGAATCCCTTGTGACGTTTGCTCCCTCCCACTGAAGTTTCTCTTCTCAAAAGTTTCATTTTTGAATTAAAAAACAGCACAAAATTTTGCAAAACTGGGGTTACCTGGGCAATGCATAATACAAAGACAGAAGATACACAGCCTAATACAGTAAGGTAGGCACAAAATATGCTTCAAGGCCCTGCAATTGAATTATCAAGGCTGTCTTCTGTTGAGAGGCTAAGATGCCATGTCCTTCAGCAGTTCACAAACAACCTCTTGCAATCAGACATCGCACACTTCTGCTGTGCCAGCAAAAGCTTTACACCCTGTCAGTCAGGTACACAAGAGCAAACAGGGAAACTTTCATGGCAGTGAAAGAAACAGCAAATATCAAAAAGTTTTCATGGATCAGTGTACCATTAAAGGGGCTTGAAATTAGACCACTTCAAAGAAGCAGTTGGAAATTGTACGGTCTTATGCACAGGTATGCAATCACACCTTTGCAGTCTCTGGTAAGTGGATGAGGGAAGGCAGAAGAAAAGTGAGTGGTAAATTTTAGCACGCAACTTAGTTCCAGCTTAAAAGGAACCTTGTTGAGGGTTTGTTTACTTTTGATTGAAAAGAAAGCCTTCTGCACAAATGTCTCAGCTTTTCTTTAGGGACTAAGATTAGGGAGACAGTTTAAATTGTATTAACAATAGTGTTTGAAAGGAAGACATCAATCCTTTCGAAGGAAAGGATTCATCGTGCTTGTGGTTCATTTTGCTGCAAAAGCAAAGCTTATGAAGAGCAGTCACACCTGCACCCTAAATGATCCTGTACAACCTCCACCAGCGTGCAGAAGGATTACAGGCTGCTCACTGCAGAGCAGTAGGTCTGTGGCAGGCAACCGAGAAACTGTCAGTGGTTAAAAGTCACTGCATCAAAGGATCCTCATTTTCATTAAGTCCCACTCACCTTCAGAAGTTCTACTAGCACGAAAGCTGAAGCAGATTACCAGAGGAACAGTTTAAACGACACGAACAATTATCTCCCTTAATTTGTCCTTCCATGTGTCAATGCTACTGTTCCCCAATTGTCCTGTCCTTTGTCTATCTCAAGCCAAGCATTTCACATTTAGTCAGCTTTCTTCAATCTAGCTTTTCTTTCCAGTATTTGCAAAGACACTGTGCCTTCTGTGTGTCGGTGGAAGAAGATATGTTTTACGCTGATAAAGCTATCTGCTTAAAATCCCAGCACAGAACAAGTCAAGACAATTGTAAAACAATGTAGTTAATCAAAGTATCAATCTGTTCTCATCAAGCACAATTTAATCCAGCCTGCTAACATGAAATAAGAATGTCTTGTGACTTGTCCCCACAGAGACTGCCTAACAATCTATCTCATGAGAGAAACTACACAGTGTATTTTATGAGACAAAAATATTACTGTCCCATCTACAGTCAGCCTGCTGCAGTTAAAAAACACAATTCATCTTTTATCAAATGTCTGTGGAGCTGCACGACTCATATGTTTATTGTAGATTCACATTAGCTCAGCTGGGGTACCCTTAAGCTCTTCATGTGATCTGTATAATCCTGTGGTATTATACATTAGGAGCTCCAGGTTGCAGCATTAAATAAGTACATGGTTCTCCAGATACATGAATGGGCAATTCCCCCCCAGTCAACAAGCAGCAGTGACAGCCAAGAGGCCCAGCTGACTGCCACAGTTCAGGAGTGCTACAATGGCATAAACGAGCTTGCTTCCAGGGCAAGCAATGGGATCAACTCTTGCTGGCAGCCTATGCACTGGGACACAGGCTAAGCCAAATCCCAAGCCCTCAGAGAATCTACTGCATAACTCAGCCAAAATGAAAGAACAGAGATGCCAGCTAGGTAGTATGGTCCAAAATGTATTGATGGGTTAAGCTAAAATTACAGAGTGGGTCTAGGAAGGTATAGAGCCAACCAGCAAAGACAGTTCATCATAGAGCATGTTACCAAAGCTAGAGAAATGGCAGTGATTGCTCAAGAAAACAGTAATTAAACAACACAGAATACTTGATAGAGACCTAGACCTCCTCAGGGAGGGCCTCATTTACCTTATACACCACAGGGCATGTTCATCTACCACACGCATTTGCACATTGGTAATTTCACTGGAACTCGAAAGCATACAATCACTGAAGTTATTCTTGCTGAGTCCCAGGAGGAATGAACTACATATTCATACCCCTGGGTCATAAATCTGAAGCAAGGGAGAGAAAAAAAATAAGATTGCTATTTAAGTGGTATGACTTGTTGCTTTTATAGAAGGAACATAATAAACCTGTTTCTCTGTTGTATTTGATCTCCTCACATTTGGCCTACTACAGAAAGGCAACAATTCAGTAACAATTAACCATTCAAAATACAGATCACACTGGTTAAAAACTAAAGAATAAAATAGCAGCTAGGGTTCTTAGAATCCGAGACAGATATCCCTCTCTTCTTAGCAGAACTCTGGCACAGTATGACTGAGATATCTTGTCTGCGCTAGCAGAAAAAACACAAAACCACCAACCAACCAACACAAAACCAAAACAGTAACAAAAGAAAACAAAAACACCAAAAAAAACACAACTCCCCCCAAAAAAACAACTTAAAAATTGCAGTTTGGAAAAGTTAATTTCTACTTACATACTAAAGAAGACAGATGTCATTGAACTGAAATGAGTTCAAAGACTTTAACTTTGCTGGCTCATTCCCACATCACTATCAAACTGCTGATCCCAGAAAAGCCTGTTTCCATAGAAAACCAAGTAATTAAAATGTCCAAGGCTCACAGATCAATGCGTTTGGTGTTGTACTGTGTGGGAGTGGCATTATAAGCCTCATTTTAAAACCCTGTACTCTTGAGTGTGCTTTCATACCAAATTTCAAAGAGAAACAAAAACAACCACAAAGGGCATAGCACACACCAGTCAATGAAAACTACCTTCCATTCCTTGATTTGTAGGTAAATTACAAATATCACCTGCTACGTCTATACTAGTAATTTTGTTTTGTCATAATTGAAGCGAATTACTGGTAAAAAAATAGTTGTTGCAAACTTCCCCATCTCTACTGAGAAATTGTACAGGGTTTATTTCACAACTCATCACTATCCAGGAGGGGGAGGGAGCAACACATCAGAAAACAGATATTTAACAAAACCCACTTTATGTTCCAGCTATGCTCCTGGAAGAAAGATATCAAAATGATCCATACGCTCCGCAGCATCAGTTTGGCTTTTCAAGATAATTCTGACATCTGTGTGACATACAAACCTGGCTCCAACCCGTTCATAATTTAGGAAAGCCACACGCTTCCTGAAGTTATGATGCTGAAGTGAATGGAACTTCTTTTCTTTTTTACATTTTTTTTGAGAAAGGTAAAATGGTGTCTTTAGTTAAAAGTATCAACTAAATTAATAGGAAATTATTAAGTTGCCTTTCTACAAAACCTTCCTGACAGGAAGATGAATGAAAGCAGCAAAGCAGTGGAAGACTCTATACTCTGAAGATTTAAAGCTCTTTTCAGAACACTAGCATACAGATAGGAAATACTGCCTTCCCAACAGAAAGATGGTCTAGAGAAATGTTATCAATATACCTGTAATTATCATATGTAGATTACTGAAAACAAGATTAAGGTATATATTTTATGCCTACCACAATAATATGTAAGACAATATTTCAAATGATTCATGTAACATGTCAAATTACTCATTAAAATAAACATAAGAAGTCCAAGAATAATGTTCTCAAGTCTACAAAGTGACATTAAAGAAGACATATGCTTTCAGCACTAATCCACAATAAAATGCAAATACACATATATTCCAAATGTTCCACGTTTCATGATAAAGAAAACATAAACTTTTTTTTTACCACTTTCAAACTCCGAGATCATTCTGCAGGTTGTAAATATAGTTCAAGCATAAGAATCAGCAGCAAAACACCATTAAGACTATCCTGAGTATTTGATCAATAAACCAACAAATCAAACAACAATCTTCCCAAGAGGATTGTCACAGAGTTTTCACTGAGAAAAGAACTACTCTGCAGATGGAATTCTTCTCTCATTCACATGCACATGATATTTCTCTTTATCTGTCTCTTTCAAACTAGAAGTGCCAGAAAAGGACAGAATATGCCATAAATTCAAAACTGCCAGTTACAGAATGGATATTGCATGGTCATTAACACAATACTTACTCTAGAAGCATGTTTATTTTTCTTCCCAAAACTTTATTCACAGTACAAAGTCCTCGTTTTCCTGAAAATATGGATTTGTAACTTTATCTAAATTTAGCTAGCTATCTATCACACAATAAAACCCTTTTATACTTCTCAGTATGTTCATTATAGTACACAGACTGCAGTAATTGGCTAGATAACTTGAATCTGTCATTTATCTTTGTGCACATGGTTAACTGAAACTACTCATTTTAGAGAGAATTACCACCCCAAGATACTTACCCACCCAGTCAACACTATTTCCTAGACTCTGAAGTGATAACATGTTAGTGACATGATGAACTAATGAACGAAGGGAAGGAGCAAAAGCATGTAATTACAGAGCACTGTAGGATGGCAGAAGCTCATCACAAATTACTCCTTAAGCCTAGTCAACTTAATGAGCTACTAAAATCTGAAAGGTCATTTTCATATCTCCCCCTATGTACATGTATTGCCTGACAGTTGACAGGGCTTTGTGATAAGTGTTATACTTAGTGGATTGATACTTTGGAATGTAAATGTACTTCTGTGATCATTTTTTCCTTCTTGAAAAAAATAAGAAGAAGAATAGAAAGAGCAGAACACTGTGTGAACCAACACTGTTTGCTTCAGACATCTGCAATTTAGCCTGGAGAAAGCTCCAGAAGCTAGTGAACTTTCTTTGTCCTAAATTACGTTCAAGGCTCAGTAAGGAGAAAAGCACTTGGAAAAATTCTTTTTATAATTGCCAAATTTGGGAAAAACCACTGCATAAACATTAGTGTTTAAGATGAGACCCACAAATCACTGTAGCACACTATTCTCCGAAGGACAAGGATGAGGAAGAAGAAAACAAAAGGAAAAAAATAGGCAAAACGAACACTCCTTACAAAATCCTATCCTGTCCCTCCACTTTCCCATTTCCATAATGCACAAACCCCCATGTATTTGGTCTCATAGGAAACTGCATAGGAATGCCAGTTTTCTTCTCCCTTTCTATTCCAACTCAGATTATATAAGCAGAACTTGAAGATTCATTTTATATTAATTCCTACAGCAAAATAAAGAACCTCAATAAAGTAACTCTTGTCCATTTGTGAACATAGATCCATGAAAAATCAGCATCTCCTCGTGCAATGACACCCTTATTTAAAAATATTAATACAGATTTGCAAGTTGGGTGGACTTTGATATATTATGGCTTTCTATATGTATATGAAGTTTTTTGCTTTTAATATATATGGTAGGAAACAACAAAATCCAAAGTGGATTGTTGGAATTTTTACGATGTTTGGTGCATAAAAAGTCAGATCAAAGAAAAATTTACATGTTACTTATACTTCCATTTCTATTTAGTTTCATGGCATTTTCTACACACAGTAGATGTCTTTCCCTTGAAGCTTCTCCAGTTTTCCTAGGAATAAAATTATTTGTGTCACATAAACAGTGTTAAGTTGTCCATTATGCAGAGTAAAAATTAATTCTTCATCTCTGATCTCTACTCTACTATGAAAATATTTTACATTCTTACACCACCCACTCTTCTGCAAATGGAAACTGAATGACATCACAGCATCTCTCCTTCTTTGCCTGACTACCTTTGTCTGGATAATGAGACATATGAATGCACTGGCAAAAAAATAAACATACATACTCTATATATGACCTGCATCTTAGACATGTTGCCAGCATGTAAAAAAACGAAACAAAAAGAAACTGATAAACAATCACAGGAACAATTAGAAAGAAAAAAAAACACATTGAGGTAATCTTACACTTTCATAACAATTCTGTGTAATTTTTTCCATCTTGCCTTTGAACCTTTGAGAAAACATGAATACAAATATAGGTGTCTTTCTAGTCCAGGAAGGAATGAAGATAAACTAGTAACTTTCACACCCCTGAGGGTAAAAGAAGCCAAATAACCTAACAAACTGCAAATGAAGACTATTCATCTTATAAAGCAACTGCTCTGAAAAACACAGTGTCTCACAAATATAGCTAGTAAAAGGGGAGGCAAATATCAGAACAAAGTAAAAATAAAATCTTATTACTATTTAAACTTTTTAACACTTGGAATGATCAATACTGAAAGCCTCGTAAATAAGGGAGTTGGATGTCAGCCCCGACAGGAATGCTTCTTGGTACAGATAACCAAAAGTCAAACCACAGCCTCTCCCATCTAATTTTGTAACACCTAAGGAGACAGGCATGGGAAAGCACAGGTTCCACCCATGAACAGGTTGTTCTTATTCGTGCCTGCACAGCTCTGAAAGTGGGGAGTGTCTGTGTATGTCTTTGGGAACCCTGCTGCTTCTCACCTCTACTTTTGTCCTTCCACCTGAAGCTGTCAGAGCTGCTGAAGCTGCAGTACACCAAGGTTTGTAGTTCTTAAAGTAGTTGGGAGTCTACTCTTATCCCCTGTGACTGAAATCCAGTACCATTCCTCTGCCATTTCCCCTGCTTAATTTTTCAGTTCATCTTTACAATTTTCTTGAAAACTGACAACAGTTGTGCTATCCAACATTGCAAACTGAGCCTTGTGCAGTCAGATCTCACATACCAGTCCTCAGAGAGCTCCAAAGGAGAAGCACAAGCTAAAGGCAAAAGCAGTTCAAAGAGGCATGAGAAAGTCTGTCTGTATGCACAGGCCTTGAATATTAGTCAGCTGTAACCACTGAATGTTTGGAAGTGAGATCCCCAACTTTACTCCTGAGGACATGGTTCTTGACACTTAATCACACATTTATGGTTATTTTTTCAATCTCTCAACTGAAAGGGGAAAAAGGACCACAAGAATTAGAAAGCATGTGTCAAACCAACTTTTTTTTTTGATGTACCAGTTATGAAAGTACTTCAGTACAAGCAAAACTGTTACATCATTCACCAGTTAGCCCGCTGCTGAAACAAAACTGTCACCACATATACTGCCATCTATGTTCTCTATCTTCAAGTCCTCCTGTCCCACAGACACCATCTTACTTGCACCGTAATTCATGCCATGGCAAGTCCAATAATAAAGCCCTTCACCCTTGTTTCAGAGTATCTCATCTCTCCATTAGGCAGATGCCTGCTGTTCTCAAGTGTACCTGTACTCTGAAGGACATAAACCTTTAGTCCTGAGAGTCACGGAATGGCTCAGGAGGCCCTTCAGTGACTTTATAAGTGCATTTGTATACAGTCAAGCACCTGTGCTGAAAAACTAACTGAAAATAAATGGTAAATAAGCAGTAAGTCAGCACTAAACAAAATATATATTACTAATGACAAATTAATGAAGCAGAAAACCCTGCCCTTGTGAGACCCCACCTGGAGTCCTGCATCCAGCTCTGCAGTCCTCAGCACAGGAAGACGTGGACCTGTTACAGCCGGTCCAGGAGGGGCACAAAGATGACTTGAAGGCTGAAGCACCTCTCCTACAAAGACAGGCAGAGAGAGTTGGGCTTGTTCAGCACGACAAAGACTCCCAGGAGCCTAATTGTGGCCTTCCAGTACTGTAATGGGGCTTACAAAGCAGGGGGAGAGTAGATACTGTCAGAAAAGTGGGAACATTTTTAAATTAAGAGAAGAGGTTTAGATTGCATGTTGGAAGAAATTCTTTACTCAGAGTGGGGTGAGACACTGGAAGAGGTTGCCCAGAGAGGCTATGGATTCCCCATCCCTGGAAGTGTTCAAGGCCAAGTTAGATGGTGCCCTAAGCAACCTGGTTTAGTGAAAGGTGCCCCTACCCATGGTGGCAGGATTGAAACTGGATCATCTTCAAGGTTCCTTCCAATCCCAGCCATGCTATGATTATGAAAACCTCTCTTCAGGAGTGGTGATACCAAAAGTGCATAAGCCTACAATTATGGATACCACAATGATCAATCTAATTGGAAAGAATCAGTCCCCAAAGTTGCCAGCACCTGAAAATTCAAACCCACTAGACTCCAAGCATACAGATAGGGTTGTGGCAATGCCTCTCCATCCTCTAAATCAGTAGGACTGGGAGCCAAGAGGCGTGATTTTCTCTGACAAGAGAAAAACAGAGTTTTCCCTGTGACAATGTAGCTACAAACTGAACCACCGACAAGATCACCACAAAAAATAAAACACAGTACTTTGATAGATGACTACTAGCATAGTAAATCTGCCACCAGAAGTAGTCACTCAACAGACTCTATGCACCTGTGAGGGTGGTAGCTACTGTTATAGGGCTACAGCAGCTGTCACACCTCACAACTTTCAGCTACAAAGGGGTTTAAATTTCAATTTAACACAGTATGGTAACAAAAGACATTCACCTTGCACCTCTAGCAAGCACTTAAACAGATTCATTCTAGACTATATATATCTGAAGTACTGTTACATCATAGCATATACTGAGTTGGAAGGGACCCACCAGGATCATCAAGTCCGACTCCTGGCCACAGGCAGGAATGTTGCTCTAAAAAGAGGTGCAATCATTAAAGAACTCAACCTGAGGAGGTTAGCATGTTTTTCAAAATAGAGACTATACGGAAGCAAGCCTGAACCAAGTGGAATTACAAGTGGAATGACTGAGTTTTGTTGCCTCAGACACCAAAACCAACCCTGTTCTCTTTCACTCACAATCTTACAAACATTTACTGGGAAACCTCCAAAACTTCAAAGTTTCTTGATGGATCGAACAAGTTTCTTTGGACTTAGATAAGACTGTATGAGCAATTTGCTGGGAAAAAGTATCCAAACTGGACTTAGCAGAAGAATTACTTCAAATGTGTTCAGCTGCCTCTTACTCACCCTGAATAGCATGCAGGGCATACAACAATCATCACGAGCCACAGTGGTAACTGCGTGCATGCAAGAGCTCAAGCCAGGAGGCTTAACATTCTCCTCCACTTCCCTTCTCTTGTACATGAGCCTAAGGCAAACTGCTCAGCTCCATTTCTCCCTTAATACAAGAGCCACAGACTTCTGGAGAGCTCTGATTATTATTAAAGCGTCAAATCATCATTATTCAGTTGACAGTCTGGCTGTTTATTTGTCCCAGAAAATCTGAGAATCCCTATGTACCACACTCATACTACACACTTAGACTTACAGCCTGCATCAGAAACTCCTGTTTGGTAAAACACCTCTAACTTGGAGCCTACAAGTAAAGAATTCTCATCTTACCTTCATTTCTATATTTTGGCATTATGCAGAATAGGTGAGACAATCAAGGCCCTCTAAATGAAAAAAAAAAAAATAAACACAAAGTGTTTCAGAACACCAGTGGGAGGATTTCATGTAATGTATGGCTATTATTAGATTGCTATTTTGCTTAGCAGATCAGAGGATATAATCAGCAGATGATGCAGCCATGATTTGCGAAGCACAGCCTTATTAAAGGCTAATGAGATAAACGAGTTAAAATTTACATTCTGCTCCACTGATAAGGTTCACTGGCACACTTAACTCCAACGCCATGGTTTGAATATTAAACCCACTTATTAATGTCTAGTAAAGCTAATTATAATGCTGAGTGACATTAAAGTATAATAACCAAGCAGGATGTTAGAATCACATCTTTCAGTATTACTGAAGCTCTGAAGTTAAGTGTTCTGCACATGGAAATAAACACCTTTTGAGCACATGCTGTGAGAATGCACCAGCCCTCTGTGCCTTTTTCCTGACCATTCTGAGAGGCCAAAGCCATGTTCTTCTAACAATGCAACAGGCAGGTAAACATCGCTCGTTACTATGATTTCAATGGTGTCTATCTGTCTTATTGCAGTAACAGTGAGGATTAAGTGACAAGTATTTTTGTATCTACAATATATGACATTACGCTTGTCATATACTCTCTAATCCCTAACAGAAAAAGCACTAAGATACTGACAACATTAACAACAAAAGCCTGGAAACTGTATCTGATTTAACTCTCCTTTTTCACCATCTTCTGTCAAAACTACAAATATCACTATAAAAAACACCAGCATTTACTGAAAAGGATACTGAAAACACAACTTAGGCCTTATGTTACCCTATATATTTTTATGCCACATCTATGTGAGCACTTAAATGGACAACAATGATTTTTAAGGATAACATAAGAGGACATGGGCGATAACATTCTTTCCATTTTAATCTCTGCAATGTTATCGGTCCTGTGACAGCAACGGAAAGAAGGCAAGACAGGGGATAATTAAATGCCAGCTATCCATGGATCAACAGTACCCCATGTGAGGGCTCACATGTGACAGTCCAAAAACAATTTCCCATAAGCACAAGCTTGAGATGCACAATTCCTCTGGGATCTCCCCATCCTGACACAAGAGTGGCACCAGCTTTCCCTCCCCGAGGAGAGTCATGGAAGGTACAGGACTGCTCAACAGCCATCACTACCTTTTAGAAGTAGAATATACAAAAAGAATGACAATAAAAAGCATAAAAGCACTACAAATAAAAACTCCACGTTTTATTTGTAAGGTAATACTCAAAAGCAGACATTCATTATCCACATAAAAAAGCCGCTGCAGAACTACTAGATTTTTTTTCTTCTGTGGCAAAAAACTGAAAAGGCACTTGCAGCATGACAATAAAAGAACTAACTGAGCAAATCATGTGTGAAACATTAAATGCAACTGCTTTTTGGCATATGCTTAAGTTCCTTTCAATTTATCACCCAATTTAAACATTCAGCTTGTAATGCAATCCATTCCACTTTCTTCAGCTCAGCTTTAAAATACAGGCATGCTGTATCTGAACAGCAGAAGCAAAGAAATGCAGCGGAGCTCAGAAAGAAAGGATTCAGTATATGGCTCACTGAGAAGCATTCCCCTGCATCTCTGGTTATAGGAATCCATGGGTATTCGAGGAAGAGAGACGGAGAGATGCCTCCACCAGACCCTTTCAGCTGCTGAGAGCATGAGTTACGCCAAAGGAACACACACACACCATTCCTCCAACCGTGCTCTTCATATGGTTCCTATGGCATGCATAGGCAAACCTGGAAAGGAGTGTTTTTTGAGTGCTCAGAGTATCCTTCCCAAAAAACTGTCTTGAAAATGGACACATGACTTTGGAAAAGCAGAACCATCAAGCCTCTTTTCCTGAGAGAAAATCCTCCTCCCAGCCTGATTCCACAGGAGCAACTCTCTCCACACAGGTTCTTCCCACAGAGTAGAAGGACTCTGCAGTCTTTTTCCTTCAATTGCACTAGATGTGGCTTTTCCCAAGCCATTTTATGAGTACAGTTGTTTACTAAAAGCATAATCAGAGAAGCGCCTCCAATTACTCTTTCAACTATGCTAATACTTGGTAGGTTATTCTGAATCTAAATGTTTCAATACTTTCCTACATCTGTAATCAACAGATGCACCTAAAACATACTATATTTTTAAAGAACAGCCAGCAGCACAGTATTCCCACAGGCAGTCTTGCTGGGAAAAGATATGTGGTAAATAATTAATTTTCCTAGGTTAACTTGAATTCCAGACTAGCATTTTTGAGCACCAGTGCCATGGAAAGGCAAGTAACAACTCTAGTTTGTATTCTTGTCCAGTAAAGAGCTTTGCCTTACATGCAAGCACTGACAGCCAAAGTTTTATCATCTCAGAGGTATGAAAAGTAAAGAACACTTATACAAGTTGAGCAAAGTCTGTTCTGTAAAATGCAAAAACCTCAGAAGAGTCTGTGCTTGGCTGCTACTGGGGTTTTTTGTTATTTCCTTCTTTGACAGTTAATGGGCCAAACACAGATAGGTGCTGAGTACTGATATTAGCCTGCAGCACACAGAAACCTCCAGTATAATCTACCCTAGAAATGATTAAAGATGTTGTTCACCACTTCCTATGATTTCCTGCATTACAGATGTCTGGCAGGAAAGTTGGGGACAATTTTAAACACAGGGGAAAGGTGGCACATTCCAGACAAATCTACTTTTCAAAACTGATCTTATGCTTAGCAGTTTAACACATAAAGGTTTCAAACAGTACATAAAATGTTACAAATAGTACTGCTGTACATTCAGCACTCGTGGTTTGAAGTGACTGAACTTTTTGTACCGACAATCAACTGTGATGCCATATCATACTTTGAAAAGGTAAATTATTTAATTTTTTTACCACTTCTGTTGCCTCAAAGGTGCTGGCAGATCATAACAGGCAAAAAATAGTTCATACAATCAGGAATACGCTGGTGTTTGAGAAAAGACTTTGCAGAAGGTAGTTCATTTTACCTGGAAATGGTCCATAAAAATGGACTAGAAAAATAGCTAAATAAATATTTAAGAAAAAAACTTCATTAACATATTGCTTGTGCATTAATTTTATGACAAATCAGGTGTTTCTTAAGTATTTCTATACCTACTAGTATCCATAAAGGGGATGGAAAAGCCTCTCACACTTAGCTTCCCTTTCAATTCATGGAACTCAATCGAATACCCCTGGAATTTTTAATTCCAGGTTTGATTTTATTTCTAGTGCTTCTAAAACTGCCTTGACTCTTTGACCGAGAGCAGAGTTTCTTGACCTCAAGATCCTATTTCCTTTCATTTCATTTGGCTGAATTCCTACAGGATCAGAATACAGTTATATATTTCTTTATAATGGAGCTGCATTACAACCATGATAAAGCAATGGGAGAAATGTTCTGCTCTGTTCATTGCAATCAATAGATTATGTAGCTCAGTCACAAAGCAGAAGGAATTATGAAAAAAGAAAGTAATCTTTAAACTATTAATGGTTCCAGAACAACTTTTCTTTCAGATACACACATTCCCACCTCCCAAACACAGCTAATAATGTCAGAAGCCCTGAGATTCATATGGTCAGAATGACTAATATTTACATTAAGCAAATGTATTGCCATAGTAACATAGACACCACAGAGCTATCTACCTGCCACAGCTCACTAAATTATTTAGCATGCCAATACTACAGTGACACTGTGTAAATGATCACATTCATTAAAAGCAGAGTATGTGCTGAGAAACTGAATGTTAGACAGCTATATTTATTGCTATGAAAAAAAAAATAGCACCAGTATTGAAAAAAAAAGGCATAGAGGAAGGCTCCAGCCTGTAGCACAACAACATACCTTGAAAATTTTCATCTAAAACACATGTCCACACCCACATCCCTGTGCAAAGCAGCACAAACGATAAACTCACTTATGGGACATAAGGCTGACCCACTGTGGCCAGAACAATCTGAGCTATTAGTTGCTTCTTAAATTAAATTTTTCAGACAGTCATTCAATTTTTTTAATTTGCATCTTAAATTGCCAAAAGATTATTCCACATTCTGGGATTATAAGAGCTAGTGCACATAAAATATTCAGAAATAACTATGACACACCCTCAGACAGTTGTTCTTCAACAGTCAACAGATATGGTTAGGGGAGAGGTGCAATACTTAGGGTGATGGTCTGCCATGTCCTCCAAGCAGCAAATGACAGCAGGGATCTGAGTAGCTTGTGTAAGCCATTATCCTCAACCTGAGTTAAAGCTTTTGGAAAGCTCAAGCACTTCCTGCACTACAGATTTTTTCCCCTCATCATATGGAATGGTAGAATCAATGACAGATCCGGAAAACAAAGGAACAGCTCAGGTCAACTCCTGTGACCAGATGGATTCCTTAGTAATTTTCATCAGCTATAGGCCCTTCTTTTACTGGACACAAATTATGTGTTTTCACAACTCTCCTTGAATTCAAAATAACAAAGAAACCACCTAAGATGCATAGCACAAAGATCCAGGCACTAAATTAACCCAGCCCAGCTCTAAACTAACTCCTGTTCTCTCTGATCTTTTTAATTCTTCATGGGTTCAATTTACAGTATTTCAATGCAAGAGAATGCATTAAAAAATTTCTTCTACTGCATTTTTTATGAAAACAAGTCTGGCATACACCCTTCTCTTATTATTCACTTGAATGGAAATGCCACAAAGTCCTACTTAAAGACATTTTCATGGTACTAGCAATAATCAAATCCAATCTTGAACCAGCAGATTACTCTAACAGATACTCGTGAGGAATTTGATCTTGAGAGACATAATTTTCAAAATATTGAAGTGTTTGGGCCATGCTGTTCTCCAGAGAGAATACTGCTTAAATAACAAGAGTCTGCTTTTCTTAAGCAGGTTATTTTAATTAGGAATTATTTAAGAACTGACTTGATCCTCGAACAGCACCTCGGTTTGAAAGCAGTGTTAGAAAGCAGCCTCCTGGAACCCAAGAGTCAGACTAGAGAAGGTGCCTCATACACTGGTACTGAAGAGCACAGGTGTGGTGAAGAACACCAAAAAGTTTACTCTTTACAAAAGTCAGGTCATCTCCCAAAAGTATTTAGATTGTGAACCTCTATATGGAGTCTCCACTCAATATCCTGCTTGAGATTGTGAGTTTAACAAAATGTCTGCTGCTTTTAGAGAAATATCTGTGCAAGATGAATACTGCTCTTAGGGCTGTCAATATATAACGGATCATATGAGAAGCAAACGACTAGTGGACTAATTAGCAGCAAGGAGGAGAATTATGCAAAGCCTCCAGATTCAGGACAGAGCTATCAATTACATTTACATGTTACAAATCACCTTGCTTGATGAAGTGTAAGTTGGAAATAGGAAGTCACCTTCAAGTATTCAGCACCTTAAAGCACATTTGCAATGGAGTCAGTGGGGATATCTGCTTGGTTTGTTGGTATAATTTAAAGTGTGAACTAATACTTGAAATGTTTCTACGACAATTGAGCACCCAGATAAAGTGGCTGAGATAAGCCTTGACAATTCTAGATAAGAAACACTAAGCAAATAACAGAGGTATCCAAACACTAACCTTAAAATCCACTTAGGCTGAATTTTCTCTCTCAGCTCCCCCCCTTCAAGCTTTTAACTGACAGTGCTAGAAAAGTCAGTCCTGCTGCATAAGCCACAATTCTAAATACAGACTCTGTGTTTTGTTTTCAAGCCAACGGCGAGTAGAACAACCCAAAAAGCAAAAACAATCCACAGAAATACTGGCTGAATTTCATTAGGTTTGGCTCAGCACCACTACCACTGAATCCAAACTGTCTTCTACAGAAGAATTCAAGTAGCAGCAACACAAACCACTCACCTCCCACAGGAGTCCTTTACCTATCATGTGTGGTACCGTTCCCAAATAAAGTCCATGTGTCCACATGGTGCTATATTATGCTATAATAATTCTTCTCAAAAGCTAGTATTAAGGAAGTTTTACATGATACCAGCTTACACACAGCAGAATGAGAACTCATAATGACGGCAGATGAAGCTGAGCTAATTCAGGCCGAACAGGCACCTCTGTGCTGAGCCTCTCAGTGCTTCCCATCCCAGGAACACATCTCCAAGACAGCTGTGTACAGCAAATGTTTCTTAATTTTAGTTCTTATCAGGCAAAACTGGTTGCTGTGAGTCACAGTGAGACACACTGACTTGTGAACCATTAAAGACAGATTTTATCTAGTGCTGTGTCATATCATGCCAACTCCCAACACACCTGAACTACTTTTGGATCTACCGCACGGTTAGTTCACAGTTCAGATAATCGGATAACACGTAACTGTGAGCTAACATTACACATGTATGGCCAACGTGGATTATGAAAATTTTGCACAGTATAAATTATGAAATTATATAATCTAACATAAAGCATACTGCACAATAAACAAGATTTCTTTTAGTCTTTCTCAGTGATCAAATGCAACTGCTACTTGAACTCTCTTAACCAGTACACAAGAGTAGAAGGTTCAGAAGAAATGCAAAGTATGACATTTCAGTAACACTTATCTTTAAAAGATGACTTTACAGCAAAATGCTTTTATTCTATAAACGATGAGTCAAAACAGAATCTTTTTTTACTTTGTATATACAACAAAATCTCACTCGCTATAAGGCTTTTGCACGCAGATTGTACAGACCTATTACACACATGAACAGGTAAATTAGGTTTGATAGCTAAAAACTCGTATACATACCAAATTTTAATTTCTGAAGAAAACTACCGAAGCCCAAACCAGCACGGTACCCAGCACCAAAACCCTAGAAAGGCAGAGCACTTTGCCAAAGAACCAAATAACTTCATACAAAACAGAGTTAAGAGCTCATAATGACGTTTTGTTTGTTTTCAAGGTGTTGCAGTATCTGGCTAAATACAACTTGCAAGAACATCTTAAGTGTTCAAATGACTCATCAAAATCCATGGGAAACAACCACAGCAAAGACTCTGTAGTTAAAGCCGGGGAGTGAGAGCTGCTTTTATTTTTACTAACCCAGAAAGACTCCTTCCACATTCTACTCTCCTTCGCAGCCAGGATGGCAATGGAGCCCTTTGTCAGTGTTAGCTCTCACACTGGCAACTGCTTTTAAACACAGCAGGATGACTGAAGAGGTAGAATAAAGCTTAGTATTACTGCCTCAAGCTCAGGACTTTAAAAGGAATAGTCCTTTTCCCGCTTTGCATAGCACAACAACTCAAACAACTCCCCTTTTCCCTTCCCTCCTGCCTCCACAAGGAAGAAGTATTATTGCCATGTTCTCTAACAGAAGCTTCCAGTCCAGGCTCAACAAACAGGATTAATGAAGATACACTGGGCATGATTAAGCCATGATTTACTTGTAGCTATGCATTTCTGCCACACTTTCAAAGCTACTTTCAACAATCACAGAATCATTAAGGTTGGAAAAGACCTCCAAAATCATCAAGTCCAACCTCTGACCGAACACCACATCAACTAAACCACAGCACTAAGTGCCACCTCCAGTCATTTCCTGGACACTCCCAGGGGTGGTGACTCCACCACCTCCCTGGGCAGCCTGTTCCAAGGCTTAACCATCCTTTCAGTTAAGAAATTCTTCCTGATGTCCAACCTGAACCTTCCTTAGCACAGTTTGAGGCCACTTCCTCTTGTCCTGTCACTAACTGCATGAGAGAAGAGCCCAACCCTCACTTCACTACAACCTCCTTTCAGGCAGTTCTAGAGAGGAATAAGGTCACCCCTGAGCTTCCTCTTCTCCAGGCGTGTGTGAACCTCAAGAAGTTGAACAGGGCCAACTGCAAGGTCCCACACCTGGGTCAGGGCAATCCCAAGCACAAGTACGTTGTTTCTGCACAAAAAACATCTCTTTGTGTCAAGCTGCTCAATTTGAATGCCTGTTGTGTGCATTCATGGACACTTTTCCCACAGGTGCTCCAGGCAGTGCAGATTACGACAGCAAAGTAACTGCTACTATTCTTTAGTTATTGTCACTGCCCAATTCAAAAGAACTAGAAGTACAAAGCCCTGATCTTCCATGGCTGACAGCGGAAGAAGAGCTACAGAAATAAATGCTACAACAAAGCAAGAGGGAAGAAAAATTAGAGGAAAGTGCAGAGAAAAAGGACAGATGCAGGTAAGCATGGGACACTTAATAGACCAGTGTCTGCCATCTCTCTCTCCACTTCCATCATCTTTCCTGCAGCACAGCATTTGGTTTCTCAGAACAGAGTAAATGGAGTGAGATGTAGAAAGTGGAACTGAAAGAAACAAAACCAAGCATTTTTGTTTTCCAGGCAAAAAAGCAATGAAAAAAAATAAAAACAAAAAAAGGAAAGCAAAAGATAGATTTATATGATTGGCCTTGATTAAAAAAATTAATCAGCCTCTTCTGTACTGTACAGCAAGTGTTAAAACCCCTACCACCACCACTACCCATGCACACACATAGCAATACATATACAAGCAAATATACGTTGCTGTTAGGAGACAAGGTGCTGCATACTTCATAGAGAGGCAGATTTACTCGACAGGTATTTCTAAATTCATGTTCAAACCTCACAAGTGCCTTACCTAAAGCATATCAAGTCCTCAATATCTACACCTTGAACACAAAAATTACAGCTTCAGATGCAGACATTTTGCTATTTAAAAAAATTGAACAATTACATATGCATTAAATAAACCTTGTGCCATTTATGTCAATTCTTTATGTGCCAAAACACAACTTCCTCCACCTCCAAAATCCCAACAGAATAAAAAGCAAATAAACAAACAAAACCCCCAGACATGGGCCCAGCTTACTGTGCATTATTAAAATGCCAAGCACAGTAGGTTGTTAATTTTTCACTTGAAGTAACTGCATAACTTGGTTGGGGAATTATTCAGTTCTAAAAACTCCACAGCCATTTCATTTCACCTTTCATTTTCTATCATACATAAGTCAAAATCATGTATGGAGTTTAATGAAAAGTAAAGTGCATAAGTCCTTGAATCCCAGATACAGATGGGATGAGCTGTGAGTGATTTTCTCACCAAAACTAATAAACAAGAAACCAAAATAAAAATTGAAATATACAGAGATGTAAGCATAGTAAGTCAGAGGTATTTTTATCACACTGCAAAAAAAATTCCTTCTTTCGATAAGCCCAAGATATATTTTCAATCTTTTTGTCATCTATCCATGCTATGCATCATGAAGATAGATGGTGATAAATGAATGGAAATAGAATGGTGATGGACAAATGGAAACAGAATGGTGATAGATGAAAAACAGTGACACTCAGGAGTACAAGCAGCTTAAAGAATACTTTGAGTATAAAGCTAAGTGTACGAGCAAGACAATAATTATCTATATTCCACAGACAAACACAGCACATCCCCAGGGACAGATCCCTTTACTATGAACATCCTCCTGCTATTAACTTTGCAAGAGTCAGGGTCAGGGAAGGATGCAGCATCAAAACTGTGGCAAATAAAACATTTAACCACAACAGATGTGCGTTTACCTAACCTCTGCTCTCCTGACTCACACAAAAAGAGGTCTTTAAAAACTTCTTAACACTTAGGCCTCTAAGTGATGCTTGCTTAAACAGTCTAGGGAGATGACCTCCTTCAAAAAGGGGGTGATTGGAAAATCACAGATTGGGCTACTCTTTGTATAAAATGCTAAACATCCACCTCAGCAGCAATTTGGAGGTGCAGAAGCTCTCACCTGATCACTTGCACAAATAACATCCTATCTTTGCACACTCTTCAGGCTGTGAGCATGCTGAGGGGAGGGAAGCCTGTGGCATCATCTCACTCATCACTTGGGTAGAGTGGGGATACCATTTGCAGGGATCAGTCGTTCCAACCACTCCCCTATGGATCATTTAAAGACAATTATTCTCCATCATGAGATGCTTACTCCTTTTGTATGCTACTACAGCTCGTTTTATTAAGAGACTCATCTAAGATGGCATACCATACAGGTTTAAAAAGAAAGATGTGAAAAAAACACCACTCAACATAAATGCTCTAATTTGATAGGAGAAGGGGGTTGGAACAAGTAACCAGCATCAGGCCTGACTCAATTAAATTCAAAGCCTATATTGTTTCAGAACACTTAAGAACTTTTTCAGAAGCTAATAGTGACATGGTAAATGAAACATGCTGACAGAATACATTGTCTTATTATGAGTAACATGCTAGTCAATATAAAAAAGAATTTCCATTATAAGAGAAAAAAACCAAAGCATACATAAAAGAGAATCAGAAACTATGCTTAGGATTTGTTTGGTTTGCTTTGAGTTTTTGTTGGGTTTTTTGTTTGTTTGAGATGGCTTTTTAGTTATTTGGTTGAGGGGTTTTTGGTTTGGTTTGGTTTTTTATCCCCAGTTTCAGGAAAAGCCAATAGTTCTGAACAGGGTCATTCATGATACTGATTGAGCTGCTGCCTTGCCTTTCAAAAGTACCAGACCAGTTCTTCTCGTTTCTTTTAAGAAAGCAATGCAGTGGGACAATAACTTCACCTCCCAAATTAACTATTGTTGGGTACTCAGCTCTAGGCAACTGGCTTACTCTGTGCAAGCACTTTATTACTATCCTCCTACTTGTTTGTATTTCTCAAAATGCTGTATATTATTCTCCTTGACTGTAGTTGCTTCCCGTATGTTCATTCATCTTAGT
The DNA here is from genome assembly GCA_013396755.1 of Sclerurus mexicanus. NCBI lineage: Eukaryota > Metazoa > Chordata > Aves > Passeriformes > Furnariidae > Sclerurus > Sclerurus mexicanus. Next base: position 1,338,440 of record VWZF01002968.1, on the reverse strand, counting down.
TTGTCTCACTGGATTTCTTCAACTGTGCCTCATTAAACTGCCTGAATTTTTCTTTCCAACTGCATGCTAGGTTGACTTTTGGTGAAATTAAGGTAGATTTACACCAACAAAGGAAAACAGAATCCAGTCACAGTCTTAAATTTTAAGAGACAACAAAGTTTTCTAGACTACGAATTTTAATACTCAGAGACTAGCAATTCATCTTAATCTCAGCTCTAACCTTCTAGGACAAAACAGTTACCTAGAGAGCTCCTGATAAATTCTTCACAAAAAGCATTGCTCCAAAAGATGTGGTGAACCAGCAGAACAGCTCATAGTTCCCAAGAGAATGATGTCCTATCCCTTGTCCCACATGCCTAGCACATTTATTCTGTACTTCCTGTTCAGTTCACAAAGCAAATCAGTTTAACAGTTCAAGCAAGAGTAAAACAGAAGGGAGAAAGCCACCATCATCATCATCACTGCAAACTGGGAACAGAGCCTGAGGGTGCTGTGCATCTTCCACCCTGGACAGAGACTATCAGTCCTGCTGCTCCTAGAATTATTCCCCAATTTTTGTTACCGTAACTGCTTATTTAGAGCCAGCAAGTCAAATTCTGAAGATTTGCAGCCAGTACTTGATGACATGTTAGTTCTTCTTCTGTGATATTAGAGTAGTTCAACCTTACTAGCAGCAAACGTTCAAAATGTCAGGAAACACTCATTCTGAACTGACCAAATGCAACAGAGATATTCCCTGGCCAACTAGCCACTGTGCCCTTGGTAAGGGACACAAACTGATAAAGGAGATGTAAGGAAACATAACATGAAATGCTTGCACAACTGGACAAAAAAACTCTACTGAACATGATCACTAGTCGAAACACTCCTAGAAATTAATCTCCTTTTGCAGATAAATTAATAAAAAATCCTGATTTTCCTAAAGTAAACTTTTCACATGCTTTTCTCTGAAACTGAGAGAATTCTCATTTCTCAAAGATTGCTTTCCTGTATTGTTTTTCCAGAATTAAACCTTACAACTCTGCATTTAGCCAAATCCAAGCTGAACACGACCCTTAGAGGCCAGGAGATTTTCTTGCATCTCACCCACTCCAGCAGCTAAAAGCAGGACTGTGCCTCACCCTACCTGGCCACAAAGAAAAGCAATTGCGGACAGAGCAACTTCTCATCTACTCTATCCTACCCTCAAGGATCCTTGGTATGGAGCGAATCGATTCCAAAATGCATCTACCATGGCACCAGTATAAATACGTTAGTTCCCACCTTAAAAGGCACTTTGCTGTACAGCTGACACAGGTTTGGAAAGGAAAATAGACTGATAATGTTACAGCCTTAAAATAAGAAGAGCAGGAAAGGAAGTTGTTCCTCTAAGGCATAATACTTTTTTGACTTGCTCCTCAGATGACATATACAATTACTTCCTTAATCACAGCAAAATAAAGTTTCTGTCTTGCCCTTCATAAATAACAAAAAGTTATGCTTAAGTTTCTAAGCTGTTTTCAGAAGAAAAATACTCCAATTACTCTGGCTTTTTTAAGTTTTTTCTCCACATTATGACCTTCATCAGGACTTGGAACTGAAAGACTTCCTTGGTTATAAAGTCCCCCTCATCTGTTATCATAATTTATAATCCTTCATAATTTGACAAGGCTTCAAATGATTTACTGAAGATATGAGGACATTTCTAAAGCAGTGAAATATCAGTCCACACATTTGTTGCCCAATATCACATTGTAGTCTACCTACTCACTAGAATCACCCATAGAATGAGATTACCGTCAGAAGGTTTTATGAATGTTTTTTAAATTAGAAGATAAGTAATTAGATCTTTAAAGACTGTACTGAAAGTTAACGTTACTGAATTCACATGTAAAAGCTTCATTACCGCAGTGTCTTCAAAAGATCCACTTTTTCAGTTGCAACTCGTTGCTCAAGGGTACACCTGAGCAGCTGTATCGGAGGCTGAAATGAAGGCTGCTCTCCAGCACATCCTACAACACTACTGCTCTGCTGCTGCTGTGTCGAAAGTGTATTTTGCACAGGGCCCTTGAGAATCTACACCACTTTACAGATCTGCAATATAATTTCAGCACACAGGGAGAACAAATTCTCAACTCAAGCAAAGCTTATTAGGACATAAAAACAATCAGCAGAACTGGGAATGATTAAATATCAACATCCTGAGATAGAGTTGTGGGGTGGGTTTTTTTTAATGTTGTTACATGTCTTCTCAGTATAACTGGGTAGCCATTAAGTGTGAACAACAGCTACAAGAGAAATGTTGTGGAAGAAAATCAATATTAAGTGGTACTTAGACCAAGTTATTTTCTAGTATCCATTTTTATATCTGAAGGATCCCAAACTGCTTCAGAAAGCAATCAGATTTTAATTGTTACAGTGATTAAACTGACAAACACCAAAAGCTCTTCACTGAAACAAAATACTGAAGTTTGTAAATAAGTCCCAGAGTAGTGCCAATCAAGTCAGTAAGTTACAGTAATTTTATCTAGGAGAACACCAACTTTCAGCCAAAGTTGCATACCATTTCAAGTTAGCCTCCTTTTGTGGTAGAATCGTTACCAAAGATTTCCCCTTTAGCAAAAGATTCAAGCAAAAGACACACTGTCACACACTGACTCTGTGCCACAGCCAGAAAACAGTGAGTTTCCCTTCCGCTTGAATATAATGCTCCTACTAGAAGAGAGGCAAAAAAACCTCATGTGTTTCATAAAAGTTTCTGTGCAAGCTTCAAAGAAGAAAAAAACAACAAAACTTCACAACCTGACACTAGTCAGCTGCACACCTTTGCAATACATGGAAACAGCCTGCAACAAAACAGTCTGTATAAAACACACTCCAGCACTTTGAAGAAAGGGGAAGCACTCAAATTGAATGGACGTAGAAAGAACACTACAATAAATCAATTTGCAAACTACATGCTAGTTTCAGTAACCAGTGCCCCTCAGGAATGTATTACATTAATATAATCACTTGCACCTTTTCCTGGTTAAGAGAGGCCACAGTTTACTTTAGTCAATAGAGCCACAGAGTCGGGTGAAACAAGTATTCTGCTTAGCTTGCATTTTGCAGACTTGAGCATGCATATGGCAATAGAATCAGCTACTACCAGACAATTTCTTCGCTTTAAACCCCAAGCACTGCCAGAAAATCTCATTAATCTAATCTAGGTAGCAAAAAAGCCTACCCAAAATTCCTTCTCAATAATATTATTCTTACAGAGTACAAATCTTAATTTTAAAAGACTTACATCAGAAATATTAAATTTACATTTTACAACATTGAACTCAATGCAAAACAAAGGCCAACAAGACCCTCGAAGTAGGTGACAAATTACTTTTTCATTATAATCCAACTCTATTTGTAAGAAAACAGTTTTAAAAAATTCTCGGGAATCCAGAGAGATGAAGGACAACGTACATTCACAGCTCTGAAACATACAATAAACGGAGACAGAGCCCTTAAAAAAATTAACATCAGTATATGATACATGATTTAAACACCTGGAACTTGGATTCTGCATTCACGTCCCTCGGGGTAATTCTTCTTCCCATCTCTGTTCCTCACATGATGTGATACATACACAAGTTTTTTCCTTGTTTATCTTGAGCTGAGAAAGAGCAAGTGTCTTATGCATTATGAAAGCCATGTATATATCCTTCTGCTTCTGCAAACTGCCAGAGAGATGTGTCCCTGACAGACCTCTCCCTCAGCATCACAGTGAGAGCAAATTTGTATGCTAGTATATAGTGATGAAGGATTAGAAGTAAGAACCATTTAAATTATTTATGGAACATCACTGACTCCTAAAAAAGGCCATGAGAAGTAGCCTGCAACTGGCCTAAGGAATACTATGAAAAGAGTGAAATATAGATCACGTAATAGCTATTTTAGATTAACATTAACATTTTGTGATGCTCAAGGCAGTTTAAAAATTACCTACATCAGTAGAACAGGATCGTCCTCTCCACAATACTCATTTCAGACAACTGACAGTAACCAGGTTTTCACTGGATTGCTCCTAAGCTCAAACTCACTGCTGAACAAAAAAGATACTTTCCTCCCCACAAGTCTGAGTCTTCACAATTTTTCCACTTTCTGTTAAATCAGAACAAACTCAAAACCCTACAAACTGCCACCAGAAAAAAAGAAAACAAAACCCAACAAAACAAATAAAACCCACACCACAAAACAGGAGAATACAGCTGAAAGGAAGCATGTTCCCAAGATACTGCATATAAACTAATGGAATTTTATCCACTTATTGTCTTCTTTCACTTTGAAATTCCAAGCTGAATCTATGAAAGTCTTACTTAGAAAAGTTTAATTGAAAACAAAAACGTATGAGAACATACTTGTTTGAGATGCATTAACACTTTCTGACAAAAAACATTGTGGCTTTAATACCAGTTGGGAATAGAGTGGATAATCACAAACACTTCACAATCTTACACTAGATACTAAAGCTCTTACATTAAGAGATTTATTTTTTTTTCATTCCTACTGTTAGCTAAACCAAGGGGAACTCAAACATTCTAGTATAACTGATGAGTTAAACCAACATGGAATAGGAACAAATGAGAACTAGAGAAGGACTTCACACTACTGTGTTGGTTCAAGTTACTTCCTGCCATCAGTGACTGCACTGCCTTTCTGTAAGCATAACTAGATTTTAAGTCAAGGACAGAAGAAACAGCTAACTGAAAGCTGTACACTGCTACAAATAAAGTTACAGAATGAGACTGGACTCTAGTTTAAACTAACAGTTGTTGTTCTTTTGTTTTCTCCAGGGAGAACAAAACAGACTTGTCTTTATTGTGCAAGATATTAAATTCTAATGCAACAAACCATCTGAAGAACTCTTACCTACAGCAACTGATTGAGAAATAGTCCCTTCAGCAACCAAAGCTGTTTCCATACAGCCTCAGAACCATGGAGCAGCTGTAGGTCAGTACAAGTAAAAGCTGATACTCATTAAATTTTGGATATGGTACCATTAGTCTTGTGAATATGTAGTTCTTCTGGACAAACACCCTGCAAACCAAGCTTTTAAGGCTTGACATTCAGAAACATTTTAATGATTTGCATTTAATAAAACAGGTTTACAAAACTGTCAGAGCTGCCAATCAATTCCTTCAGAGAGCAGAAACAATAACATACTAAATACTTAACTTGTTAAGCATACGTGTATCTACGGTCCCTCAGTTTCCTGAAGATAGTTTGATATGATACTCTGGGAACTTGTACAAGCTGTTGAAGAGAAACCAGATGCCTCCCTAATCATTACAGAGCAGCGCAGGCTAGGGTGAAAAGAATAATACCCTCGTCTCCAACTTGACAAAACAGTCTCCTATCAGCATCAAGAATTGCAACAAACTGCATCAAAGCGAGAGGCTGAAGTAAGCATATGTGCCATTTCAGGGGAGGATAAGACCAGACACACGATGCAGGAAAGGCTGCTGGAGGATGCTGTTCATTTTCCTAAAGTGTTTGGCATTTTTAGAATGACAAACCAGGCATGAGAGTTTACCAGATAGTTAATATTTAGTTAATATCTACCAGCTATTCATATTTTTCCTAATCAGCTTCAAAGAAAATCCGAATATAGAAAAACCAGGAATGAGTGGATATTGTAAAGTATCATTTCATATTTGTTCCCTTTTCAAATGTTGTTTGACTGTTATGAATGCTCTACCTGATACAACAAACATAGCTCTGGAAACCAAACACACTGTCAGATTTTCTATGATTTCAAACTTGTCTGTACTAATCCCAGTCTCATTTCACACCTACACACCAGGCTCCCTCCCTAACTAGCTTGGGCTTCTCTTCTGCACACAACTTCCTTATGACAATCTTGCAATTAACACCCACATCTCCACCCCAGATGATGCCAACCCTTCTATGAAACACTCAGGCTATGAAGACCACACCTCCCTGCATACTCTTTCATCAGCCCCTTTTGCAAACTGAGAATAAGCATCTCTTGGGGAGGTGACTCCTAAGTGTTCAGCCCTTTTCACCTTGTAAAACAGCTTATCTAATAAAAACAAAGCACATGTACCATGTTGCATCAAGAACCAAAAGATACTCATGCTTGTAGATCGGGCTGGGGAAAAGATTTATCTGAATTTTCATCTGTCAGATGACTAGTTTCACTGCAGAGTAACATGAAATAAGATGATACAATGACAAACCAAAGTCTAGGAGCCTCTACCCTTCAGTTGTTGTTGAAAAAGGTTTTCTAAAGTTTCTGTGCTCAGTTTTTAGGCTCAGATAGAGAAGACAAGTGTTTCCTCCTTCAACTCTTTTTGTATCCTATATTGCAATTATTAGAGTCAGAATTTAAAAAGAAAGTGAACATTCTTTATGTGACAGGCATTTGAAATATTTCATATCCCTTAGTCCAAACAACACAGAAATATTCTGAGGGGGAAAAAAAAAAAAGAGGAGTCTTGCCAACTCAAGAAAATCCTGCTATACAGGCTGTCGGGCTCTCATCAGTATGCCATTAATAATCTATCACTGAGTTACAGGGTATATAGGTCATATAATATTGTTCTCCAGGAGTCACAGGGCACTAAGGGACAGCTAAAGTGCATTTGGTAATTGCTGTATATTCCTTTCCCATGTAAGCAATTACTCAGGTTGCCACAGGAAGATTATGCAATTATCCTACAATATAGGCGTGAATATGAACAGAACTGAAACACCAAACACTGACTGGATGCTCCAGAGCCCATGCTGTCTAAATGCAACTCAGTGCTAGTGGAGACCCTATTTGACATTTTAAATAAGACTTGAGGTCTCAAGCCCCCTTTTCAGAGGACAGGTGCCCGTAACAAAAGCTGATCTGACACCTTGCATTCCAACCAGAAAGCTCATGGTTCAGCAAATAGACTTCTGTTCTGAACTACCTATTACACACACACATACACACATATATCTTACCTGCAGTTAAAGCATGTCAACAGCTCAGCACGGAAAAACTTGCTCTAGTAGCTCTTCCATTTGGTGAACAACTTAGAACTAAAGTTTCTTCAGCTGGCACTTTTCGGTAGCGTTCAGCTTCCCACTACAGGCAAGAAAAGGCAGAGAAAGTAGAAAAGTAAAAATTACCATTCTCTATTAAGAGAAAGTAACTGCCCAAGATTTGAACAAAATTTGAGAGTTTAACAATGGAAGGGGAAAAAAAAACCAAAACAAAACCACTTTCAAGAAAACAAGGTGATAAAATCTCAAATACACAAGAGAAGCAGTTACAGGGTGTATTTCACAGCACAAGAAATGTCTACATGGACAAGGTTATAACTTTCAGGCCTTTCACCAACACCTTAGTGAGAAGCCCTTGAAAACACCAAGGACATCAGCAGCTCTGAGCCCACACCACTGCACAAACAATCCACACTTCCCTTCCTTGCTGCCTTCTGTTCACTGCTGCAACTCAAAAACATTTGCATCCATGCTGCACTTCAAAAACACAAGTGCATCACACACTGAATGTGTTTGGGGCAATTAAGAAACTGTTCTGGCTAAAAAGTACCTGCTGGGGAAAAAAAAATAAAACCAAAAGCAGAAAAAAACGTGGTATTACACTGAATACTAAAGCTGGCTACACTGCCAAAAAAGCTGATTACAAAACTCACTTTTCAGACAAGAAATGCATCATAACAACATCTTGTTAAACAAACTAAACACATGCAGAGGAGAAGCAGAAATCCACACCCTTCTGTCAACACTGAAGTAATTCATATTAAATTTATATTTGACATGTAGCAAGGCTGCACACATGCAGAAAAATGCAAGTATGAAAAGGGTGTCTATTCATTTACACAGTGCTTAGCATTCAAAATTGATTTTACAGACATCCTGCTAACCTGTCTGACAGAAATTCCTCCAGACTACATAAATTAATTCAAAATAGGGAGGCTGTCAGTTTTTCTGTCTTAGAAGCAAGGAGGTAAAATTCTGAAAGTTTTCAGTACGCTGAAAAGAATCATGCAAAAGTTAAAGAAGTATATACATCAAGGCAGAAAATAAGTTTTTTTACATAAATGTAATTTTTGGCCAAGAACTTATAGTTTAAACTAGGTTCTTATACAGCTTTCCCATGAAACTACCATGAACAAAACATCAAAAAATTAAGATCTTATGGGAAGACACTATGAGTTTATAGGCCACAAATATAACATGGTTTCTATATAGGCTAGGGCAGATGATACAAGAGATCCCTTGTCATTTTATGCTCCTGAATTTTAGGGATGATTACATCAGATTCTTCCATAGAGATAACTAGAAATCTCATAACATCATGACTTTTAACATCATTTTCCCTCTCTGTTAAAATAAAAGGTAGTCTTCAAAATTAGTCAATTTCCAAGTGAAATCTAAAACATTTCCTGCCTGTGCCCTTAATGCAATCCTATTCTAGCCTGTGACCCCAAATAACCCAAAAGAAAATAAATACCTAACACTAAGATGGAACCAAATGAATGCAGAAAACGCTATGAGCTAAGGGTTGGGATTTTTTTCTTTTTGTTAAAGTACCCTTTAAACAGCATGTGGGGTTTGTTTTGGGCTTTTTTTAATTCTGCATGAGGAAAAAAGTTGGTCTTTTCCTATTTTGACCCCAGTTCCGAAAGGTATTACATTGCACAGTTCTCTAGAGATAAAAATCCCTAAGAGATTTGCAAAAACTTCTCTGTGTGCTCTTGCCTGCTGACATTCCATAGGGCCTTTGTTACTACTAGATGCCTTCCACAGCATGAGGATGTGTGTGGCATCACTGAAGAAGTGAAACACAAAATGCTAGCTCGCTAAGCTGTGGTATTTTTAATATATTTTCTTATTACTCTAAATAATTCTCAGTGGGGACTCTAAGGAAAGGAGATTACTCCATAATTTGTAATTAATACTAATTCCTCTTCTGTCTGCTTCATACATCCATTGCATCTGGTCATAAAAACAAGATTTCAAGTTTGATTTGGAATTAGTTTGATTTAAATACAGTCTTTTTGTTTTTGTTTTGCTGTATCACTTAGCTATGTAAATTTTTAAGTGGAGCCTATAATTGTGTACTTGACCAAGCTGCCCATTAGCTTAAATAATAATTTTCTCCCGTGGATTTATCTTCTTTAATTTGCAGCGTAGCTTAAAAACTACTGTCATACACAATGAAATAGGTATAGTCCAAATGACAACCTCATGACTGAGATTTAGAAACTGACCAACTTAGCATTTTTCTTTCCTTTTAGCTACATAAGAAATGGTCCTTCACAGGGAACAGAAAAGAGGGAGCAGGGAAAAAAAAAAAAGAAAAAAAGGAGAAATAGCCCCTATCCAGAAGCAAAGTCTACAAATACTTGAGTGGTGCCATCTTATCCTAATATATTCAGTGTTTCTGCTTCAAAGTACTGCAAGACTGACTCAATGAATCTTTTTAGTACTACTGAGGCAGAAATGAAAATCACAAATGTCTGTTCTTTTGTAACCTACAAAAGTTCTTTTGTAGTTTTGTAGATTTCTCTATGATATGTAGTTAATATGCAAGTTTTAAAGGGAAGGCATTCAGAACATGGAATGATTCTCTGGTCACAAATACATAAAAAAATCTGGATCTGAAACCTTATCATCAAGCTATGGTAGATTTCCAGATCCTTTAGCTTCCTAAATCATTTGAAAAACTCCCAAAATGCCTCACAAAAGCAAAAAAAACCCACAAATAGGCATCTTAGGTTAGGTGGCAAAAGAATACTCAGTCCAGCATATGAAATAACAAGAGTTTGAATAATTTAAGAATTTCCAACTTTGAATCATGTTTTTTTTTCTTTTAATTAAAAAAGCTGTAATTAAATTAAAGAAGCATAGTTCTAAGTAAACAGAGAGCTTCCCTGTAGCCCAGGAGAGTCATATTAATCACCCAGTATCACCAGTTCAGTATTGCCAGGTAGGAAATAACATATTGTTATCTCCAGAGAACACTGACAGTGAGTTCTCTTTCTAGGCACTGAAAACCATTACTACCAAGCACAATCTTGCTGTATGTAACATATTTTTGAAAGAGCAAATATTTTCTTATTGCATCAAATACAGTTTTTTAGAAGAAAGAAGGCAACATCACACACCAGGTGAAAAATAATACACATCTGCATTCTGCATCCTGGACAGGGAGGGGGGAACAGAGGGAGAGAGAGAAAACACAAAAAGGGTCTGACTTCTCATTTCTGAAAACTGAGACAGATGAGGAAAATACGCAATGGTGGAAGAGCTGCTAAAAACCTGTGAACCAGACATAAAAATACGGTATTTTATACAATATTTTTGATTCATGTGATTGATATTAATTTTATATAATATTTGCTGGCTCATATTATTCGTATTAATCATACAATTCATAATTATAGGAATATCAGAAAAATACATATCTCCATTTACATTGCTTGGATGGCCTGAAATTCTGTCCTAAAATGGGTGTGATAAGGTGTGCATATTAAGAAGCTTTAAAACACATAAATAATCAAGTCATAAATTCATTAAGGTGCTCTACTTCATAACTTGATATCATCAAATCCTAACAGATGGACATTTTTAATGTTTCTTCAGCCCATAGCAAAGCAGAAAGTCAAACTTTCTTTTAACAGGCAGGTTACCAGAAGAGACTCAGAGTTGCAAAATCTTTTTCAAGTATTTCCAAGTTCTCTCTTTTTCTTTCCTTTTTTTTTTTTTTTAAACACAATTAATTTTGAGCTCAGGATTATACCGCATTTTATTTGAGATGAAAGTTGTCCTTGGAGACTGTATTGCATCCCACGCATCTTAACCTACACCACCACCTGGGCTAGATATTATGAAAGATGCATAGCTTTGTGGTTTGGGAAATTCGAATTGCTTTCCTTATCTTTCCCCTTCATGTGAAAGGCCAAGAAAATAATCCCAGAAATCACAGTCCATAGACATATGAATCAATACAAACACTCCCAGTAGCAATATATGCCATTCAAAACCAGCAGATGGACTGTAAAATATTAAGAGGAAAGTATGTCCCTGTTTCAAACATGCATGAATTAAGAGGAAGAACATGTCATAGAAGTGATACATCCCGGGAAATTTCCCTCTGTGAATAACAAACCAAAAGTCTCCTAAACTGTTAAATTTACCTAAAAATGTGCCTATTTGCTTTTGATTTAAACACAGGTTGACTGCAGGACTTCCTCAAAGCTTTGTTTTTCTACTGCTATTCACAGCTTTGCCCAATATCATGCAGCTGAAATTAAAACCTTTTTTTAATGTCACTGTTGTCATCCCTATCATTTGGACAAGAAATTTCACACAGTGAACAGCCATCTCTGTTTTGGGCTGTTACTGGACAATTAATTAAAGCAAAAGAATTAGTGTACTCAAATAAAGACAGGCTACAAGGGCAGCACAACAGAGGGTTGTTTACAACATGGAGTGGATTACATGAAAGCCTTTTCCAAATTTTCACTAAGACAAGCTGATTAAGTCTGCATGGCAGAGAGCAGGCTAGCACGGGTCTGGAAGCAGTAAAATCACAGTGGCTGGGATGCAATACCACACAAACATGACAAAACTGTTCCTGAAGCTAATTTAGGCAACTTCACATTTCCTAGCACTCCCTGTTCTAGGATTTGCTCTTGCAGAGTCTGTGTGGGCACAGGCAAGCCCACAGTAATTTTTTCATGTTATTATTTTCTAACAGGGAGTTCAGGCTACTTCCCAACAGCCACAGCAATGTGAACTTACAAGTCCTGCTCATCTACTCCATGCAGGTGAAAAGGGGGAAAAAGAGAGAAAGAGGCATAATGTTTTGATATCTTCTGGATCCTTCCTGTAAATGAGAATCAAGAGTAGAGGTAGTGAGAAAATGATTTCTCAGTACTGCACTCTCCTGGGATTTTACACATCATGCTGCACCACAATAACCAGCTCCTATTTACAGTCAAAGGATAAAAGAATCACCTCAAAGTTATCTTGCCATGGTGACACCCATCACATTTCTGTCACAACTCACAGCTGCTTTCATCACCTGTTCTTAAAATCATACACAACTTTTCCAGATAATATATTCCAAAGCAGCAGTGTCTTACTAACCAAGGAAAGAAAATGGACCGTCATGAAAAACGCATATATCTCATACACTTAGACTAACCCTCACTTTCTCATGTCTCCGCTACCTCTTTCTCTTCTTTGAAGCTAAAATAACAGCTCCCAGTTCATTCAGTTATTCCTCCAGATAGCCAGGTATTCTTACTGTTCTTCTCCTCCAGTGGGTTTATATTATCATATTACCTTCTTTTCTCCTTTTTTTTTTTTTTTCTTTTTTAACAAATTCCATCTTCAAAACTGGACACTACGTCAACATCGGTTGGAAAGATTACTTCACTTAACTTGCAGAGATTACTTTTCACATACATCATGCAGTCACAGCACCCACAGTAAGAACTAGAAAGGTCCTTAAGGTTTACTCAAGCAAGCCTCAGGGAAAAGCATTTGGTCCTTCTGGCCTTCTCCAATTGCTCCCATAAGCAAGGAGGCAGAAATTGCTTTAAAGAAGCCTCCCTATGTTTGAAGTAAGAAACTGTGCTATGCAGCTCATGCTTTTGCCACATAAGCCTCAGCCCCAACCTGAGAACCAGCTCTATTTTATGAAAAAACTTTTCTAAGAGCAGAATTCAATCATTCTGTGATAACTTCTTCGTATGATATTCTCTAATTTTACCATTATGTAAGAATGCTGATTCCTGCTATTCTTGCCATCCACTAATACACATAAAACCTTCATATATATGTATATAAAAAAACCCTGCCCCTAAACCAGAACACTATCTCATGAGTCCATTCCTAGAGAAAACAATGTTTTTCAAGCAGTTCAGCACTTACCCACAGTCAATTTCTCCAGACATTCTTTAACAAGAATGAAGTTTTGACAGTTTCTATCAGAGAGTCAAGCTATCAGAGACCAACTGCTTCTTCTCTCTAAGCATTAAACTGCATTAGCCTAACACGGTTTAATCTTAAAAAATAAAATCCTATGGGCTACTGCTTATTTTTTTGTCATGTTCTACTGCTTTAGAAGGGTTTAATTCCCAGGAAAAATACTCAAACAAATAATGAAAGATAAATAACTGAGTCTGCAATGGCTCATTTCCCCCACCCCCTATGCCTGAACAGACAGACACTATAATCACTCTTCTCAGTGGAACAGTATTACACGTATCCTCCACGAGTTAAGTAACTGCAGCGGCTCAGGGATTACATCAGCCAGCTCTTACCCTTTCAACAGGTTTAGACACTTCAAACTTAAACCTACCTAAATGTTCTAAAACTCACTCTTTCCTCACACCAGCTTAGGGTTTTAGCACCTGTCTTGGACACCATGCTCACCTCCAACTCCCAGTATCTCTTATTAAAGGTGAGGCAAACCAAACCAAACCAAAGACCGCAGTCTGCTTTGAATTACCTGTAGACAGCTCCATTGGTCAAACAGAAGCAAATATTCTCTGGCTTCCTTTTTACTAACTCTGTATTTCTATAATGGTTTCTCCATATTCTTTTTGAGTTGGCCATTCTGAATGTTGCATTTTAACGATATGTGCTTAAGCTTTATTTTTACGCTTGTCTTTGGCAATCCAGCTGGGATTTCCTTTCCCCCCTTTTTGTGTATGTCAAAGAGCTCCGTAGCAGTCAAGCCAGCCTTTCACTACTTTTCATATTTTTCTCTGTGGAAGAATAGTTTCAATTTCTGCCACTAGCGTAATTTCCTGAAGGAACAATATTCCTCTAGTATTTTTTTTTCTCTTAAAGCACAGAACTAGTTAATAAGTCTCATATTAGCCAGACTTACCCAAAGTCCAGCTTTCTAAAAATTCCATTGTTTTATTTTAGCACAAGACTTCCTTCCCAGACTCTCATTTGCTCATTCTCATACAAATTACTTATCTTCTGGTTATAACAAAGCTCAGAAGTGCCTATCTTCTGGCTGCCTTCTTCATATTTAGCACCAGGAAAACTTTACCTATGTCCTCCAAGAACTTACTAGGAACCTGCATCCCCATCATACCTTCTAACCAACACTCCTAGGTAATTAAAATCCTGGATCTGGATGATTTCTGCTCGATATCCCAAACACACTCATTCAAAATATTTCCCAGATTTTTCAGCCTTCAGTCACTTCTACCGAGACTATTATTCACCTTTTTATTTGTACAGCTTTTTAGTAGAATTCTTCAGAATGGAAAATTTTATTTATTCTGCCATTGACTGTTTTCTCAACTCCCTTATGCCACAGAGTCCAATATTCCTGTTCTTAAATAATATTTTTATCTCAGAATATTTGAATGTACTTTGAAATTATAACTGCTTAGATCACATTACCTCCTGACATTGAGCCCAATGTTGACTATTACTGAAACACTGCTGCTGAGTTTTTTAACCTTTTTTAAATCTAAGCTGTTGTTACACTACGTTTGCCAAAACTCTGTACAAACGTACAGCACAAATCTACACTAGTAACAGAATATGACTTGCTGCCAACACAACAAAATTTTAGCCTGACACTTTAAAATTTAAACTTTAAAATTTAAACAGTAACTTTTCACCTATTGAATCATGGCACATGTACCTGCTATGGTAATGATGCAATGCACAGCAAGTACTGAATCTAAGGTATGCATACTTTGTCACTTCCTAAACTAATACAACATCTGTGAAATGGGAGGCACTGCCATCATGTTAGAATTTTAAATTGTCAAGAGGAAGAATCAAGTAACGTCATTCATCTTTAATTCATTTAACTTTTTAAGATGTATCTGCACATAAGGTAATTCAAATGCTGTTGAGTTTCACAGAAGGCTAATGGGAAAAGTTCATGCAAATACAAGCTACAAATTCTGCTATAATTTTTTTTCGTATAAGCAAAGACTAATACCTGGAAAACTGTTCAGACAGCTTCTATAGACACCAAAAGTCAAATAAGTCAGTCAATTTAACTGAGCTGATTCGAATGTCAGCAGAATCAAGGTCTGTGTTTGTACAGAACTTTGTCTACTCCCTCAGCTGCAGAAGTTGATCTAATACAGAGTACTATCAGTTCCTTCCCCAGGGATCCTACGTCCTTAACACTGAGTTAATGTTTCTGATTTACTCATTTCACTAACATGTTAAGTTGCTAAAAACACTACTAGCAAAAGATATAACTTGCAAATCGTATGCATTATAAATGCAGTCTTTGCTAAATTGCCAGTTGTTGCTCTCTGAATACTTAATATTATTTTTTTTTCAACAAAAAAGGTTCTTGTGAGAAGAAAAGAAGTTCTCCAAGTCCAAGGATTCCACTAGCATCCAAGCAAAACAAACCTAGCTCTATATAGTCTAAGGAAATTTTTGCGAAAACATTTCAATATTACTGTGTGTTCTGCTCTATCAACACTAGCAAGTCAGAACTCAAAATTGCTGTGGTGGTGGTGGCAAATATCACCACTATAAAAATCATGCCAGCAAAATATGCTGAAAGCAGATGCAACCACTGACAGACATAAAAACCTCTGTGTTACCCGGCAGCCAGTTCACAGTAATGTCTGTGTTGTTCACACTGCTGGGACCAAAAACATTAAAAACAGAACCATTGTGAGGGCAAATCAGTTTCCGCTCTCCATGTTTTTCCTTCATTCAAACTTCCACTTCACATGCCTCTCATCCTATGAATATGTTTCAAGAAGCTGATAAAGAACTTCCTTATTGTTTACCTGAAACCGCTCCACACAGGCAAGCATAATTAATCTTAATGCAAGTCAGCAATTCAGAAAGGAAATTATCCTGTGACACCTACTGCTGACTTATGTGTTCTGTGCTTCCCTGCACTGAACTGCAAAAGGGCCAATTAAAAGTGAAAAAAAACAACCAAACAAGGAAGACCGCCTCAAAGTAACAAAGTGGCTAAATCCACTACTTCCTTGAAACTCAAGAGTCCCAATATGACTGATATTCCCAATCCACACCAAAAACATTCCAAGGACATTTGGGTGGTTTGAGAACAACACTGGACCAAAAAAAAAACAAAAACAAAAACAAAAAAACACCCCAAAAAAAAAAAGGAACAACACACACTTTCCTGAAGATGTCAACAGTTTGCAGTAAAATTCTTGGCTGTTTAGCACCTGTCATCACTGGACCTTCGTCAGACACATAAGAGAACAAACCCAGAATTTAGATAATTCTAAATCACTCGCAGAGAGAACAGAGCCCTCACTTCCAAAACAAATCCATGTCTTGCTGTGGTTGGGAACGTGCACTTACTGCAAAGTTCAGCACTGAAAACCAAAGCAGTTTCTCAAAAGCAGACATAAACTTTTGTCTTCCATAGGTTTTCTTTAAAATATATTTATAGCACAAGCAAAGCATAAGAGTGCAAGGAGCCAACAGCACAGTTCTGTTTAATAAAGCTTATCAGTAAATGTAAGAAACCATGGATGTCTCACCGTCAACTTATAAAAGGCACGTCTCCCTACTCAGGCTCCCTTCTTCCCTTCTATGTTTAAGATATATGTGCTTACAGAAACACTACTCTTAATGTAATGCCAGTACAGCATTACAAGCTGAGTAATCTCTCAGGTTGGTTGCATTAGAGCAGGAGCCTGCCACAACAAAATAAATTGACACAACTCAGTAAAAACCCGTGCTGCTCTTTGGACTTGACTGCACAACAGCAATTTTTCATTCATAGCTCTTCGGCTTGTGTGTCAAAAACCCAAACATCTCAAAATAGTTTATTTATTGCAACTATATTAACTGCTAATTGTTAATAAAACTAACTCAAAAATATCAAGTTCTCTTTCCTCCTCCTCAGGGGAACCTGAGGTTTTATAAAAGATTATGTGAATGCAAGTGGGATTGATTCTTCAGTAGTCCAACTCTTCAGCTGGCTGCAGACTGTGATAAAAACAGTTAACCATTAAATTTAAGTTACAATTCAGAAGTTTACTGGTGCATACATCTTGCCAACACTTTAAAGGCTTTATTTTTTTTCACATTTACTAGGAAAACCTCCTAACTGGGAGCTCTTTCACTGGCATCACTTGATCAGTTCCTCAGGCAAACTAAACTATTGCTAGAATAGTCACTACCTTAGATCTTTTTGTATAAAAACTTTCACAGAAATAAATCCTACCCTCCACCAATATAAAATACAGGCAACTTATAAAAATTACCTACAATTGGAAGAATAATGGGCACAATTGATTTTCAGTATCAGTTACTAATGTAAAGAACCTAAAACATGTTTTTAGTATCACACAGCCTTTCTGTCCTTTGGGGTTTTTTAAACAAAATGGACCAGTTCTTCTAAGGCATGCAAATATTTGAATAAACAAAACCGTGTCTGTCATACTGTTTGGAGACTACAGTAGAAGTACAAGCGGAGAAGACTATATTTGACTATGCTTCTACAGTTAAACGGCAAAAACTACATAACAAGAATTTGCCTAATATTTTAGCACTAATCTAGCTATATATGTCCCCACACAAAAGCAGGTAATGTCTGCTGCCATGGTAATTATGATTAGACCAGAATTAACTCTTGTGACCTAACACCACTGTATGTATAGGCAATTCAATATTACATCACAATTTGACCTTTTTATTTTTATGGGGAAAAAAAAACAAACAAACAACTAAAAAGAAGTAATTGATTTCCCAATAACTCACTATCATGGGAAGCCAGCACATTTTGGAAGAGAATAAATCTCAGGGCAAATCTTCAAACTGCTATTAAAAGGTGCTACATTTAGTTCAGAGGTAACATGAGTCAAAGCCCCAAGTACACCTAGGGCTTCCTGCCTGCAGATAGCTATACTTGTGCCATGTTTCCAAACTTTCCTCAATTAATTAAAAGCAATCCCATGAAATATCAGAGGTAACACATTCTTAGATAGTGTCTTCACAGGCCTTGAACCTCTATCACAACTGCCACCAGCTCTTAACTTACCTGCTCTGTTTCCATTCCACATGGAATTGCTTCACTGGGACATGCTTTTCAGGATCACCTTTGACAAGAATTTTTTGGCCAGATGGTTTAACATGGAAAGCATTTGCACCATACTATCAGTGAGTCCTTGACTGAAAGATACCTACCTATAATAACAGGAAGTCTTCTGATCAATGCCTAAGACAGAAAAGTGAGGCAAGATGAGTTCCCAAAAGCTCCTCAGTCTTTATAACAACAAATTCAGCTGGTGAATGCTTTGCTACTATCACAGCACCTCCACAGCTGACACTTTAAAATGTGCTGGTGTGTGTATGCATATATTACATTAATTATGCCAGAATGACTTATTGCTATGCACATTCACAAGTGCATTCCAAACTGTTATTTCAATACATTAGAATCACAGAATCATTAAGGTTGGAGAAGACCTCCAAGACCATCGAGTCCAACCTTTGATGGAACACCACCATGTCAACTGAACTTTAGCACATCCAATGCCACATCCAGTTGTTTCTTAAACATTCATAGGGATGGTGACTCCACCACCTCCCTCGGCAGTCCATTCAATGTTTAACCACCCCTTCAATTAAGAAATTCTTCCTGATGTCCTACCTGAACCTCACCTTGGAACTTGAAGCTATGTTCTCTCATCCTGTCACTAGTGGGGAGAAGAAGTCAACCCTCATCTCGCTACAGCCTCCTTTCAGGCAGTTGTAGAGGGCAATAAGGTCTCCCTCGAGCATCCTCTTCTCCATGCTCAACAACCCCAGCTCCCTCAGCCACTCCTCATATGACTTACACTCTAGACCCTTCACCAGCTTTGTTTCCCTTCTCTGGGCTCACTCCAGCACCTCAATGCTTTCCTTGTATTGAGAGTCCCAGAACTGCACACAGTAGTCAAGGTGCAGCCTCACCGACTTGATCCAGGTCTAAGTGACCTGCTACCCGGGTACACAGTGAAGTCCTAGCTCTACTTTCCAAATGAATTAATCAGAGCAGGAAAAGGCACCGCTTCTTGGAAGCTGTTTGCATGAGTTTTTAAAGGTACAGAAATTCTTACTGAGCAGCTAGTATTGCAAAAAGGACTGAAAAAAATTTCAAAATTTCCAGGTCGCTCATGCCCCAACTTTTGACCAGTGCAGACCTTTGTAGCCTCTTCTGGAAGCACCCCAGCGTTTCTCATCTTTATTCAACATTATCAGAGCATAACTAAATTATGCTAAACTGCATAAGCTACCTAAAGTACAGGCATTCACTGTCGTGTACTACATTACCCAAAACACACTCAAAAGCAGGACACAAAAAGCACTATTTTGTCGACAGCCTTCCTTGATGCCCTCTTTCCTGTGGGCTTATTCTGATGGAGATAGAATATATGTTTTTTTTGAGGGAGAGGGCTGCAGTTATTTAGTGTAAGACTGACCTATTCCATTAGGCTGAGAGGAGACCACAAGTAAGGTAACAATGCCAAGTCAGCATGTTTGAGTAGAAGATTCTTAAAGTGTCCGTAATCCAAAATACAGTTATGAAACTGGTACCAAAAATGATGACTGGAACAAGAGGTCAAAAGAGCCTTGTTCTCAGCAGCACATAACATGGCAAATGTACCAACTCCAGAAAATATGCCCGAGAGAGAGAGAACATCTCTCTCATGTTTGAGGGAAACTACTAGTCACAAAAACAATTAATCAGGATGTGAAGACCTACATTTTTAAAAAGTCAAGTATGCAACTCAAACATTAAAGAACTAAACAAGATTTCCATACGACTAATTAAAATCTGAAAATCCTTTGCAATGAAACCTTCTGCAAGCATCAAAAAGAAGCATTTGTATACTAATAAAGATGTGCAAAGGAGGAACAGCAGCATTTGTAAGTTCTTTCAAAAAAGAAAGTCTTAAATTATGTATATCAGAGTAATCTTGATAACCCTTCAATGAACAGTTTAACAGAGAAACTGATGTTTCAGATGGTACTTCAGATGAGAGTCTGTAAATCTGAGGACTTAAAAGGCATAAATGCATTAGTACAATCTTTTGAAAAGAAAATATATAATAATTTCTAAAACTCAGTTTCATGTAAGGGTCAAATAAAACCATATCAGCAGCAGTTTCTCCAATTTTGGTTCACTTGGTTTCAGATTCTGTAAAGGTTTGTATACCATTTAAGGAAAACAAAACAAAACAAAAACCAAACCAAACCAAAAAAACCCACCAACCCTAGACCAAAACAACTCTTACAGAGGACAATCCAATTCTTACCATCAACACCATATAGTTTAGACACAGGAAAGTTAAAAAAGAAAAAAATTAAAAAATGTACATAAAAGTTACGTTTCTTCCATGCGCTTTAGCCACACATTTTACATCATTCTAATAGGATTCACTTCTTTTTCAAAGCACATGTAGTCAATCACCGTGGGCCAATAAACAGACTAAAAACAGCTGTTAGCAGAACTCAATTGTAAACATTTGTCTTGATTGAGACAGCTAAGAGAAAAAGGCATCTGGATGTTCCATGTGCTTCACAACTGCCACTGTCACACCAGTATCTCCCAGGTACAATCTTGCCCTTTGCAACTGTTTATAAAGTAGATCGTAAGCTTCTCTGTCTTTCCCTTTGACTTCCCATGTTTATTAAAGCAGCGCCAGAGAGGAAGAAACGAATTACAGCATTAGGTGCTAATTCTTAGATTAGTTTCAGATCAGGTGGACTCTTATACACAGCCCAGCAGAAGGAAGGCAGCACAAGTAATGTGAAAACCCTAATACTCCATCAGGTATTGTAAACCCTTCCAAACAACAATTTTTCTAAAAGATTTACTTGTAGAAATTATGACATAAAACCAGCACAGGCCAGAAACACAGGTCTGTACTGCATGACCCAACACTACTACCTCACTGGTGTGTGAGAGATCTCTTCGAGGGGACAGTCTAGTATCATGCCCTCTCTTCTCTGAAAACGAAAACAAAATAAAACCCATCACGGTTCCCCACTTACAAGATGAGGCCCTGAATTCTTCTTACTGTGACGAGGAAGAATAAAAACATTGCCGTACACAAGGAAAATTCAACTCTAAATCCTTACACATCATCAGTTTCACAGTCACCAACAGAAAGTACCCAGGCAGAGAGAGGGGGCACTGGCAGATCCTGAGATCTCTTTCAATTCAATCAGAAGTAGTAAGGTGGCATATAAAATAACGCGTTCACTTCCATGTGTTTTTTGCCGGCGCCTCGGCTCCTCTCGCATCCAGGGCACACAGCCGAACACCCCCGGTCGGTCGGTGCACGACGCAACGAGAGAGAAACACTCGGTGTCACCAAGCCTGTCGGGGCAGCAGCCCGAGCCCAGGCGCTGGCACCCCACGCGGGAATACCTGGCGCTCCGGGAGGCGTCTCGCTTGGCAGGGAAGAGCCTTCTTGGGAATAAAGGCACGCTCCCCCCGCGGCAGTCGGAGCGCTGCGCGAAGCCTGGCTCCTCTCCCAGGAGCTTGCGTCCAGCGCGGCCCGGGGTCGCCCTGCAAACCCGCGGCGGAACAGCCGGGCCAGAGAGATAAAGGGGATTAGGCGGGCATTACTTCCAGTGACCCATATAGCGCCCAGCCGGCAGATGGGGCACTCCGGCCCGGCCCGGCCCGGGCCCACCTGGCGCGGCCGGCGGAAAGTTTCCCCGGGGAGGGGCGAGCCGGGCTCCGCTCCCTCTCCGCCGAAACCAGCGGCTTCAGGAAGCAAGAGAGG
>VWZF01002968.1:1202761-1316625 GCA_013396755.1 Sclerurus mexicanus | reverse complement strand
AGCCTCCCGCCGCCTGGTGCGCCCTGCGTGGGAAACACGCAAGGCACCAGCACAGTTCTAAGTCCAGCCCGATGTCACAAATGAGAATCGGAGGTA
This sequence comes from Sclerurus mexicanus, assembly GCA_013396755.1. Classification (NCBI taxonomy): domain Eukaryota; kingdom Metazoa; phylum Chordata; class Aves; order Passeriformes; family Furnariidae; genus Sclerurus; species Sclerurus mexicanus. The sequence goes on along the minus strand of VWZF01002968.1, from coordinate 1,316,529 downwards.
ATTCCCTCAAGGTGCAAGCTACGAGGAGAGCATTGGGCTGGAGCGCCTCTGCCCTGTTGCTCGGCGTGGAGGGGGGAGGGCTGTGGGGACACCGTCCTGAGCAGCTCTCCCGGGAGGAGAGGCCGCAGGAGCTGGGCCTGTTCAGCCCTGAGGAGAGAGGACCGAGAGCGGATCCCATTAATGCACGCAGGTGTCTCGCAGGCGGGTGCCCAGACGGTGGTGCCACACTCCTTTCAGTGGTGCCCAGCGATAGGATGAGGAACAGTGGCCGAAAACTAAAATGAGAAGTCCCAGCTTCCCGTGAACGTACGTACAGTGAGGGTGGCAGAGCGCTGGAGCTGCCCAGGGAGGTCGTGGAGTCTCCCTCTCTGGAGACAGTCAGTCCCCACCTGGATGGGTTCCTGTGTCACCTGCTCTGGGGTGACCTCGCCTTGCCAGAGGCGTTGGACGAGGTGATCTCCAGAGGTCCTTTCCAACTCTGACGATTCACGATTATGTGATACGTGAAGGAGGCTCATAATAAAAGAGGGAGAGGGACTTTATGTGTGAATAGATAGTGATAGGACAACAGGAATGGTTTTAAACTGAGATATTAGGAAAAATTCCATATTCAGAGGTGTTGAGGCACTGCAACAGGTTGATTAGAGAAGCTGGGATGCTCCATCCCTGGAAGTGTTCAAGGCCAGGCTGGATGAACAAGCTGGCCCAGTGGGTGATACCCCTGCCCATGGCAAGGAGTTGGAACTAGATGATCTTTGAGGTCACATGCAACCCAAACCTTTCTGTGATACCATATAGCTCTTATTTTTAAATACCTCACTGTAACTGTGATGAATTGCTGTGATGAATAGTTAAGCATGGTTCAATATGCTGCTATATCTTTTTTTTTTTTCTAAATGGCTTCAGATACGTTAATTAGAGTGTCAGGGTTCTAATTGTGATTTCACTAATGACTCAAAATAGGAATAGATGCTGGCCTATTAGGGTAACAACTCATTTAAATAAATGTTTAATATAATTTTCCAAGTGCGGTGGTGTTGTCTGTGAGCTCAGGAAGCATTCTCTCCAAATACTCTGTGTAATCAAAGAATAATTTACTGAGGTTTCTAACTAACTAGACTCACACAAATAAATTCACACCTAGGTATGTCAGAGTTAAGATTTTCCAACCCAGGATGAAACCATCATTCAAAAATCCAGTCAGAAATAAAATTGATCTAACGTGAGTGAGGTTACTCCACTCCTTCACTCACAAAGACTGGAAGAATCACTGGTTCCTGTAAAACATCTTGGCACACATTGAAACTAAATCTAAACTTTAAAGAGCAGGGGAAGCTGCCATTTCCAGAGACTGTAATTCCTCCCTCATGTGCTATTGTTCATTGGTTTTGGAATTGCAGGGTGAAATATTAGGTCCACATAATTCTTTTTTGCAAATGCTGTGGTAGAGGTGCTCAGCAGAGCTACTAATGTCATCGCCCTCATAGTCTGAATCCAGAATATGTTGTCTAGGTGTCTAAGCATGCATGTCACTGTTTGGAGAGGTGTTTTCAACATTAGATCTGGTATTTCTTACCATTTGTTAAGGAAGCAGCTTCCATAAACTGCTGTAGAGCCTGAGCGTGGAGATGGGTGGCATTAGCTGCTGTCTAGGATGGCAGAGCAGAAGCCACCTTGGGAATTTGGTAAAATTGTCTAGAGGACTTTAGTGGAAACTGAGAGGATACTTCTGTTTAAATAGTTTGGTCTCAGAAGCATGGGGACCATCAGTCAGCACAGAGATGAAAGATGCCCTTTGTGTGAAACATCTCATCATAAGCAGATCATTAAGGAGTGAGCCTCTGAAATAGTGACTGTTATGATGCTGATATAATCTATTTCAGTTCTTCCTATTGCTGCTCTAAGCATTTTAAAAACACTCCATAATTATTTTTTCTGTGATAATTAGGTTGAATCCAAGATAGCTGTCCTTTTACATCTCTATCTCTTAATCATTTGATAAGCTGTTCTATCACACAGAAGAGATGGAATTGTAAAGATGGCTTATCACAAGCTCTCACTAATCCTCCTACTCACCGTCTTTGTTCAGAAGGCATTCTTTGCTACTAAGAAATACTTTACCCAGGTGTAAGAGAAAGAGGCATAACACTTGAACCCAAACACAAATGACTGACAGGATAGTTTCAAGTAGTAAAGGTAATGCAAGGTTTAACGAACAGCACTTTTCAGTCTTGAACGTTGTGTCATTGGTACAATTGTGCAGTACCTCTAGTGAAGTTTAAGTAATACTTAAAACTAACTTTGTATTGACAGTAGTTAGAAAACATAGCAACATGTATGCTCACACTTTTGGTCAGCAGTTTTACTCCACAGAAAAGTCAGGCGTTCTAAAGAAGTTCCAGAAAGTTTCTGCTTTCTGTGACCCAGGGGCATGCCTGCAGCATCAGAAAGATGTTTACTCTTGCAGATAAAAATGGCCAAGTGTATCTACCCAGGTTAACCAGCCAGCTTTTGCAAGAGCTCTCTTACTGTAAATTTCTGTGCCATTTTCTCATGTTACATATTTTAAAGGTGTATAAGTATTTGTCCATAAAGAAGTATGCTTTATGCATAGAATTTAATTACACTCTCCAATTACTAGTCACAGTTGTACTATAAAGAGAAAATCCATAAGATAGAAATAGTTTCATTTACAAAAACCCAAGACACTGTCAACAAACCAGAACGCTCAGTGTAAATTACATGACCCCTGAACTGCCCCATTTAACACAGATTTTTCTTAGATGTGATCTACATATCACCTCAGTAAAACAAATCTGTAATACATTTGCTTCTTAGCAAGAGATCTGATTTCCAGGAAAGGTGTTAGAAGATAAACATCTGTTTAAGAACGAAGAGGAATACGGGAATTTGCCGAGTCACGTTATATGCTTTGCCACAGCCATTCTTCCTTATCATCTGTGAGCAATAGGAAAAAAGAAAGTTTGCTTTAAATCTTCAGAACGCCACTTCAGAATTTTCTCTACACATACCTTAAAGCCTTCATACTAAGAAAGGAAAGCCACATACTTTAAATGCTTATGAAAAATCTTTGGTTACTCCTACCTAAGCCATATTTCATCCAAACAGTATAAACCACATTAATCCCTTAATGTTCAAAGATGTCCCCAAGCTTTTTTGAAAGACGGTTTTGCAGATATTTTGCTTCAACACACAATTTACAATGTAGCACCATTCTAAAACCTTTAGTACATGAAAGACAGAAGTTATATTTATATGGATAGAATCCAGACACCTGGCTAGACTGGTAACTAATAAAAATATGTGTATAGATTGGAAATTAATACATTACCTTTAAGTGGCTGTACTCTGATGAACAGAAAACAACTGAAAAGATTTTGTAACCTATCTTATGTATTGATTTACCTGTTTCAAAACAACTCTTCAAATAAAAGAAAGTTTGTTAAAAAAGTTATATAGCAGGATTTAGTTGAAGGGACTTACCTATGGCTATTATAAATTACTGATTTATGAGGCAAACCAAAATAAGTTCACTGCCCTTTTAATAAAATTATTTTTCCTCTTTAAGACCAGATTTGGTTATCTATGATACATTGTAAGGCCCTGACACTAATTTTGAGAATAAGTTAATTCACTGTGCTCCAAAAGTCAGTCCACTCATAGTCTGTAATTTCTCATGTGCTGTTAAATGTCACAGGTCAGCACTGCTATCAAAAGAAGTAATCCTGCCTTCCTCCACCCATTCTGTCCCTCCCTACATTTCCATCTTCTCCGATCTATGCAGCTGTTTAATAAATGAGATCAGTTCCATGATCCAGATTAAAATTAACCCCCCCTTTTTTGTGGGTAACTTTAACATGGATGAGTTTTTTTGTCTGGTTCACCTGCCACCACATAAATCCTTACTCTGGCACAAGAGAGGGAGCAGCATGAAGGCAGGAATGAACTGGGGCACCATAAATTAGCATAAAGAGTATGTGAAGCTGAAAGTATGATTCAGAAAACAGCTTTTAACTAATAAGCATCTAGAAACAATTGTGCTCTATTCTATTGTTTCTGAGGTTGTTTTGCTTGAGAGTATGTGCCTAAAGCACATGCTATAATATAGCCACTGCTTATCTGAGAACTTGCCTTCTCCTCTTCAGATGCTCTCTTTTTCTCTTTATGCTTTAAAGACGCAGAGCTGAACCCTCAACTTGTGCTGTAAATCCTTCAAGCTGTGGCTTTGGGGAAGAAGAAGGCAACAGACAACTTTAAAAAACAAACAAAAAAAATTCCTTCCTTCTGACAGAAACAAGACCAAAACCTCCTTCCTTCTCCATAGGTTGCTAGTCTTGGAGGATAGAAAATTTTTCAGTCTCTCATAAATTTACTAAACCATCTCTGCCAGAGAAGATTTGTGCCTGGACCCTAGCAAATCACTTCCCTTAAGAATACAGATGAAGAATATTTAACAAAAATATATCCACAGAGGATGAATAGCAGTAGAGTTTTTAAAGGCTCAGTCCTCCTTTTCTAATTACAAGTTGTACTTCAAGGTCCAGTGTGAGCTTTAGCCAAGAACTACATTTCTTAACAAAAATTAGGTTATCAGCATTGCTCTGCTTTTCTGCTTATAAAAACTGCAACTACAGCAAACATAGTGTTTGAGCAAACAAAGAGAGCCAAAGATACTCTTTCCTTACCTATAACCTGCACAGGTGTCACAACATAGTCAATAGTGAAAAAGCATTTGTGTTTTCTATCCTTACCCTACTCAAAAGTCATCTCTGAAAATCTGGATTCAATAATTTAATTATGTCAGATTTGTTAAAAAAAAAAGAATCTTGACAGTTCACCAGTAGGGAAAATTTTAGTAGACTGCAATAGCACTGTTGCACACTGGCTCAGATACAAGGCCTCTTCCCAGCTAATTACAATGCGATCTATGCAAATTCCTTAGAGAACTATTTGCTTATTAATATCCACACAGTATTCTCTGTTTCCATAACATCTCCCTTAGTTTTCACCTCTATACTGCCCTCCCAAAGTCATTTTCACAGAACCTTGTACTTTGTCCTCCTGATAGACCACTTTTTTGGTAGATTCTAATCACTGAGCTACTGACAAAGGGGAATAGGTTACCTGTGATATGGGAAAATCATGAAGTCCGAGTTATACAAAGTCTGTCTGCTAGATGTGAAATCAGACATATTGGAATTTCTTTTTTTGTTTTTTTGAGTGTTTTTTTTTCCTGAGCTAGTATAAATTGTACCTGCTGGAAGCTGTTAATGAAGGAAGGAAAAATAAGATGTCATACTGTACAAGTCCACTGTTCTCTGAATGGAACTACTGTCCAGCTTCATGCTTGGGGAGATACGGAGACAAAACAGGCAATGAAAGATCATATAAGTTGGCTTGTCTCTCATATTAATTGAAAGACAATGAAATATTATTAAGTAGCATTGTTCTGTGAGTATATGAATGCTGATTTCCTCTATGAATAGGCCAATACTAGACAGGAGATGAACCATTCAGCTGCTAGGAAAAAATCTATGGTAAATCAGAGAATAATCCTTAGTAGTGTTTTGTTCTTCTTCATGTGCTTTTTTGTTCCTTGCTTAGATCTGGAACAAGGTGATTCTTCACCATTGTCAGATACTTTGTGTAGTCAGTAGCTGTTACTTTCTACTGAGAAAAAAACAGACAGAAATAAGACTTGCTAAGGAGGAAAGATTTGCTTTGCATGTCTTGCATAGGATGTACAGAAAAAAAGGGGGTTATTTCCTGGAAACTGAGTTGGTTTTAATGTTTTGCATTGAAGCTTAACTTCTCTTCAGAGTTTATGGGTGACTGTTAAGAGTCTTAAGTTTAAAGTACTAAAGTTTTTACTTAATATTTTGAAAATTTGTTTTTAACTTTTTGCCGATAATGATTTTATTTGTGCCAAAAAAACCCTCAGTGCAAAAGAAAAGCTGGGCAACTATCTTTGTGTGAGATTAAATACTTCAAGCTCTCAGACTAGACCCCTGGAGAGAGACAAAACCTCCAGTGTGACTTCCAGCCGAATCACAGACAAAAAGCCCCATATTTTAAGGTCCCTCCTTGTTCTGCAGGGTATTAAATAGGAAGTTTTATTGAAATCCTCAGCAATTCGCCAAATTAGAGGTTGAAGATTTGAGGTCAAATATCAACATTGATAGGTGCCTAAATTATTTGAAATAAAATCCTGTTGGGATTTTTTCAAAAGCATCTGACAGGTGAGAAGTGCTCATTACCCTTTGCATTCTAAAATCATTGGATAAAATTCACAGGCAGCATTAAGATCAAAGACCAGGCTCCAAGTCTCTTTCTCATCCTTTGAGAGCTAGTTCCTAGATGCCAGCTGGTACAATCATGCTCCTCATCCTTGCTCTTTCCAGTCTTGTGCTCTTTGCAGCAGGGTACTCCAGCTTCAAAAGACTCCCTAGTTTCCCACTTGGTAAAAACTGATGGGTAAGAAACATTGATGCAAGGAAGGAAAATAAAACAAATCATAGTTATTATCCCAAGTAAAATGGATGATATATTAAAATGTTATTAATTTTGAACTTGGACTGCTACAGTTCAAGAAATATAGCCTAAATTTACAGCAGGAGTTGTATACATTTGCCTCTGAGAAATCAGTTATAGTCTGCACAACCAAGAACTCATATTTACAGAATCTAAGCTGCCAGATACTAATGTCTTGAGATTCCTTATCATAATAATTATTTGTTCAAGTGCAAGCTTGATACCCTTGTTTTAAAAAAAACATTGATTTTAGGGTCTCTGTCCTTTAAGATGTAGTCACTAGAAAATGCAATCCTAAGAGAATTCAGTGGTTTGTATTTGTTGGCCCTGGCAGCTATGTATTAGTGAAATAAATAAATTAAATAAACAGCAACATCTGTTCAGTCATTAGAGGCTTATTGCTGGAGTTATCTGCATCAGGTGGGAGAAGGAGCTCTAGTAAAGGAGTTTGGCTTTCCAGAGCAGAGATTAGTAGAATCACTAGGAATAAATATGTAGAATTGTGTGACCTGTGGGACACAACTCACCTGCCAAATGATGACTCTAACTAGTATTAAAGTTTGAAGTCCTCTAGCATCTATTCTGCATTATTCATATGAGTAGAAATCCAATTATATTCAAAGAGCTAATATGGTATCAGTCTGTATCTTATTAAAGAGAAAATCTGTGGTGTAGTTGAGAACCTAAGCCTTTAGTTTTTTTCTTGTAGTTCATTATTCTTGGATCCAGGATACCTTACTTTAATACCTTACATATGTGTGTGAATCATATTAAAGTGTGTATATATTTATGATTATACACATAATTCTTTGTGCGCACATGGGTGTGAGTGGGACCAGATAACACACATTTTACCCAGCTGGCTTCTAGCCTGTCCTATTGCATGAAGTTTTTCTACCCCTGACGTAAGAATTTGCATTTGCCCTTTTTAAACTTGGTAAGGTTCCTGTCAGCCCATTTATCCAGTATGCAGAGGTCCTTCTAAATAACAGCTCTGTTCAACACGCTAACAGCTGTGCCCTCCCATTTGGTATCACTCACAAACATGCTGTGGATGCAATCCATCCCATCATCGGGGTCTTTGTTACGGATGTTAAACAGTATTGACCCTAGTATCCCTCCCCACCTGAAGGCCCTGCTAGTAAGTGACAGCTAGTTGGATTTTGTACCTTTGAGCCTAGATGGCTTCCTGGGCCCAATTCAACCAGTTGCAATGTCTGGCTTCCTAGGAAAGGCAGCTGTCAGGGCCTTTCAGTGCTTATTGCCTCAATTTTAGTCAGTAGTTTAGTGCCATCATTATTCTCCAAACATAAGCACTGGAGTGCTGTCAGTGAAGAGATCTGGTTTAAAGCAAGCAAGTAAGCAGGAGATAGTGGTAGTGTGAGGGATAGTAACTGAAGCCTAGGAAGAGGTCTCAGGATCAAAGGGGAGTAAATAAAATGGAGGACAAGTCCCATTATTATAATTGATATTGAAAAAAGTACTCCTGGCACTTTTCTGGCTCAGAAAGTTTCTGAAAAGCATACTGCTGGAGACAGAGATTACTCAAGCTATTTTCATCCTTTTCCTGTATAAGGCTGGACAGCCCCATCTGTGTGAGCCATTATCAAGTACTCAACTCTCATCTCTTTTTGCATTAAAAACATAAAAGTATCGATAAGTTAAGTGGTAGAGATGTAGAAGGTGAAGGAAAGAAGATGTTGACATTGTTTTGATATCCAGGAGATTGCTGAGAAGGTTAGAGGTTCCCACTTTCTTTTTCATGCTTTAGAAACATCAACATATTGGAAGTAACTGTTACTACCCACTGTTCTGGGTAGCGTTGTATTTACCAGTTCTCTGAAATCTGAGCACCAAATTTCAGCCAAGTACGTCAGATATGTGGGTAAAAGGGATATGTGGTAATTTAAAGGAACATGAGTTGGCCAGAAAAGGCTTCTTCAACTTTGTGTGAGGGTACTCTTCCATTTTCAAATTATATCTCAGTCTGATAGGTAATTTCAGGCTTGCTGCAATGAAAGTTGTTCACTTTAAAGTATAGTACAGCCCATATTTGATTGCTAACTAGTTGGCATTTATCTGTCCACTTTTCTCAATTTTGTATTACATCTGGTCTTCAAATTACATAAGTAATATATGGACATCACAGCCAGAAAAATCAGGAATTGCAGCATGAAGATATTTATTGTGTAATAACCAAATTTGATAATTGCAGCCGTTTGAAGTAAAATTATAAATGGTTCATATAAAATAATTCTGGTTTTAAGGATAATGAGCTATATAATTTAGTAGCATTGGGAACTAAGTTCTTTAAAAGTTGCTGTGGCTAATGCTGTTCTCTTGCTAATTTCAAGATGTTAAAACTCCCCCAGCATTAATGGAGTTAATTCTAATTTTCATTTACATAAATGCAAGGAAAGCTCAGCCTCAGTGATTTTTTAATACTGTTTCAAGTATGCTCAAAATTTCTAAACCCACTTAATTCCACATAAAAATAAAGCTTAATGCAGAGAGATCTAATTGTTCTTATTTCATGCATAAAACTCTATGGCAGACCACAGAACAATGAAATACTGTTCTTTGACATTTTAGATTTGTGATGCTGGTTGAACATTCAGAGGCTTTTTGAGCTGTATTTTTATCAATGAAAAGTCTATGAAACTCCTTAACTAAAAATCAGCTTGTATTAATATTATCCTGTTCACTAGCTTCCACAGATGATGGAAGTACTTAACTGCCTGTATCAAAGGGAAGAAAAAGCATTTGATTTTTAAGACATAAATCAAGTGCTTCGTCTCTTACTCTTTGATCAGCTTTCCTAACACGGGCACGTAATCTGACCCCCTTTACCATCTAATTATCAACCTCTTTCCCCTCCCTCCCCTTAGTATTGAGCTTTTATCAAGGCTAGTTTCTTTTCCCTCCAGGGAGTAGTCATGCCTCGTGCATTTTTCTCTCTGGTGTTTAGAAACCCCTTTGCAATATTAAAGCATTAGGAAATACCCACTTCTTGGAACATCAAGTACATCTGTTTTTTTGTTACTAGGCTGCCGCTCTATGGCCGTGCACATAAACTACAGCTTTAGTTCTCGCGGAGTGAGCTGGATTGGAGGAGTTTCTGGGAATGGGCGAGACAACGTCTGGGCTTCATGTTCTACAATGAGACTACGAATACCTTAAAAGAAGACAAAGGTAAAATTTACCATTTCATGTGTAGGCACCTACCAGCTTGATATCTTAAATACATTACAATGTTTTTGATCATTAATAATGTGCATACTGTACTACCCTAACAGAATTTACCACTGCTTGTCTTGGCTGTCTAAAACAATGCTAATTTGAATTGGATTTTCAAAAGAAACCAAAAGATAATGCTTTCAAAATACCCTGCCCAGGAAGTCAAGTAAACACTTAAATGATCCATGCTTGCTGTCCTTCACAAGTATGAAATTTTGATGCTTCTGGCCCTGTGCAATAAGTAAATCATGGAAGTAAATCAAGCTCTGTTTTAAGTGAAGAGGTTTATATGTAGCCATACACAGTGGTTTATAAATGGGTTAAAGGGGCACTAAACTTTTAATAAGAATGTTTTCACTTACTCAAGGTTAGAATATACTGCCTAGTAAGTTATTATATAAGTCACTGTTTTCACGTCTGCATCTGAAAATGGAGAGGAATGAAATTTAGCAGGTCTGTCTTCTGGAGTACTGCGAGCAAGCTTTAGATTTGTCTGCCTGTAAGCACTTCAAGAGTGTCAAGACCTTTCACAGCCGGAAGTCATTTTAAACATGCATACTATTATTTCTCATCCTTGGACAATTTTGCATGTTTCTATTCAAAAAGCAGAATAAAAGCAAGCTTGAGATGTCTTCCTGCCTTCATTTTTAGCACACCCAAGCTTAGAGGAAAACTCCAAGGCTGATGGAGATCTAATTTCTTGTGGGTGTTAATTTCTAAAGAACACAGCCCTTGGTTATGTCCTGCCAGTGACCATTAGTTACTATCTAAAATATTGTCAGGTCTTCATAATTAGACTGTTTTCTGTATAAACAATACTTACTGTTTGAAAGCAATCTGAAAAACTGAAGTCCAAAGCAAAGGAACTTCATTCATTCAAGTGAGTAAAAGAGGTCTTATTGGCCAGAGATGCCCAGTAGCCTGAAAACAAGCTCAGAATTTTTAATATGTGTTTTTCTTTGAATATTCTCCTATATGCACTCCTGGGTTTGCTGGAGGGCAGAGGGGAAGGAGGATTGTTAAAAATTAAACAGTTTTGCTCTTACTAAAATAAAAATCCATCATACAGATATCATTGATTTAAACTAAAACAGGTGCTGACCTTTAGTCATGTCAGTAATTTGTTCCAGAGAATCTCTTAAGCATTTTAATATGTTTTGTTAATGTAGGTTATTATTATAACAAGGGAAAAAATCTTCTTAGAATAGTATTTTCCAGGATGCCCAGTCATAAGGCAACTTTAGTTTCTAAACCAAGCCAGCTGTTAAAAGTGCTAATTAGTTGGGCCAAGAAAGTAACAGTGCTTATGTCCTAATAATCTAAACTGTAATATCTATTTAGAGGCTTTGAGGCTCTCAATGCCACAGTTCTATCCCCTCATTTAGGAATATTACAAGAAAAATTTACTATGAACAGGAGATTGAGAAAGAAGGAGAGATCAGAAAACAGTATAAATTAGGAGCTCAGAAAGAAGTTGGACAAGAAACAGCTTGGGTATAGGAAATGAACCAGTATAAAAGGAGACAGAAAATTACTTCGTTTTTAAAAGTATTTCTACATCAGTCAGTGCAAGCAAGAGCAACTATGAAAGGTGCAGCTTAAAACCATACATTGAAGTTGCAAGTGACAATATTGAAAGATACTGAAAGCAATTTTAAAGAACAGGGATGCTGACCAAATAGCTAGAGGCTGGAAGGCAAAAGAAAGCGAGGTTGCCTAAAGCATGATGCAGGCAGCACAAGATCCTCCTCTGCAGTTTATTTGCTGCAGCAGAAGCACCAAGGTCCCAGGCTACCATTGCTGCTGTGTACAAATCTGCCATGTGCTGCAGTGCATCACTCTTTGACACCTAACACATGCAGCTGAAAAATTCAAGTCTACCAGCAAGGCTAAAGACTGAGAATAAGAGCAGTAGACAGTGAGGAAACATCAACACATTTTCTGTTGGGTGGCACCGTGTCGGGTAGATGCACATCAAAATATGTATGCAGAGACACAAAGGTAGCAAAAGCTAGGTTAGCTGTCATTTGCAAGAATTAATTTAAATGTTGACAGTGAACTGAACTGCAAACCAAACCAGGTCCCATAACGGTCAACAGTTTTTGAGCTGCTGTAATAAACTGAATTATTTCGTGTACACAGAGCCATTAAAAATCTCCATCTTGTATGAAGTGTTGTATTCTTTTCCCCTGAAACTTTTGGATAACTTCATCACTGTTTACCATAATTTTTCTCCTGCGTTCTTCCTAAATGGTTGCAAATGCCAGTGCACTGTATTCCAGATACAGCTGCAATAGCGCTGCAACAGGACTTTATAGAAGATCACTTATTCAGCTGAATTCCAAATATGAGCCATGGCTATTCTCAAAATGCCACTGTTTCTTTGGTTTTACAATCGCATCATATAACAGATCTGTATTTAATTGCACACTTTCCCTCTATCTGGAATGGCTTGGCTTCTGAGAGTGTAGGTGGCCAAAACTGATATTTTTTTTAAAACAAAATAACATACCCTCAATATTTTGGAAAGGTAAAAATGTCCTAATCCTGAGAATGGGACCTTTTCTTCCTTGTGCTTTTAAATTATTCTCAAGGGGGAAAGACCTATAAAACCAAATCAACCTTTATTGTCAAGATGTGAAAATATAAATAACTGCTTTGACCTGATCTTTGTTTTCTCTTGTTCTATTTACTAGAAATTAGTCATACAGATTCAGTGTATTTATCTTATCAGACTGTCCAGGTTGATTTAATTATATTCAGAATCCTGTTGTGCCAAAACAGAAAGTGCCTAGAGGACCCAAATGTAGTTTTTCCAGTGTTACTGACCTTTGCCACTGAGGACTTTTGGTAGCATCACTGAAGGGTGGAGCCCCAGGGAGGCAGAGTTAATTATGCTTCTCCCATCCCTGTTGAAATGCTGTTTCACTTTTCTGTATTTCAGTTTTCTCATGCTTTGTATTTCCTTCCTCTTGTTTTCTTTGTCTTTTTTTTTCCTTTCTGTTTGTTGTTGTTGTTGCTTTGTTTTCTCTTGGTCTTTTTACATATTTGTTCAGACAGTAAGATATTCAGTGTAGGAACAGTGCATCCAAAGGGTCCATATGAGTTGGAAGCTCTTTGTGTCTGTATAATCACACTAATAAATTCTTCAGCTCAGATGCTCTAGCTCACTTTATTTCACTAGACATAGTTCCTCACAGCACTTCCTCCTCACTAATACTCTGTTTTAGTAGGAATGAGCAGATTAAAATGAGCATGCTGGACATCTGCTACCACCCTTGCAAAACCGGGGAGGTCATGGTCCAATCCAATTAAGAACAAAAACCTAAGGGATACTGAAGTTAGTATCCCCTTGAGCTGCCCAGTGCTCTGCCCTCTCTCAGCTCAGATCAAGTTTTGCATTGAAATAATGTCCTGTCTTGATTCTCCTGCTTTGTTTAATTATCTGTACTGTTTGTACCATTTCTTTTCACGTTATGTCTATTAAGCTACCATTTCTTTTTCTGTTGGCTTGACTCCAAAGTCTTAACCTGAATATGCATAGAATCTAGTACAATGGGCAGTGGTGAATCTCCAATACTGTTATTTATGAAAGATTTTTTGTGGACACTGTACACAAAGTAGTAAATTTATTGAAGTGTAAAGAGAAAAATGGCTCAATACAATGCAACACTTCAGGAAGACATTTTGATATAGCTCTCAATCACACACAAACATGAATTTATACTGTCTGCCATAAAAGAATTGGATGTGATAAATTCTGTGAGCAGTATATTAAATCTAAGGCTCAAAAAGCTAGCCACTTTCACAGTGCCAGCTCCCAGAAGCTGGCTTGATATCCATTCGGTCTTATATTTAACAAATTGACATGGAATTATGTGGGTGTTCTTTCCTTTCCCCTCAAAATACGGCTTTTTGAAACATCACCCTTTAATATTTATCTGTTCACATCCCAGTGGATAAATATTCATATCTCAGAATTTCCCACAGCTGGCAGAAATTGGCAGCACTGTTGTTTGCTAGAAGAGAGGCAAAGGACTGAAATGGAATGCCATTATTGCCCCATAAACGTGATCTCATCAAATCAATCTGCAAGTCTGGAAAATTCATAGTTCTTCCATTGAATTGCTTCAACACTGTATGTGATTTGTGGATAATGTGAGGTCTTACATGCCTGATCCAAAACCAGCTGAAGTTGGCAGAAAGACTGATTGTAATTCTTTGGAGTACGCATCCTTATCTGCTGACACAGATTAAAATAGGTGTGCAGAAATACCTGTGCCAAGCTCCTGTGCCTGTTTACAACACAAGGAAAACACATTTCTACTGGGTTTTTAGGTGAGACAGTCCAATCCTGATATAGAAAGGAGCCTGCCAAATTAAGTAAACAATGCAGCAGGGCTACAGAAGAATTTTTATGCTGCATATCTAGAAGAAGGAGAACTGAATTCACAGCCTTAGGGGAGAATAAGTAAGACTAGCTTCAAACCCTCTCTGTACTCCTCTGACTCTGTGTTGCTCAGCAGTCTGAATAGCTTCCAACTGGTGCTGAAGTTCTGGCTCTGACAGCTCTTGTCTGCCATGTTCTGCAGGAGGCCTTTGGATAAACAACCCTTTTCCTCCTTAAGCTGCCACCAACAAGGATGCCACCAGTTGCAGAACACTCCAACTATCTTAGTGAGCATAAAGTGATCAGAGCACATTCAAAGACATTTAAAGTGCACAAGAACTATTTCACTTTTATTGAGATGTCCTGGGTAATTTCTATGAGGCTCACTTGCCTGGAAGCACTGTGCTGATACATCTCTGTTGTCACTGTTCCAGTTCATCAGTGAACTTGCTCCCAAAAATAACAGCAGAAATGCAGAAGACATGACACTGGAGACTGTGGTGAAACCTACACAAAATTTCTCGTGATCACAGTCTGGATTGTTGTGGACTTACCATAAATGTGCTAGAATATTTATTATACAAAGAACAAGTACATAAACACAACTTTGTATTGTAGCCAACAAAAGAGTAATATAAGTAGGAAAAAAGTGAGGAATTAGTCAAATATGTAGTTGACAGCACAAACATAAGAACTATGATCTCAAACGTAGGACCACAGTTTCTACAAAGTAACATCTCAGCGTATTTTCTTTATTTTTATTTCCTGAATTAACATACGAATGATCAGGGGATGCTTGGGGCATTTAGAAGCCAGAAATAAACTAGAATGTCTAGCAGTTTGTCCTGACCTTCCCTTTTCTACTGCCATCCCTTGCTTCTCATCTCTTTTGCTTCCGCATCACTGTTCCTTAGAGCTGCTTTTCCCCATTAGTGATGGTGTCACAGTCTTTCACCAATTAAAAGTCTTACTATATAGTCCCTCTGGATGGTTTCTGATTCTATCATTTCTCATGATTCCTCACTAGCCTTTAATGAAAGTGATACTTCTAGTAGCCACAGAATTTCCTGCTTGAAATAAGTTTTCAAGTAATGTATTAGCCAGGCTGAGTGAATACAGAGGAACTATGAGAATTGGGAGGCCTTTTAATGAATACTTGTAATATAAAATAATTCATTTGACAGGACTCTTGAAAAAAGACATTAGACAAATCAAAAATTAAGTCAAATAGCCATAATTTTTAAAGGGTTTTACTTGGTTCAGTGGAATCTGTTTGGTTTTCTTTCTTAGGAATGCCTTGAACTTCTGTTTTTCTTATTTCTTCTTGGCTCACTGTTTGTATCACTTTGCACAGAAAAAGATTGCCTCTTGGAGAGTTCAGTTACACATGCTGTTCAAGTGATCCTGACAAGGATGAATGGTAATAAAAATCGTCCATCCTTTGAATGTGATTTGGATTACAGAGCAGAAATTATATGTCAATATTGAATAGGGCTGTAGGGGGGCTATCCACAAGAAATATAGGGTTATATGTGAACATGATTTCTCATTCCCCTCTTGACACCACTCACTCTATGGGCCTGTTCTTTATTTATAGGCAAGACGCATGCTGACATTTCAATATGCCTTCAGCTCAACAGTTCAGAGTAGAGTCACAGCAAGAAAAGCAACATGTGTAACCATGAAGAGCCGGAGACTCATTTCACTAGATTTTCCAAGAATTTTAAACTGAAAGGTAAGCCACAATGCTAATTTTACAGGACTTTTGAAAAGGGGAGGTCAAATTTTAGGATAAAAAAAAAGATGTATGAATAGTATTCATAAGATAATGAGACTGAGAAAATGGTGTACAAAATTCCCTTTACATTTTAATAGTAATTATAGGAGACAACAGATGCTGTCCTGTCATGCAACATAATGTTTCACTTTGTTTCGTTCTGGGCTTTGCTTCCATTACTAGGGCCAAAAGTCAATCTTAGCTTATTTCTATGAATTATGTCTTCATTACTGACAGAAACAGGAATGATCATGTACACACAAACAGATGCAAATGTATGACAAAAATAAAAGTCATGCTATTGTAATTAGAAGAAGGAAAAATGTGTCTGAATTGAATGAGGCTTCAGTTAATTTCATTAACATGCCAGGGTACTGTGATCATGAGCACATTAGAAATGTCTTAACAGGGATGATTTTCTATCTTTCATGCCCTCTTTAAATATATTTTTTTGTCATACATTAGGAAATTACGAAAATTCACACTTGTCCCCTGAAAGTTTGACCTGGTAATGATGCAGAATGAATGTGATACTTCTGCTAGTAGAAGACTAATAATGTCAAAGCATTTCAGAGTAAATAAGACTGAGATTACATCTTGCAAATACAAGGTATTTTGGTATTATAAGTTAGCAAGAATCTTTGCACTCAGGCAAAAAATCACTTCCCAGGGAGAACAGGAAGTGTAATCAGGCCTGTCAGGAAGTGTAATCAGGCCTGCACATTTTCAGAAGCCTTGAACAAATTTAAAACAAAACAAAACAATCAGAATGAAAACAGTTAAGCATATAACTTTTCCAGTTGTTAACAGACCAGGTGTAATGCTAGTGTATGTGAACCTGTCTAGCACTAAGCAGTCACTTTTTTTTTCCCAACAAGATATTTTTCATCAAGGAAAAAAAATAAAAGTTCTACTAGATTCAGAAGTCACTGGTTTAGCCAACATTATGTCAATATTATTGGGCTTCTGTTGCTAACAACTTGCAAGCTGGAGAATTAATAACCAGACTTCAGTTGCCACCATTCACTAATGAGGCTGGAACGTGACCTGCACACCTAACCAGCCATGAAGAAAAAAGAAAAAGCTCAAGGCTCACTTACAACAACTGTCAAACTAAGGCATTTTCTTTAGTGCTAATCCAAAGATGGATGAGCCCTAGTGCTGCAGCAGTATATCGACATTCAGCTAGTGTAAGCACCAGAGTAAAACAAGAAACAGTTTACTCCAGACGTTCTCAATATGTTTTCCTTTTGCTTTGAACATTTCTAATGTTTTGCCCTGGGACTGGGTGATAAACCTATATTAAACTCCTTGGAAGGTTGTATTTACTGTAATTGTGTGAGATGGGACCAAGGTTTTATCTCCATATTTTACATTATCCTTTTGCAAATTTTTGCATTCCTTTCTCAGTCTTCAATTATTGCTTTACCAATAGTAATTGTGTATGCCAGAGCTATCAACAGTAGAAAATTCCATATGTTGCTGCACAGGTGAAGTGCAGAGAAGACAGTAACTAAAACCTACCTTCTTTATATGCACCTCTCCAATCTCAGCAAAGCAAGGGGTGGTCTGTGTAGATTTTATAGCTGACTTCTAGATCAAAAATGGAGTTTTAATTATTTTTTCAATTAAGCCAGAACATTTAACTTGTTTTCTCTCATCTTGAAGTCTGAAATTGTTTGTCCACATACGAATTTGGGGCATGACCACGTCATAGATTTTCAAAATACAAAGGCTGTGTTAGAACCCTGAAGGTTTTGTGGAATAAAGTTGTCTCTGAGAGAGCTGCTTCAGGGCTGATAGGTTGTTCTCGGCTCCAGCAAGGTCCTGAAAACACAGCTTTTGTAAAAGCATCCCAGAAACTGCTTCTGACACTCCCTTCCTTATTTTCCAGACCATTGAACTCTTACTGATCGGGAATTGAACACTGTAGAGATCCTTTAAACAACTTCTCGCATTTAGACAGCACCAGGAGGAGGGGAGTTCACAGTAGATATAAGAGATTTGTTTCTGTGGAGCAGTTCCTGAATTGATGAAATTATCCTGAGATACGCTTTTAGGGAATTTTGTCCATAAAGACAGTTTAATTTGTTAATTGGAAAAACCAGAAAGAGCGTTGAAAGCACAGGTGAGTGTGTCTGAAATTGGTTTTGCCCTACAAATTCCTGTCCTTGGAAACAAGAAAAACCCATGTGAATTGGAGCAAGGCCTTTTTTGGAGAGAGGAGGAACAGCCCATACCTCCTCCCATGGGGTAAAACCCCAGGAAATTCTACCCAGGGTTTTCTCTGCCTTTCATGCTTTCCACACTCCTAAAGCTTTCTGCTCAGCAGCCCCTTGAAGAATGTGGCATTTTCTTTGAGCTAATGAAATTGCAACAAGCAGCTGTAAGATTTGGACTGAATGAGCTGCTTCTCTGTGAGGAAAGAGTGCAGTTTCTCTCTGGGCAAAGGAATAAACAGTGTGAAGTATAAAGAGTATGAGTAGCTGTAGTCTGAGGAAGGCAGAGGTTTGGGGCAGGCTGAAAGAGTTACAATATATACACAGCGGGGAAGAGTAGGAGAGATATAAAATGCTACAGAAAAAAAGATGCAAGGGAAGTCTTAAAAGGTTTGAAAATATCAATGTGTATAAATGTATGCAAAGTAATAAAAAGGTAAAAAAAAAAATAGGATAAGGCCTCCATTGTTGCTATACTACTAACAAAACTCAACAGTTAAGAATTTAGCAAGAGGTCCTTGACACCAAAAACACCAAATTGCTTTGCAGTAGCAATGTATGAATAACATGAAGCTATTTCTGGGAGTCGGAAAAAGGAATAGTTCTGCAACTCAATTTTTCTTTTATCTAAATAGTATAGACATGTCCTTGGGAGTTGTCAGCGCAGAAATTACAGTTGTTTAAATCAGTATGTTTAACTGGAGTGCAGGGCTCCTAAAACCTAGCAAAATATATTCTTGCAGCATGAGTGTGAAATACATAAACCCTCCAGCTGATGGCAAGTCTTAAGCTCTTTAAAACCAGTATGGAGGCCCTGATGCTGAGGATGCTTGTCATCATCTATTTATCTACTGACTTTTGGTGATTAGAGTAAGGGTTGTGGTATAAAACTGAAAAGACAGAAGTGATACTATCATGTAGGATTATTTTTCTTTTCCCCATAATTGCTGCTGAGGGATGTAGGTCCTTCCTTCTCACCAAATAAATTGAAAAATAAATGCCTGAGTAACGCTGTTATATCTTGCATCATGCTTGGCTGTCTGGCTTAAAACAAGCAGGTGTCATCCAAAATTTTGCGAGGGTCCTAGCCAAGTACTCAATTAAAGCTATCAAACTGGTTTTTTCACTCAACTTTTCATAAAAGCAGAATCTTTTTAAGAAGTTGTGTGTTGCTGAAGGTATGACTGAAAGATAATGTCTGGAACAGATCAAAGTAATTTATTTTTAAAGTTGGAAACTCATAATATTCTATTTGTCATTGTCTATTCTGAAGTCTTTAAAACTTCCATATTAGGAAAGTGTTTTTTCCAGCCAACACACATTACTGTTACAATGTCATTAATATTAAACTTTTCAACACTGAATTAGTAATTATCATACAAATATTTAATTGAAAAATTATTCAGTTGCTGGTTATTAATGTCGCTTTGTGAACACTTCTGGTAAGTGTGAACTCCGTCAGTGCTCAAAACAAGAAAAACATGACAGAATGCTTGAGTGATCACAGGTGGTACTGTTGGAGGGAAGAAAAACCCAAACTTGTCAAGTAAACACACACCCCTTCAAATAAAGAAAAAAACAACCAAAACCAGGAGACCGCACATTTTTGCACTGGACTGTGAAGATTCTCTACCTGTATGCCATATATATTTCCAGTGAAAGGCAGTTTATATGCATTTAATGACAGAAGAACAGAAGAAAACAAAATCAGAGCTACTCATACCTTTAGCCCTTCTCAGTACTGTGAGAAGCTCCTAAATTTACTGCAGTTGACAAATTTATGACCCCGTTAAACCTTTTGAAAATTCTGTAGGACTCTGTTTGCTGTGTTCCCTAAGTTTTTCCCTTGTCAGCTCTTTGCACTGAAGTGCAAACTGCAGCAGAAAAGCTGGGCTGTCATCCTGGGGTTAGCATTCTGTATTCTTAGGCACTAGATTCACATGTGTCCAATGTGATCATACTCCTTACATCATGCCATTGCCAGCTCAGTTAGCATGACATCAACACTGTCCACTGATAACTCTGTGGTTATAGAGTAAACATGAACTTCAGGACTTAAGCTATGAATCAATTTGGCTTTGACAGCCTCTTAATCTAAGAAGTGTTTACCTCTGAACCAACTCTTTTCCCTTCTACATTTTCTCACTTTCTTCTAATTCTCTAATATATTTATTACCTGACAAATTATAAGACTAATAAAGGAGCATAATACTGTAGAAAGATGTTTGTTAAGAGAGCAAGGGAGGAAAGGGTGCTTTTAGTCCACAAAAGCTGTAAAACAGCAAAAGTAACTGAAATTATTCATAGAAGTAATTTTAAAAACTATAAGAATCTTACTCTGAATAGGGTTTCCCCCTCTGGCTGCCAATTTTTGGTCTTTGAAATTATTGGATTTGCTGCTTTCATGCAGAGATCCTTCTCATTTCTTGAGAGCAGTCCCCAAATCCCTAGATTTGCGTAAAGGTGATTTTACAGTGCTTCAACAAGAAAAGCCCTTATTCAACGAAACCAATAGTCTTCTATTTAAATTACCTTCATTCATCAGAAAACCACCTACCTTTACACTGCCATCATGCTCATATGCTGGAAGCCACAAGTAGTTGTAACAATGCAAGGAGAAGGTGCGCTTAGCTGGAGACATTTCAGGAAACCTGCAGGCTCCTGATATGTCTTTCTCCAGCTACACTAGAATCCATTGGATCAGCTGAACACAAATGGAGATCAAATTATCAGATCTTGGCCCTCACCAGTGTCGGCTTCCTATACTGGCTATATCACTAATGTCATTCATCTATTGAACAAGACCCTTGTTATTTTTACTCAGAACAAAAATAATGTTGTCATGTCCAAAGGCTACATTTCCCCTTTTGAAAATACTCTTTTTTATCCTTTGCATTTTTTAAAAATCTTTTGTCTGCATTCTTTTGTGGTCTGAGGCTCCTGTATCTCAGCCAAACACTGATACATTCATTGCAGGCTTCAGCTGTTTTGCAGAACCTGAATAGACACTGAGGCTACACGGGCAACTTCAATTAAGCAGTTCTATAGAGCTGATATTTTTTGTTGAAAAACAGTGTCTTTTTGCAGGGCCAAACAAAGTGGCAATTCCAAGGATGCACATCAGAACAAAATACTTATAAAATAATAACTGCCAAGGCAACTAATTGTAAGCATTCAGCAGAGAGTACAAAGACCCATTTATCCAGTTGTTTCCTTCTTTACTCTACCATTGTGAAATTACAAGTATGTGCATTACAGCGAAGACGCATATGATTAGGTAGAATTTCAGTGAGAAATTTCCAGAGTTTGATAATTAAATTGCACGCTTTTTGAGACAGTGAAGTTTGTTTTCTTGGAGAAGGGTAGCTATGAAAATATACAAAAGCCTTTTTATTCCTACGCACATGTACGCAGCAGAGATTCTCACTGAAGTACAAAAATGCAATTATTTTTCCTTCACCCTGCTTGTAAGACACAAATATGTTGTACTTCATGAAGTCCTTTAGAGCAATGTATGCCACAAGCTGATGCTTTCCCATCAACTACCTGAGACTATAGCGTTTTCCTTCTTTTTTTTGTTCATCCTTTTTTAAATAAAACTTTTGCAACTTGCATCTATATGTACTTTTTCGTGTCCTTTGATTTCTTTTTGATGATTTCTATCTGTTTATTTGCCAAAAAGTAAAAGAGGATCTTGTTTCCTTGACTTTCTGGAGAGAATTTCCCACACAGCTTTAAATCCTTCTGCACTTCAAATTATTTGATCCAATTCATCCTCCCCTTCTCTTTGTTTCCTTCTTCCCCTGGGCCCAGCAACCCAGCAGCAGAAGTCTTTGTGTGTGTGTGTGTGTGTTTGCATGTGTGCGTGTTCCAATCTGAGCCAAATTATCGTGAATTACTCTGTCTGGTCTAGGCTTATTATTAGACTGGCCAGCAACTGTGGTTCTTTTGATTATTTCAACAGCTGGTTTTGTTGCTTGACTAAAGATGCAAAAGCACAGCTTTCTCCTTCCCCTAGAAACTGCTTACCCAGATAAAGGGCTATGCCAGGATCTGTTCCAAGACTGCTAAGGTAGATCTGCTGTTGCTGCTCAGGAGCACACTGTCAGAGCCCCATCTGTCTCCCACAGACATGTTAAAGGCTGCCTCCTTCCTAGGTACCTCCATTATTTACACACCTTTATCAGGTATCAACCCAGTGATGTGTTGCTGCATTTGGCAAAAACCCCCAAAGCTGTTTATCACTTGAAAATACCAACATAAAACTAGAAGTGAGGCACAGCTCACAGACAGAGCATGGATGAATGCATCTGGCAAGCAGTCGCTAGGAAAGAACTACTTGAAAGAAATGGAGGCATTTAAAACCTAAAAAACACCTCTAAGCTTGAATGCTTGTGGTGTTCCTCAGGGGTCCATAATGGGACCAGTGCTGTTTAACATCAGCAGCAGGGACAGTGGTACTAAGTGCACTCTGAGCATTGCTGACACCAGGCTGTGTGGTGCAGTCATCATCCTGGAGGGAAGGGATGCCATCCAGAGGGACACGACAGGCTTGAGAGAGGGGCCTGTGTGAACCTCATGAAGTTCAACAAGGCCAAGTGCAAGGTCCCACACCTGGGTCAGGGCAGTCCCAAGCATAAGTACAGCCTTAAAAACTCAAGTCACTGTCCCAAGTACATTTCCTGCTGGCAGAGCTCAATATATATGGCCAAGTGGTTGCTTCAGGGACTTCCCCACTTGCCAAATAATTTAGTTATTCCACATTCATTTTTAAGTTGGACTTTCCCTGTGAACGCTAAGGAACTCTTGATCATTGTCAACATTAAATACTCACGATCCTTCTATACTGTATTATTTGATATTCTGGGGAATGTTTTTGTAGTCATTGCTGGAACTACTCTCTTCAGCATGGTTTTCTTAGGTCTAAGATCTGCCCAAATGTATTTTTCAGTTTGATATGCTTAGAAGCCTGTTAATTTCATCAACAGCAACAAAGGAAGGTTTAATCCAATTTTTGGGCTCTCTGAATTTGTGTTATGTTCTATGGTATATTTCTGTTTTTTCTCTCCTTGGTAATTTTTTATGATGCCAAGCTTCCTTTCCTTCCCCCAACACTAGTGAAACATAGTATAAAAAGAAGATAGGCAGTGGAAAATGGATGGGGTCCCTGTCATTCTTTGTGGTTAATGGAATTTAGGAACTGAATACAGGTACTGCATTTTGGCTCCATGGCGGAGAACCAGGATACAAACAACATATACTGTTTGTTTTACATGGGAGAGTCTATTTTGTCTCTCACACATGCACATACCAGAAACTTGCCTCCATTTTGCTGTTCTTCCTCATATTTTCTGCATTAGAACTTGTTTTTCTGTTGTTTTTGGTGCAGGTGATGCTTTGTGGCACAGCCATATAGCATACCTGTGACAGCAGTGCTCCACTGAAGAACTTTGTACCACTCTAGATTATATACAAGGCATGCAGATCCTGCATTGAAATTTATAAGATGTGCTGGTTTAAAGGTAAACAGGTGGGAGAAATGAACCCAACTCCAGAGAGATGACAAGTCAGAGCTACAATTTACTAAAAAGATTACAATAATTACAATGATACAGAGAAAAATTGGTTTTAATGCCCAAAACCCAGATGTATAATCCAGCACCTGGGGCACAAACAGAATGGTGTTCATTAGCCCCTGTGCTGAGAGCTACATGGTCCCCCTGAGTACAGAGTAAAAGGAAAGGAAAACCTATTGGGGAAGATGATGGTCACAGTGTTGTTGAGAGTGGCAGTATCAGGCCTGTTGAGGCTCTGGTCCTCCTCTAGATCCAACGAGTGGTACCAGAAATCCCAAAACCTGAAGACTATACATGCTACAGTTCAGGTGGGAATGCCCAGTACCTCCCTCAGGGCAGGCAGTTCCACAAAGGGTGATTTAACTCTGTAAGTCATGGGACATTTTTGGAATCTTTGATTGTCTAGGTCGTTGTAGCTGCCAGTCCCTAATGCCCCATTAGCAGACATGACCCCTCAGGCTGGGTGTGAACATGCTAATGCTTCTCCAGAGAAGAGTTATCACACATTTGTTTGAAAACAAAGAAACACTTCCCAGTCTCACAGGGTTCTCTAACACCCAGCTTGTAGCCTCAGGGGTCAGGTGGGCCCTGGGCAGCTGCTGCAAACGATCCATTATTAACAGTTCATGAGAAATGACATAGAGGGTGTAGAATACACAGTTTTGGTTACACTCACACAGCGATAAACTGGTTCCAGCCACTGTAACTAGGACATAAACCGAGTTCCTTGGACTACCATGCAATCTATCCATGCAGAGGTCATCCAAAGCATGAGGCTTTAGAAAACATAGTTTTAGTGGAAGGCTTCATTTGTCTGTTATACAGTCCAGCTGTACATCCAGTTTTATGCCTGGCCTCACATCCTTTTGTAGTATAAAGCCGTATATCCTTCAAAGTGACTATTATACCACTTGAACACTAAGATGTCCAGTGACAAAAAAGTCTGTATTAAGGAACAATGATTGTAAAGTCAAGACCTGAAACACTAAGAAATGCACAGATGATTATTTGTATTCACACATTATATTTTTCAGTTTTGTGATGACATATTTTTTCCAACCTATATGATCTGCTTTATTCACTTGGTGCTTAGCGTGTCAGCACGATACTGCTCAACATTAGAATTATTTGCTGTTTGTTGTATCTTCCTGCTCTAATTTGTGGCCACGTAACTTGTTGATTTACTGTCCCTTGTTCGCTTGCTCTGAAGCTGAATTTAACTTGCTAATAAGCTTTTTTTCCATAGCACCTAAGGTGGAGTAACAGGTAAGAACATTTATGATTTGGTTTTACAAAGTGGAGAAGCAATATAATTTCCACTTTTAGATACAAGCACCTGAGGCCCAGGGAAAAATAAAAAAAGAAAAAAAAAGAAATTAGAGCTAGAACTGCCCAAGTGTCTGACTTGAGACAGGGCCGTGTTTTTCCTACGGGTTCAGCAGTGTTCTGAGCGCGCACCCCGCTGGTTCCAGCAGGCCCTGAGGTGACCTCCCCCTCAGTGCAGACCCCCGGCCGGTCNGTCGGCTCCGGGCTCCGCGCGTGTGCCCGCGGGCCGCCCTCCCCGGGCACCGCCCGAGCCCCCCAGAGCCGCGGCGTGCCCGCACAGCGGAGGGGGCCTCGATCCGGTTACAGCCCCCTGCCGCGGGCAGGAACACCTTGAACTGCACCGGGTCGCTCCGGGCCCCCTCCACGCTGGCCTGGAGCACCTCCAGGGGTGGAGCATCCACAGCTTGCCTGGGCTGCCTGGTCAGTGTGTGGCCACCCTGATGCTGGCCACGTCCCGGTACGCAGGCTACCCTATCGGGAAATTAAATGCCCATTTTTCTTCAAAGTACCACGGCGGGGGAACATCTGGATTACCGAGGTTGTCCACGTGTGGCCGTTTCCGTGTAGATGTGGACAGCAGGCCCTGGCAGACAGGAGGCGAGAATCAGTGCCTACAAGAAGGCATGGAGCTCGGGCGTCAGCAGATTGATGCGTATTTATGGAGAGACCTGGAGGTCACAGCAAGCTTTTATTCGAATTGGTGAACTCTAGTAGACACTGGCAGCAACTGAAAAGTATTAATTCAGATGTCATTGTAACTGAGGGGCAACGCAAACGTCACTTTTCTGTAGCCACTGAGTTGTGAATGCAGCGTTTCTTTTTCTGTCAGTGTAGAATCCCCTCCTTCCTAAAGTCTGTTTCCAGGTAAAATCTTGGCCACGCTGCATAGTTAAAGTTGAATTCCAAATATTCCGGTTTTTAATAATTGTGATACAGCAGTAGCAGTATAGCCCCTTCTGTAATTTGTGTGGTTTTGCATCCATTTCAGCAACAAGAAATTGAATGTCCCTTTGTAGATGACAAAAGCACAGCAACTTGAGGGAATCACAGAGGGAAACTTGCAGCAGGCAGGCCCTGTGGCTTCCAGTGACCCAAGTTATGTCACTGCCTCTCTGGGCAGGTGCAGGATTAGTAGGACCCCATTGAAACTATTGTGGTTTGAAATGTGTGCAGGGTTTCGCCTTGTCTAGGGTAGAGTGCGAAAAACCCCAGTTTTGGTTCCTGTATGGTTTCCTCAATAGTTCATACTGCTGGTTATGATATCTGTTTTCTAAGGGTGGTGTTTCTTCTGGAGGTTTTTATTACTGGAAGACATGGAGTTGGTTCTACAGTTTATATATGTATATAACCTTTGCTGCCTTCTTGTGGAACAAAGCTTGTTCCCAGAGTTTGTCTTTGATACAATGTTATAATCAGTAATAAAAGACCCATATCCTTTTTTCAGTTCTCAGTAGTGTTTTGTCCTGACAAAAACCTTTTGAAATGGGCTCAGCCCTGTGTGCCTACCTTGCTAGTGTAAAGTATGTGTGAATGAAGAGCATTCTGTTTTAGCTGTCTAGCCTCCTTTCCATCTGTTTGCAAGACTCTACAGTGGAAAACAGCACAAGGACTCCTGGCAGAGCATTCTTAAGGCATCTGTGAAGAATATCATCTAAGGTGGATGAGTTTGCCGTTTTTCCCTTACTTGACCTTTATTTACACAGTTTTATTTACAAACCTATTGAAAATAAGTGGGGTTTTTCTGCATGTAGTGTGCAGTTTCAATGTAGTCACACCTTAGCTGACTGTCAGTTTAAGCATTTCAGTCTGTTAAACTAATTGTGAATGCAAGCAACTTAAAATTTTTGGTATGTTCAACTTACGGATGAAAATGCATAAGGGCAGTTGATCACCTTTGTCCTGCACGTGCAAGGCATCTATGCAACGTGCTAGTTGAAAGGTGAAAGTTCACAAATGCCTGTGACTTACTAAACCATCAGACATGTAATTAGCACTGTTTTATTGGAGAACCAGAGCACGGGAGGCT
Source organism: Sclerurus mexicanus (assembly GCA_013396755.1). Lineage (NCBI taxonomy): Eukaryota > Metazoa > Chordata > Aves > Passeriformes > Furnariidae > Sclerurus > Sclerurus mexicanus. Next base: position 1,289,426 of record VWZF01002968.1, on the reverse strand, counting down.
CTAGAACGAAGTAGTATTTTCCCTTGAAGCTAGTCACAGTTGTGCTATGCCTCATGCTGTAGGATGAAGCCAGTCAAACTAATCTAACTTGCTGCTGCTGCTCTAGAGGTGTGATCTCCATTGTGGATGTGCACTTCTGCTCTCTCTTGTGTGTCAGCTCTGCTGCTTGTCCAACCTGTTGGTGAGTGAAGTCACTGAAATTGTGGTTTGGTGGCAGCTGGGCTGATTTACTGGGTGACTGCTGAGGCCTCTCTTGGAGAGCTCTTGTGCTTGCTAGAACCTGCACCAACCTGTTCTGGTGCGTTGGCCAAACGGTGGGGTATTTTTCTGGCTCTCTTCAGTGGATGGGAGCCTGCTGATTCAGCTCGCTGGAATGGTTTTGTGCAGGTTTGGATGAATGTGGAAGCTGGCACAAGGGAAAGAGTAGGAACATGCAGCCAGGAGGTAAGAGGCTGTGGCAGTCAGAAGTTGGTTTGGCTTAGGTTGCTGTGAAACTGCAGCCTGAGAGCTGTTAGAGCCTTACTCATGTGTTGTTTTGTTGGGGATTTTTTTGGTGGTTTTGTTTGGTTTTTTTTTTATTTGGTTTGCTGGGCAGTGGATTTGTTTGGGTTTTTTGCTGGAATGGGTTGGGGGCCTTTTTAGTGGTTTGATGAGCTGAAGACACTTGCTTAAGCACTAGACAAGTGCCAGAGCTGATGTTGAAGCAGGGTTTGAAAACTTGGAAATGCGAGCAGATGAGATGGGTGGAATCAGTATTATCCTTGGGTTAGGTGACTTATCTGACTGCCTGTTTTTACCAACTGCATGTCATGATTCCGTATCATGGAATTACATTCTCTGAATTCAAGGAAGCTTTTTACTTACCATATTCTGGAAAACCTGTGAGAAGATATTAAGCAGAGCAATTTGAGACTCTTGTAATGAAAAGTGTTTCTCTTTAAGAAAATGCTGATTGACTGACTTTTTTTTTAATATAAGTATAGGTTTTTTAAGTGGTAGGGAGGAGAACTATTCTTTAAAATTTGAGAATAAAAGTAGCCTCATAGGTTCATTAAAACCAAATCATATGCTCACCTGCTGTGGGAAAGGAAACTAGTCTTGTGGAAACCTTTAGGGGTTTTTATTGCAATATAAATAAGTTAAATAATGTGGATCGATTTCTGCCTGCCTTGTTGCATATTTCTGTCACATACATTATTGTTCTGGGAAGTAATAGAGACCACAGGATCTTTACTGGTTGGTTGTTTTTTTTTTTAATTTAGAATGTTAGTATTTTTATTTAGTTTGCTTTTAATAAAGTGGAAACAAAAAATTCCAGACAAACCAGAACAACAACAACAAACCCCACTAAAACTGTATTTTTCCATAGACTTAGAGGCTCTTTTCAGTCTAACTTTGGGCCTTAATCTGGTGCGCTTTCCTTTTTTCAGTAGCTTTTCACTCAGTGACTGCCGCATAAAATAAGCGGACTTGCAGGAAAGTTTATAGTGAATATAGTAAATTTTGGTTATGAACTGCATTGATTAGTTATGTGTCCTTGCTGCTGCACTTGGGCTGAGTACTCCGGTATTGTGATGTTATCTAAAGTGCACAAGACATTTTTAACGTATTCAGTATCTGCATTATTTCACTTTGAATAGCCTATGACAGATGTTTCTTTACCTAAAAATTCAAATGAAATTGCCAAATGTAGAAGCCAATAATGAAATTTATTTGTTTGACAATGAAGACCTATTGTGATTTGTACTTTAATGTGTGGTTAAAAGCACAGGTGGTCAATAGTACAAGAAAAGGTTTTGATTTAAATTGATATTGCTCTGTTTTACTTATTACAAATGCTTATCTGTCGTTTGTTCCAACACAGCGGCTGTAAGTTTTGTATATGAGTTTTGCTATGCTCATTGAAACATCTCTGGATTGTGTTTTGTTGTAGGGTTTGGTTTTTTTCCTCTGTTTCTGTTTCTCCATAGTATTTGAGATGTTTCCTGGAACTTCGTCAGCTCTAGTGGGTAATTTTAGATAATGGTTGAAATAATCTATTTTTGGTTCGTTAACTGAGTGTTTTGAGGGTTTTTTTTGCCAAAACAAGATCTAGTTCAGAGTTGGATCAATTCTTTCTGCTCCCACCACTCCCACATCAAACTGGTGCTGACTTGTTTTGAAGCTGAGAACAATGAGCTGTGTCCAATATAACAAATTAAAGTTGAGTATTTCACTGCTCAGCATGCTGAGAGGTTATGGGGGTACATTTGTATTGTGTGTCTGATGAAATTCAGTGAACATCAATTTGCAGGCATCATGGACTTTTTACACATAAATGAAGAATATAAGAATGCTCAGCCATTGTTCCGTGTTAAAGTAAACATACATGTTTGACCTTAAGAAGTAAAGAATAAGATGGTCTGAAATTCCTCATGGAATTCTTAAGCCTGAGACTGTTTCAGTGATGATGTCCTTCAGGGTTCACTGGATCATAACAAAAACGGCTCGACCTTTGTGCTTCCCAAGGGGTCCCGGTGACCTTGGAGCAGAGAAACGGCATGATTAGGAAAAGGATGATTCTAAGTTAATTGCTTAACTAAATCTTGTATGTCAAAAGTGGAAAGATCTGCATCTTAGAGATCAGGTGTCAACACTGTTCAGCTGGAAACATCTTTATCTTCATGCCTGTGTCTTTCAGTCCTGATCTGGAAATCGTTCTGCTTGTCCATACTGAGTGTAACCATTTGTCCTCTTTTATTCAGAGAAGAGAAAAAAAAAAATCCCTGTAGAGTAAATCACTTGTCTTAAATAAATTCATAAAGTCTACCTATGATCTGCTACTCTATCCATGCGTATGCAAGAAGCCCTTAAAGAGAGGGCTGACAGGAGCATTGGTGTGAGAGGATGTGTACCCGTAATAATTTTATTTATTTATTTACTTACTTATTTAATCAGTTGGCTCACAAGCAGTAGATTGCTCACTGAGCATCTCTTCCCTCTTTCTTTTGGGATTCAGTCTGTTTTGTTTTGGTAGTCCCAATGCAGACTCAAGGATTTCACTTTTAATAACTGCTTGAGGCACCACCACAGTAAAATATTTAAAATCCAAAGTGCACAAGTAATGTAATTCTTCTGTAATAACCTCTGACTGGTGCTGGTATGTTGTATCTTGTAAGTATTAAGAGGTTTACTGATGAGGCATTTTCTGTAGCTCATTGAAGTTACTGCACACATTCCCACTATATTTCATAGTCTTTGACTGTAGCTTGCTTGAGGTAAATATAAATACTAACTAAAACTTTTCTGAAAGTTAAATAACATAGCCTATGCATGAAAATTCCTCAACATTGAAATTCAATATACTGTCATTGGCGAGAAAAAAACCTGTTTGCAGTTACTTGGGCAAGGGTAGAGACTGAAGCCCGAAGAATGTGTTCTTTGAAGAAACAACTCTTCTAAAAATGGAGGCTGCTTTAAGGAAAATAACCGAATAACTTCTGATAGTCAATAGGGTGATTTCCTAGCCAAGGAAACTGTAGAAGGATGAGTATCAACAAAGCGTCATTATTAAGTGATGAAGTGGACCTTCTTCATTTAGGTTATAGGCAAAGCAAGGTACAAAACTATCTTTGCTTAAGGAGAGGTAGTTTGCAGCCAGAGAATGACCCATTGAGTTACGATTGCCCAAAGACCATGCTGTTACCTGTGTTGTAAGCAATCATTTCCTGTCAAGGCAACAAATGATAAGTGAAGGTTGTTGCATAAAGAACGGAGATAGACAGCAAAAGGAAAAATGAGTCATAACCTCATTGCAAGAAGCTTTTACCAAAGTGGTTGTTGTTTAGAGGTGGAAAAACAATATTTGTAAATATATTTGTCAATATTTGCTTTTGACTGTGTAGCCTTTGTTGCCCTGAAATGGGTTCTTTCACATGGTGTACAAGAGACCAATCAGCACACAAGAGTTAAGGTATTTGATTATTTACAGTGCACCCCAGAAAGAGGTCCTAGATGGCAAATCCACAAAGTAGGCACACAGATTATCAAAGCTTTTCAGTATTTATGCCTTTTAGCAAGCAAAGGCATTAATATTTATTGGCTGTAAGTTACATAGTTATTAGTTAATATTCTATTTCTCTTGGTTAAATTACTCTCTTTTTTCTTATGCTAATTGGTCCATATGCTCAACCTTTTGAGTAGAAGTGTTTCTTGGGTTGGTGGCTGTGGTCACCGTCTCCCCCTGCCAGAATTACCTTTTACCTAGTTAGCACATTAGATTGATGAGTTGGCTTGCTTTGTTCCTCCTAATCTGGTTCCTGCTGGCATTATCTTGGACATTTTGCCAAGTATCCTTGCAGTCTATCACTTCAGCATTCCATTGTGATTCTGTTTCTCAAGTTTTGTTGTTCTCCCTTTTTTTTTCCTTCTCTACAGCTGTAGTTACTGAGGCAAGTTAAGCTGTACTTACTGAGACATGTTAAATATAATTTATCTGTATGGAAGCTATACATGACCTTGATTTAAAAATCTGTAAACAACTGAGTAGTGGTCTTGATTCTTTCCATTAAGAGTTGATGTAGTTCTTTGTGTATTTCAGTAAGAATCTGATACAGTGTGTGCCATATGAAGTTCTATTTTGATAGCACTAAAGTAATTTGACTATAATTAAATACAGTGCTTTACATTTAGCATGGTTTAGTTTCTTTGCTTTGATGATTTTGAGTTTGTGACCATGGAAGTGTTGGCTGGAAGGGGACTCTGGGGTCCCCTAGTCCAGCCTCCTTGAAGCAGGCCTGTTGCCAAGGCTGAATCCATCCAGCCACAACTTTGTCTAGCTGTGTCTTGAAAAGTCACCCAAAAAGAGAGGGATTTACAGCGTGTGTGGGTAACCTGCTTCAGTGCTGCACTAACTCCTAATGAAAGAATTTTTACTCATGTTCAACCTCAACCTTCCAAGGTGCAGTTACAACCACGCCCATTGCAATGTTGTCCACTAATACCAGGAAGAGTTTGCATTTCTGATCTTTGTTGCTACTGTACAAGTAGGTGCATGCTGTGGTTAAATAACAACTTTGCCACCTTTTTTTCTGGAGTAAAGAAGTCCAGCCTCTTCAGCCTTCTCATCGCACAGTCCTGCCTTGCTTATTCAGGTTCTCAAACTATACAAAAAATGTCATGGAAGCACTGTTTTCACTGCTGGCCAAGACTTTATACTCTGCTCTTGAAAAACAGTATGAGCCAGAGGTACTGAAGCTTTCCAACAGCAGATTTGGGAACACAATATATCATCTGTTGATCTGTGGTTTGTGCTTGGCAAGTATCCTTCCCTTCAGTGAAGGGCAAAAATAAGTTTTACAGGAAAGCATAGATTTAGTGGTTGATAGCACATACCAAAAAAACTTCCCTTTTTTCCCTCAATGCTGTGTGAATTTTGAAAGACACAGGATTTTATGTATATCAATACTTTTAAATTGACCACCTGTTGTAGTACTGTTACAGTAATTGCTTCAGGTGGTGTTGTAAATCTGTAGAGATTTGTATGGATTGCATGTGTTATTCTAAAAACATCAATTTGACACTCTGACATGAGAATTTAGAATCTTCTGACAAAAGCTAATGGAATTCTAAATAAGATGCTTCAAAGATGAACTTAATTGGTTTATGAAGTCTTGAGAGCGTTTAGTAAATAAATCTTTCCCTGTGTTCTACGGCTGTGTTTGGGTCCGGCCTGAAGGGCTGCATGCAGCAAGGCTGAAAATGTCTACACTGTAGTAGAAGCTGAATGCAGCAGATTTTACTGTTCATTTCCTTTCCTATTGCCTTTCTTTTCCCTAAGCTTTTTAAGACATCATAGTATTTTTTTGTGTATGTGTTACTACCTTAGTCAGTTTGTTCAGGCTTTGGGAGAAAATGTGATTGGATCAGAACATGCTAAAGGTTTCAAATGATTGATATTGTCACTCCTATAACTAGTAGGGTGCACACCCTCAGCCTTTCAGAGCTGTGATAGTAGCTCATGTGTGTCCCATTGCACAAACTGAAAAACCAAGAATGTTACCGTTTTCATGTCCTTAGGAATGTTGTACTGGGTCAGACAAAAGGTGCATCCTCTCAAGTCACCTGTTTTACAATTGCCTACAAATATCTTCAGGAAACTATGCAAGAAACACTTCCTAGTATTTCATTTTAACTTCCAAGAAAGATTCTTTCCCCTCTGCAGTCAATGGTTTCATATAAAAGGCCCTGCTAAATCATTGCCAATGGATTTATCTTTTACAAATTCAATTCCTTTTTTGAATCCACTTAGACTTTTGGTCTTCAAATCTTACATGGTAGTAAGGAACATGGTTACTCATAATGAGAAATCAGTTACTACCTTTTACATCCTTATTGGTGTTTTTACTGGATATTCATTGGTTCTTGAATTGTGATGAGAGATTTCCTATCTGTATTCTGCTTTTTAATATGGTCTTGAGTGTGGTGATTTTCTTCCTTAAAAACTTAGGTAAATTTTCAAGCACTGTTTTTTCTACAGAGGGGTTTCTGTTCCATTCTCCTTCTGGACAGAATATTGTATGCATAAAAGAGGCCATTTGATTTTTTCTTCAGTTATAGCATTTTGATTTTATTTATAAGAGATAAGCTAAAATTAATATAACTTGTTTTCTCAAGATGATAAACTTGTATTCATTATGCATTCCTTCTTGCATTAAAACCTGAGTGCTCAATATCACAGATCTGTACATGAAAATTGATTCAGGTTGTGCACATCTGTGCTAAATGATTTACAAGATTTTTGGAGCATACAGTGTGCTGTGATGTTACTTGTTATTGCAATACTATTGGCTCATGCTGTTAGAGCAATGGGACATAAATGTCTGGAAACAAACTCATCATTTTGATAATTTTATCATAATAAATTGCTCCATCAATGTGCTATATTCATTTTATAAATGCACTGTGAATTTAGGTACAGTAACTAATAGAAATGTGGGACTTGTGATCAAAGTAGAAGTTTTAAAAGAAGTCTCTCTCTGTCTGCCTAGTACTTGAAGAACAGCATTGTCAGGTGCCACAGTTTAACTGATGGCAAATGCTGTAAGCTTGGTCTTTTGTCTTAAACTTTTGCAAGTACGTCTGACTTAACAGCCAGTGAACTCCTGACTGGGATGATTAAGTTCTCCTGAGGCTGGACTCCTGCGATAGCCTACCATGTCCATTGTTGAAGCAACTCAAGGCAGTGCTTGTAAGAGTGTCACTACTGGCATGGAATAGATAGCACTGAACAATGGGATAGGATAATGCTGCAGACCTCATGTATTCAGCACTCATGGGCCTAACTCCATGATGACAAAATCTATTTTTTCTATGCTGGTGTGCAAAACTTGCAGTGCATGGGAAGTGGGAAGTGCATGGTAGCAGCTGCCATGACATCAGCTGCACTTCCTTTCTCTAATTACTGTGCACTAGCTTGATGTTGGTGGATCCATTATCAAGAGCTACTTACTTGAGGTGTGTCATTATGGTATTTTGGCACCATAGCAATGTCGAGGCACTTATTAGTGTGTTTATCGAGGTTGGATGCCTCTGACAGGATCTGTAGGCCTTTTTGGTGAATGCAGCGAAGTGGAGAGAGGCTGAGGAGCACATGGGAAGAGAGGTATTTCTCCAAGGTACCAAAGAGTTGGAACCATTTCTGCCAGCATTACCAGAGTGCCCAGAAACCCTGGGTTTATCTGTGGTAAATACAGGATTCTTCGTTTTGAGGGTTTCTGGATGCTTATGGCTTTGTCATCCTTTTGCTTGGTCATTTTAAGTCGCCGTATGATTTTTGAAGCCTCTCATTGAACAGTATGGAAACTACTTTGTGTTAGCATGCATAGCAACAGAATGGATGGAATTTGTATTTAGAAGACTGATGACAAGATTCACTAGCCTCATGTCAAGGGTAAAAGTAGCTAAAGAATTACTTTTGTAATAGTTGCTTTTTCTACTGTGTATTTTTTGAGAGGTTGGGAGGAGGAGGAGGAAGTACAATTGCCAATTTGAAAAAAAAAAAATTGGTGAGAAGACTCCATGAAATACTGTAATTTCTTAGGAGCCCAGAGACAGGTGCAGTCAGCTTTGTCTACATTACAAGGGGCCACATGTGAAGAATGAAGTCTATGTATCTGAGTGGTTGTTTAAAAGGCCTTTCTTAGAATTGTGACTTACAGCTTTCCTTTTATACACAGAGAGAAGTCAGTCTTTTTATTATGATTTGTATATGTTTTGTAAATTGTGTTGAATTCAACCATATTTTCAATTTTTAAATGAAAAATAATACACCAAGCTGTGTGTTGTGAACCATACTTATTTTTGCTGAGCATGCTTGAACTTCCTACCAAGTGGTATGAAAGACCTGTGCTTTCATAAAACCCCAGGAAGGGTTGCCTGGCTCTCTTTCATCACAGCAGGTGGTGTTTCTATTCTGTGACTTGCTGTTTTCTTGTTGTCCCTGTCTTTTTTTCCCCTTCTGTCTTTTCTCTTTATAAAACATGGTTATTTTCTGGTTTGGTGCTTGGGAGGATATGTTTCACATTGGTTAGGCAAGTGGGCCTGTGCTAAGAAGGTAATGGCACTGGTGCCCAGTGGCTGCTTCATTCTGTCCTTTTCAAAGTCACTGAGGACTTGTGGGCTTCCTCAGTAATCGTCTCTTAACAGTTAGTCAGGGCGTCAGATGTGATCCCACTGTTTGAATTGGCCTTCAGTTTTGAATCCCTATCTCAAGTTATAGTAAGACCCTAATTTAGTGTTAATCAGATGAGTCTGCACACCTTTATTTTCCCATGGACGCAACAGATATGGCTGCACGAGGGATCAGACGGACTTCATGGATGGGCTTTCTGCACAACATGAAATCAGTGCAAGGAATCCACCTGTACATAGTGACTTCTGGCCCGGATGGTTATCCAGGACCAAAGGGCACACGTATGCAGATTTTCAGGCACACGTTAGGCCAGTAATGAAGGACTATGAGGTCCCTTGAAGGGGATTTGGTAGATGTTTGACACTTTCCTCGGAGTAGATGTGGATAAGCTCATCGCACACCTCAGTAAAATGCCTTCAGAATACCAAGTGACTCACATCTTAAAAAGCTGGATGCTGATCACTGCATCATTAAATAATATGCATTAAAACATTGCTTACTTCAATAACAGGGAGGTGTTGGGCATCCTGTTCTGTGGAATGCTATCTTAGAGTTGCACAGCTTTTAAGCGTGTACTCAAAGCTCATGGATAAGGATTATCTCATGTTGCAACAATTTATTGGTATATGCAAATATTATTAAACAAATCAATTTTTTGCACCTTTACATTGATCCCTTTTAGGATATTTCCAGATCTTGTAGTCTTTGATGATAAAGTGCAAGAGATCGTTTTGTGAGTAATCCATTTTATGTATTTTAGACAAATGCAATGCATGTGGGAAGCAATTGTTACATTCAGTTTCCCAGAATCTGTATTGGGCAGAATTACCAATGCCACTGAAGAAAAAGTATTTTGTGAATATGCTAATTTCAAATGCACTTCCCTAGAGAATTACTACTTGTAACAAAATTATGGAGGCTTAAGACTGTTCTCATTAAGTGTCTTTATGTGAACTGGGTAAACAGCTTGGGGATTCTTTTATCATAAATAGTGATAAAGGACCACAAGAGAACAAGCTATTGAGTATTTCAGTGGTATCTTAAGAGAAATAAATACTGTTATTTGCCTGATGCATTTCATCTATTTTTAGAGTTGTTGGGTTCTTTTATGGTTGAGGGTTTTACAATTCTTTACTTTGTTATTTTCTTTCCGTGTCATTTCATTCCCCCAGTCTCCAAATTTCTCCCAAAGTGCAGACCTATGCACTTACTTTCACTCACTCTAATGTCTGATTTCTAAACTGGAAGCAATATCACCTTTATTCTGTCAGTGGCTTCACAGGATGCAATAATCAAGAAAGGAATTTTCTTGATTGTTTTAAAGCTGAATGAGTTTCCCATGATATGGAAGTGGGAATATCTTCTGAATTGCTATTCACTTTCTGGTAAATCCCTGTCACTTGCATTGAATATGACTTAACTTCTAAATACTTCATGCATAAAATTATACTGAAGACTTTGTTGTTAAGGTTTGCCATCTCAACAGTAAAAATATATTTTTTCAGATTAGCGAATTCAGAAAATTTTTAATCTGAATTAGCTCTGTTGGTCAGAGCATAGTGCTAGTAATGCCAGGGTTGTGAGTTCAACCCCTGTATGGGCCATTCACTTAAGAGTTTGACTTGATGATCCTTGTGGCTCCCTTCCAACTCAGAATATTCTGTGATTCTGTAATCATCCAATGGGACAGGATTGTTGGGTTGGCAGGAGGGTAGGAAGGGTGAAATTTGCAATGTGTTACATCCAAGAATAAGTATTCTTACTATATAGCATAATAGATGGAGAGTTTGTCTTTTGAAACTAACAAGGCAGGGTGTGACTTCTCAAAAATGGTAAATGATTATCTGAAATGCATCCAACGAAGGCTCTTTGTACCACACCTAGTTTTGTACTGTGTAGATCAAATTGTTTAAATGGTGGAAATTATATCCCCTGCAGTCGTAGCCTCAAATTATCCTCCCTGTGGCCAGGAATGCACGTTTAGGAAACTGTTGTTCAGCAGGAAAAGAATCGAAAACAAATGCCCTATGGAAAACTTAAAGAAAATTGTTCTTTTTATTATCTTTAGAAAGCCTTTTATCATTATCATCTTAGTCACTCCACAGTAATGTTTCTCTGTGTGTATTTTAGGTCTCTTAGCATGGAAAGTACCCCTAATTAGCGTGGTAAGGTGCATGTTGTGACAGGTAATTGTACCTACGCACAGGTGTTCAAAGCTGGAGGCTCTTTTGGTGCTGGATGTGCTGGTCCTCAAGCAGGGCAAACCCCTGAGGAGAAAAGTAATTGAATAAATTTGGGGCTTGCATGTAGTGTATGAATGTTTATAAGATGGTCTGTTAATACAGTGTCAGAAGCACAAGCTTGTTCACACATGTCTAACTACGGCATTTATTGCATGTTGTGCATCAGTACCCTATGGCAGGCAGACACAGGTAAGACTGAGCTCTCTGTCTAGGAATATGCAGAATCATTTCAAGTCTCTGATTTGGGAAGAAAAAGATACTACAGTGCTCTTGAAAGATAATTTCCTTTCACTGGCAATGCTAGCAACATCAGAGAAATATTTTTCAGAAGTGTAGATCTAACTTTTCTGGAATGCCTAGAAAAGAACATATTTTGTGGTTATAAATTTCTGTGTATTAAAAAGTTGAGTCAATTAGTATTTCCATCATGTAAGTATCCAAAAATTAAGTAGTAGGGCTCGTCCAGAGTAGCTTCCACTGTGATCTTGATGGCGTGCAGATACCTGTGTCTGCTCGTACCTGAAATACATAACCTGAGAATTACATTGCATTGATCAGCTGGGAAGTCTTGTATGAAGATGTGGGGATTTGTACTTTCAGGAGTTGCTAATTTCTTGAAAAAGGAGCTTTAGAAACAGATGTATCCTAAATCTCCTTCTTAAACAACTGTGGTAGAAGGCATGAGAGTGATAACATATGTATATGCTGGGTGTATTTGATTGCTTATATACTTTGTTTATCATTTATGACTTGAACAAGCCTGGTTCCCAGTGCTGAGTTTGGTCTAGGTTCTTACAGCATGAACCCTTTTGAGAAGTGGTGAGAGCTTACACAGTCTGTTCCCTTTCTCTTTTGTTTCTGTGTCAGCCCCCTCTCATGCTGGCACATATGTTCACACTGATGCACACACACTTTGCTGTTGCAATGCAGGAGTAATGTAGGAGCAAGAATGACGGGATGGAAATTCAAAGTCACTAAAACAAATTAACAGCAAATGTTGCACTGGCAAATGTGGCCTTTGCTGCCCAGTAAATTCCTTTTTTCACTTTTACATTCTACAAGTGGACAAAAGGCTTTCAAGATGATTATGTTTTTAATCTCTTTAGGAAGTTAAAGAATATATACTTTGAATAATTTTATGCTTTATGGTGGTCAGCAGGTTTCAAAGTTGAATACTCAGTTGCAGACGTTCATTGTGTTCTCAGGTATGTGTTGGGGTCCATCCCAGCCATCTCTCAGTTATGCTGCAGACTGGGGGGGGAAAAGCATTACTCCAGATATAAAAAACTGCAGGAATGCTTTATGCTGACAGACTTGTATAATTTCATGGTGGGAGTTACGATGTTTTTTCCCCTGCAATGTACTGCTCTGGAATTCAACAGTACACTGTAGAATTTAAAACAAGTATAAAAACTGTGTGCGTTGACAACCAAAACTTTGAATGTGTCCTGGTTTTGTGGCCTTTTGTAGTAAAGGGAAAGCTATACAAAAACTAAATTTTAAAAGTTTCTTCCAAGTCTCTCATTAATCTCTTCCTGAGCTTTCTGCCTTTTAAACAACTGATAAGAGACTCTACAGTTAAAATACATAAACAAATGTTCAGTTTTATGGGTTTTGTTGTATAGCTGTTCCTAGTAGAATTGAACAAAATTTATAGTAGATTCGATACAGTGGAATCAATTTGCACTGTTCTGACCCCTTACCTGAGAGAAGTGCTGAAAAGAAGAAAGTGTTGCTGTGAGCCACAGTGTGCCTTAACAGAAGACAGAAAGGTGACAGTATCAGTGGAAGTTACTGCTTGTCTCAGTGCGAATAGAGCAACTATCACTGAAAGTCCTGCACAAATACAGATCTTTTTCCCAGAAAATATGCATTGAGTGTGAGTGAGGGGCCTGTCTACATTGTCAATTTGAAATGGAAATTTGGGGCTCTTGATCTAATGCAGCTGCCTAGTGGGGACTGTTGCACGGGTTAGCTGTGATCTCCTGTGTCTGGGTGCATGTTACTAAAACAGTGGCAGAAGCCATCATATTTCTGCATGATGTCTGGGAAGCTGCTGCATCAGTCTTAGTGTCTGTTTTTGTTCAGGCCTGGAAGTTTTCAAAGCCCATTGGGGATTGATGCATTTGGGTTAGGGTGGGTTCTATAGCCTCTTTCAGCATTTGCCTATTCTTAATAGGAGTGCTCTGTGTATCTTGGTATTGCCATCAGTGCTTAAGAGCCCGTGGTTCCTGTTGCTTGGTTTATCTAGAGGTTTGCTATTGGTACAGTAGCATCTCATGCTGCCTTTCATTGTGAAACCACTGCTGTGCCATTAGGGGCTGGAAGCTGTGGAGATGGAGACAGCTGTTTGCTCTAACTACATGTCATCCTGAAGAGTTTTACAGTGTTCTGCCTCCTCTGCTGGCTGCTCAATTCAAGAGCCATAATTAAGCTGGAAAATACGGTATTTCCCAGAAGTGGGAATGGTATCTGCCCCCGCTTTGCTCCCTTCAGGCAATTCAGCTTTTAAAAAAGATGAGGCTGGGGGATGGGGTTAAGAAGTTACCAACCTCAGGAGGTAATTGCATTGAAGGTTCCCCCGTGGCTTTGCAGTTTTGGTGCGGCAGAATGTGTATTAACTTTTCCCTCATTTTTCAACAGCATTTCATGTTTATACTAAAATTTTTTTCTAGTGAGAGCACACTTTTCAGTTGAAGTCACTCTTAGCAACAAGATACTTTGAAGAAGCTTGCAAAATAAACAGAGAAAAACAACGACTCTGTTTAGTGCAAGTTGCCTTTTTCCTTTTCTTTGCTTGTCTTCCAGAGACAAGAGTTATTACCTTAAAAGATACTGTTTTCTGCATTGGTGGTCTTTTTGGCAAAAACTTAAGTTATTCCAAGTTTGTGGAGCAACTGAAATAATATTGATTCAGTTATTTTTCTCCTGATGGTTATGGTTTATGTTTTCCTTGAAAAGAAAAGCTGTTCTATCATATTAAAAGCAAACAGCACAAGAAGATAGTTCTCCCAGGCTTAAAGCATAAAAGAATCACCAGTTCAAGAAACCTGACTCTTTCTAAAAAAGCAACTGGAACATGGCAGTTCTGTCTGCTGCTCAACCTTTGAATGCTGAAAAAAGGCATAAGGTGTCCATGCTATTGGCGAAATACACACAGCACGATGTTATAAGTAAACACTAGATTTGCCAAACAGTTGTGATATGAATAGCAGATCTTTGTGCCCTTATGTTTTCTTTGATTCTTCTGCAGTGCTTAAAACTTGGCGACAAGTCTTCCCAACCTCAGCCAGGAGTCTGACTTCTTCCACCTCATCTGCTCCACCTGCTAGCATCTTGACTCCTTACACTGTATCCTCTGCTGTGCAAGGATAATATATTTCGTCTGCGCTGGTTGTATTTGTATAAGGGCAGCAAAGGTTTTGTAAATAGTAGGTGTTAATATAAAGAGGAAAAAAACCTCTAAGTCTGTGGGAGGTTGGAGCATGATCAGTTCTTATGGATTGAGAGAATGCAGGTCTCTGGCTATGCAGGTTGTGGATTGGAGGACAGGCAGAAGGAACTTCATTAACCAAAATAAATCGTACAGTAGAATCATACAGTCCGGTTCTCTGGTTTGTGAGTACTAGATGCTTAGGAATTCCTAGCCAGCCTATTTTACTACAGCTACATACAGAGTAAGGAATTTTATTACTTTTAGCAACAGCAGGATAGGGAGGACTTCCTGGTGTATGACCGCCCTGTTTGTTCATTGTGCGTGCTAGTCCAGCAACATCCAGTGTTTGCTGTAATCCAACATGGTTTTGGCTTTCAGAGTTTAGAACTGAAGGATATACAGTATCCTGCTAGAAAGACATCATGTCCCAAAATGTTTCATAGCATTTTATGTCTTTGATACAGAGGAAAATCTGTAGTGCAGGATTTAATTTTCAGATCTTTGCAGCTATACAGTCTTCTTGATTATTTCTGTTACATTACAAGAATATTTTTCAGTTGTTGAGGTAACGTTTAGAGAAAAGAGAATCAGCTGTGCATGTGCACTTTTGAGACTCAACTTTTGCAAGCCAAGGATTTGCCTACAGAATAGAAATAAGATTTGCATGTGTGTGTGTTTAAGTGTAACATGTATGTATTATGTATTAAAAAAAAAATTGCCAGTTTCCTCTAGGCTTTCATATTCTAGAGATTCAAGAGGTGTATGTCACTACTTGGTGCTTGTATGTAATGCCAAAACAGCATCTGGAATTGCAACATTTACAGAATCACAGAATCGATTAGATTGGAAAAGACCTCTGAGATCACTGAGTCCAACCTATGACCAAACACCACCATGTCAACTGAACTGTGACACTAAGTGCCACTCCAGTCTTTCCTAAAACACCTCCAGGGATGGTAACTCCACCACCTAATTGACTACAAGCATCTATTTGAAAGATTCAGCTCTTTGACTCTCTTCTTACTCTTGATACTAAAACAAATGTAAAAGATTAAGTTCACAATAACCTTAAACAGGTGCAGGTTTTACTTTTATTTTAAAATACTGTTTACTTGTAGGAATACAACTTGTTCTTTTCAATATAACCAGTGTTCATGCAGGTGGTGTGCTCTCTCTACGTTTAGCAGTAAGTAAAATGTGTGAAAACAAATGCAATATTGAAATGTTGAAGCAGGAATGAAAACAAAAGGGAAAAGGGAATTGCATTGCTTTCCTGAATGAGCAGGTTGCAGCAGTGGTGACCTGCTGACTGTCGAAGCTGGGGGGAGAGCTTGCAGGAGCTGTGCTTACACGTGCACTAACCCCGTTGCTTCCTTCCCATTGGTTTATTCTCACGATCCTTTTAGAAGTGGGAAGGCTTTGTCTGAATACTCTTAGATTGTGGCTGCATACAGAACAGGGAACACTGATAACAAGCAACAGATGGCAAGCAGATTTTAGTAGTAAGTCGGGTCCCATTTTTTTCAGTGCTCCCAGGTAAGGAGATTACATGATAAGGATGGAAGAGGCCTTTCTTTGTGTGTGTGTTTGAACAACTGTTGCTGCAGCTCTGGTGTCAGCTATACCATGCTGTTTCTAGATGCCAGAATTGCACATCATGTAATGAGATCGCTGTGAGTCAGAAAACAATAAATTATATGCTGTGTGGCTATGACAGCTCAATAGGAGCACCAATGGATGGAAAAAGCATTAGATGCTTTTAAGCACTGTTGACACGCCATGATTTTTTGCCACTTTAATGAGAACAATCAAATGAGCAAATAAACTTTGGAGAGGAAAATATTTATTTTATACATGAGATAAAACTGCACAAATAAATGTGTGATATCAAGAGAACAAATTTTATTCTAAGTACAGAGCTTTAAGGTTGAAAATACAATCTGTGAGCATGAAAATCCTTCAAGGAAGCCTCCTACTCTTCTGTAAAGACAAGCTTTTAAGAGAAGTGTTTACTAGCACACTGGAAATAGCTTTCTGATTAAAATACACACTGATCGAACTAGAAGCAAAATTACCACAGTCAGTGGAGATTATATGTAGCCATAAGAATTTCCTTCTACTTGCATAGTGGATATTTCTGTAATAAAAGATTACCCCCCCTCTATTTTTAGAATATATGTATTTTAGGTGGACAGCAATTTCAGTTCTCTTGTGTAGTTAAAAAGTCATGCAGTAAGAGATATTCTGGACTTAGACTATAACTGATAATCTGTGAATTCTAATACCACAACACTGTGGTTGTTTTGTAATGCTTGTATGATAATCTTAACTCTTAAGAGAAGTGTTTTATACTTTCTTTGCATATTGGAGCTTTCTGGTTAGATTTTTGTTTCTGTGTCAAACTTAGTGCAAATAAGAAATTGAAACTCGAAATACAGAATGAACAAAACCCTTTCTAAAAACACAGAAAGATTCAGTATCTGGAACCCCCAGAAGCTGAAGAGTTAATGGTGGGGCTGCACTGGATTCACTGTATTTGCAGATGTTGCTGCAACCAACTGCTGATTTTTCTCCCATCCTGTCAGGGAACTCTGCCAGCCATGATTCATGGAATGATTTTTTTGCGCTGAGTAATCTGTGGTTTTTCTTTTTTCCTCTTCCCTCTCCCTTATTTTTACCTCAAACTAAAGCCCTATTCATTTCAGCTAAAGGGAGGGGAGGCTTCCAAATCACTAATACAAAACATTAAATACACTGTGTTTTGAGTGGAGGAATTTTACCAAACATTAAACTTGCAGTAATTTTACTTGGTCTTGGGCAGATTAGTCCAATGTGGAAAAACAGTTTTAGAACAGAATCAGCTTTTGGGTTTGCTAGTCATAAGGTTTTACAGTTCTTTTAAGACTTCTGTACTAGTATTGCTAAAGAACAGCCAACTTCTATGCTGATATTATGCCTCCTTTCTCACAGATCGCTCAGAAAGAAATAAACCAGACTGCCGCTCTTCAGGGTAAGAACCATATTTCTGTTTTATTCTTCACTTCTTTTTCTTTTTTTTTTCCCTCCATATTTTTTCCTTTTGTGGGATGAACTGGGAAATTGGCCAGAAAAATAAAAATGCCATTCTTCTCCTTCTCTGTTTTGGTAACAGTAATGTAATACCAAGATAATTTTATGTTGAAGATACTTGTTTTATATTCCTTATGGGCAATTTCCCAAGAAATTAACAGGATTTAGTACATTGTAATTGTGTGTACTTAAAATCCAAAGGCATGTTTATGTATCATGCACAGAGTTGTTTGGTAAAACTGTGGTTTAAACTAAGAAGCCCTTATGACTTTTGCTTCTTTGACTTATTGCTTCTGTAGCAAGGGAAACGAATTCTTGGTCCAGTCAAGAATAGCAACACTGTTATTTATTCCATTAACTCTGATCCCATCTACCTAAGGTTTCAAAATGGAGAGAAGCAAATGAAAGAGTATTTAACAAAACACGCACACGTACACACCAACATTTTGTGTTTATTTAGAATTTTCATCAGCAATTGTTATGAACTTCTAGCTTATTGATTTGCAAGGCCATATTTTCCCTTAAGCTTCTGAATATTCTGCAGTTCTTTGTATCCTCTCATTTTAAAAGAATCTCTACTGCCTCATTTTCAAACTCTCTCTGTTTCAGTTCTCCACTGGGGAATAGGATCTCATCCATATCATGTGGTGCATAATGGGATTTTAATGAAGTAAAGTGATAGAGCAGACCAGCTAACACTGGCTCTCCCACTCCTTTGTGAAAAGGCTTTCCAAAAAATGCTGCTGGTGTCCAGCCTTCTGACATGACTTGACCTTTCCATTTGATTTTTACAGTCTAAATTTTTTCTTTTTTATTAACATTTTTACAGCACAGTGGGGTAGCTTTTATAGCTAGAAGAACAGTGGGAACTGTAGCCTCCTCTTATAGCACAGTTGATGTGTTGTATCTGCTGTGTGATGTGATGGAAAGAGAGGATGTTTTCCCTTCCCTCCCCTATCTGCCTCAGCACTGTGGCTGATTCCAGCAGTGTGTTTAACTTGCAGGGGAGTATTGCCTTTGTGTTTGATTACTTATATCTGCTTAAAACCTCAATCGCCATCTATCCTGGTTTCCTTTTATGCTTAAAAGTACTTAACTTTTTTTCTTAAAATGATGCAGTTACATTCCACACATTTGAACTTTTATTAGATCATTTCATATTACAAGAATGTCAAATAAATCCAAATCATTATCAAAAGGAAATCTAATTTTATCAAAATGTTTAGTTTATGGTTGAAACAGATTCAGTCTCTTCCCCTTTCTTCTGTATGGTCCTTCTCTCGAGTATCTTTTTGCACTAGAGTGTATTTTAGACATTCTAATTTGGAACCAAAAGCAAAGTAAAACTTCCTGGTTTTTTTCCATGGAATTGGAATTTCAAATAGGACCAGCCCTGACAATAAAACACTAAGTTGTCTGGGCTACAGACTCCAAATTTTCACGTGGAAAGCACAGGGAAATTAACAATATATAATGTAAACCGCTCAAAATGTGGAGAAAAATGCAGTCTTTCATTCCTGTCAGGAGCACGTGGGCTTTCTGACCATATATATATGTTCTGCCCCTTTCTAAATTTCACTGGCTATCGTGTCATGATAGTTTTGCTTTTCTGGATGAGCTATGAAGAAGAAAGGCCATCGTTTAAAGAGAAGTGTTGCTCTGTGCACGTCTCACTGTTGTTTCTAGACTGGAACAGGAATAGCCTGCCTTACTAGACGATGTACTCTGCTAATTGATACTGCTACACTCTGTGGTTCATCTGTCGTTATAGTTGGAAACATAATTCTGTGGTGACAAATTGCTGGGTGAGATTCTTATCCCCAATCTGGCCGTATCATGCCTAGGAAAAGAGCTGCAGCTGCGTCAAGACCAGAGCCCCTTGATGTAAGGCCTGAGGGAAAACTAAATTGTGAAGTATGCAAGACTAAACCTGAAGTGCAAAGCACACTTCTCTTGTAACATGGGCAGCATTTCAGAGCTCTTCCACTGGGGATAGTTTTATGCCATTTTATGATGAGCTACTGCACTTTCCTCTCTGGGAGCAGTTCATGGCAAGGGAAGGAGAAAATATAGTGGTTCAGAGGCATCTTCTCTACTTTTTCCTTAAAATGCACATTGTGGGATGCATATAGATGTAGATGATTCCAGGAGAGAGCCAGAGAAATAGTTTATTACTTCACACAAAGCCCTGGTGAGATCTTGCTCAGAAATATGTCCAGTCTAATTACAAATGTGAAGCACTGAGATAAGAGACAAAAATGTAAAAAGCCCTCAAAGCAACCACCAACTCTTTCTCATGCGTTGTAAGAATAAGTTTTGATCTGGAACATGATCATCTTTATAAGAAGATCACATTATTTCTTGTGATTTCAAGGGTCTAAAGTTTGTCCCTTCTAACTTCATGTTTTTATATATTTCTGTGCCTGTTTGTTTCTAGACCTGTTTCAAGCTTGTTGCTTGAGTCTTTGTGGTATTAAGAATGAAGAGCTCATATGCAGTGAAACAGGAGCTGTTCTAAAACATAGCTTGGACACAATTAATTTGCCATAAAAAGCATATAAAAAAACTATTCTAGATACAACAGTATATAAATGGTTATTTATATAGTTACTCCTATTATAGGATGATGTCATATAGAAGTATTTTCATAGCAGTATCAGGAACTCTGGCAAATATTCTGGTTTTATTACTGGCCTATCAGATATTTATATGGGAGAAGTGCTACAGAAAAGAGTGATGTGGGGATCTATCATGACACTGGGAAGAAATTCGGTGCGTGCATGAACCAAAGACCAGAGATAATGGTTTTAAAGGAGGGAAACAGATACCAGGCAATACTTAAAGAATGTGCCTTATCACAGTATCTTTTGCCTGTTTTGGTGATTAGCAACCATGTGCCACTCAGGTGAGCTAAGTTAAAGTGAGGAATAGCGGAACAGGGCCTGGGAATGTCTATTTCTCGTACTGCTCTGCATTGGTTTTTTTGTTAAATGTAAGCACATTAGTAAGATCAAAACAGATGTTCCCTGAATCCAAATAATACCTATCACTATGTTAAATTTTTTATCAAGAGACATTTAATTTCATGACCTAGTATTACCCATCCTTCAATTGCTGTATTTCAGGCAGTATTAAAATATATCTCTACAGGCAACAGTGGTCTGTAATTATAATTATTTCTTGATTTTACTGTCAGGTCACACACGTACTGTTGGCTCTGATAGCTTCAGGTCATGCACTGCTGTAACACGGGTCAATTAGGTCAAAAGAAGTAGATCCTTTATTCTTCTAAATGTTTTTAAACTGCAAATTGTATGATAGTAATAGAATAGAAGATTTCAGGCATCTACATATTTGCAGTTAATTCCTGAACGTGAGTAAATCTCATAGAAGAAACTGGATACATTTGATTCTGCTTTTCTTTTGAGTACGGATTATGGATCAAAAAATCCTGAGACACAGTCCTGTAATACAATATAATTCACTGTAGTTGCCTTGACCTTGGAGATGAGAGGATGAAGGCAGCTAACCACTGCAACAATTTATTGAGAGATTTAGTAGGATATCAATCACTTGAAGTCAAGTAAGAGATTTTGATTTTTAGAGTCTACTGTGAAAAATGGAGAGGGAGATGAAAAGAATTAGTTCATTTCTAGAAATAGATTCTATGTTTTACTGCATACAGTCTGCTGATTGTAATGTGCTAAAGTTCTTTTATAGATGGTTGCCTTCATTTGGTTAAACTAAATTGAGCATTTTTATTTAAAATACATCAAGTCAACAATAGAAACAGACACTTGCTAACACTAGATCAGGCCCATGATGGCTTTTTTTAGCCAAGTTTTGAAAACCTCCCAGGAGAGAGAGATTGAACCCACTTATTTCAGCCCACTTACAGACTGTTTGTCTGTCACTTACTTACTCGATTTCCAGATGATAATGCTGTGGGAGACAGTGCCGAAAGAAACAGTCTAAACACCAGACTGCTTAATATCAAGACCAAATTAATTCCCACAGAAGTCCTGAAGTACAGTTTTTCATTGTTCAAAAGTCTTGTGTTGTCTACTAGCAATGTCTGGGCAACCTTGTCAATGCATCTGTTCCACACAGGAAAATTTCAGGATTTTGCCATGCAGGCAGTGTTACAGACTGTAATACAGAACTGAAGTGTGAAACTTTGAACCTTGCTGATACTCCATCTGAATGGGAAGGGCTGTATGCAGAAGAAAGGGTGAATGTTGGGGGATGTTTTACTGTGACATTCTTGTTCTTTACATTTAACTTTTATGATTTTTAAGGCTAGGGAGTATCAGGTTACTCTTACTCTAAGTATACTTTTAGACTATGAAGAGAGGAATGTCCTGCTTTTGTACACTCCCAGTAGGTCAGAAGTTGATGTAATAATAAAAAGTATCTCGTCTCCTTCCCAAGCCCTTGGGGTGCAGTTTCACAATTGCCCTGAGCTGAGCTAAGCCTGTGTCGCTCCAGAAGGAAGGATCTCATTCTCTACTTTGGGCTGATATCAGTGCTCATGTGGTTGGTTGGATCAGAAGGCTGATCTCCAGGGAGAAAAATTGCTGTGTCTCCACTTTATAGATGTAGCAGGTTCAGCACAGGGTTGCAGAGTGATTTCTTGCAAGTAGCACAATAAATTGATGGCAGAGCTGAAAGCAGGAGCTCTGTGTCTTTACTTTTGTTGTTGTTATCTGAAAAGTAGGATCGTGTGGCTCCGTTTTTTTTCATTCTGAGAGCTAAATTTTGGACTGAGTCACTCAGGGCAATCCTACAGGTTAAGTATGGGTTTAAACTGGTGAAACTTGAAATCTGCCTGTGTGTCTTTCTGTTGTTTATCACATGTTTCTGGTCAGCAGCATGAGCTGTGCTCATCGAAGATGTTTATTCTGGGAGTAGAATAAGCTGGAGCAATTCTGTGCAGCATGGTTTTTGGCAGCTTCTTTGCCTAATTTTTTTTCTTAGCAATGTTATTTTCCCTGCTCAGTTTATACTTTATGTAAATGAGGAAAGAAAAAATGATGAGCAGAGGAGTAAATGGCAGATAAGTTCAGCTTAGTTGTTGGCAGTTTGGAATCATGTGGGGATGTAGAGCCTGTTCCTGCGGGTATTTGTTTTAATGCTGTCAATTCATCACTGTTGTGTTGGGCATCTTTGGCTATTCATTTCACAGATAACAGTAAAGAGTTATTAGAAGGGTGCATCCTAGCCAGACTTCTAGATTCCTTATTCCTAAACAGAGAAGAGGGATTTGTTTTAATAAAAGAGTGCTCTGTTCCTGGTTTCTGCAACAGGAATTTTGAAGGACTGTTTGCTCTGGTGCCCTGAACAACTCCTTCCGTTGTCTGGGCTGCTGTCCAGTGCTTATGCTAATTCATAATGGAAAATAATGCTGAGAATGAGATGGTAGTTGAAGAAATAAAGAGAAAAAAGCCAACCCTCCTTCTTCACTGAAAGAATTTCAGTCCTTTTTGCATCTTGAGTACAGGAGCAAGTTTCACCATCCCATTGTCTTTCAGAAGAGAAGACCACCCAGACTCATGGCCACACTCCTTGTGCATTAGGGGAATTCTCTGAAGGATAAACAACCATGTTAGACCTTAGTTCTAGAAAAGGTGCTTTCAGGAAGCACACAATTATACATCACAGCTTTTTGATCACGATGCTTTCCTTTTAAAGGTAATTTTGAGAATATTTCACTTTTTCCCTATAAAAGTGAAATAATTCTCTTTAAATCAATATGACTTTGTCTTTTAGCCCTGCTCTGAGGTGGATGGAAGATGTGGGGAGAACTGGAATTCTCAGATTATAAGTAACATGTGATGGGGCAAATTAATTGGTCATGCTTATAATTCTGCTTCTTTATAATTTATTTTCCTCCTCAAGACATTTCAAGGACAAACAGCAGATGCAATTCATCTGGTAGCTGGGAAAGAGGGCTGGCAGAGAATTCTTTCCAAAGGTATTTGTAATATTCTCAAAGAAAACAGAAAATGAGGAGGAGCTGCTAAGGGAAGCCTATAGTTTGTGTGTCAGGGCTGAGGAGGAGGCAGACTCAGCAGGTTGTAAACTTCAAACTCAGAAGTAGTAGTTGTTAGGTTCTCTCTGAAAGAATTTTGTGGTGGTATTTTAAGAGTTCTGGAGGAGAGACTTGAGCTTTGGTTTATTTCCCTAGGGATTTATGTAGGTTTCTGTCTAGGCTCAGGACAGCAACTACATTTTCCTTCGCCTTTGGAATTTGAGTGGGAGAGCTCAGTTTGCAGTTATATTGTGTTGGTTTCCATGACCTCTTACTGTAATGTGCCAAGAGAGAATAGTTTGTTACTTCTTCCTCTTTTTATTTTGTTCATTTTTTTTGTACTGCTCACCTACTTTGTAATTTCATTGTAGGTTATTCTTTGCTGTCTTTGTTCTTTATTCTAGTATAGGGAATCAGTTACCTTAAGTAGCATCAGATTTAGCAGGTTGAACATTGAAATGATTGGTCAAGTGCTCTTTTAAAGCATGTTACAGTCGCATCCTTACTACTACATCATGGGGGAAAAGTATTCCTAGTGAGGCCTGTCACATGATAGTTTCTTCCTCCTTACTGTATTTCAGAATAATGCTTGCTGTGCAGTTTTCACAGCTATACTTTAGACTCTGATCGTGTCATTTGTAAGAAATTTTTGTGGTTTTGCATTTCTGATTTTGCTACAGAATTTCTCTTTTCAAAAGCTGTATTCTGCTCAGTGCAGGTATCACTGTATGAATTTAGCCCATGTTTACATAAAGGATTTGTCCTAGTTCTGGCCATGTGTGACAAAGCACAGGCTCAACTGAGCTAGTATTAGCCCTTAGTGTAGACAACACGCTGCTTTTGCATGTGTTCCAGCTACTTCAGCTTCAAGAAGAGAACTAAGATTAAGTGATACAAAAAGTCATGTTACCTGTTGCCTTGGAGCCTACAACCAAGGCAGGTCACCACCAGGGCCCTTCAGGTCACAGGAGGGTCACTTGCTTCAGAGGACTGAAATTAGGCCATGCACTCCTGTATGTGGAAAGTGTGCATGTAACTATGATCTTTGTAAGTATGCATGGCTGCATCTTAATCTTGGGGGCATTGTTACAAGAGGTTTGTCATGTGTTCTGGTTATAGTGGACTTTGCCATCTCCTGAGGCTTGAGACAAAGTTTGGCTTCTAATTAAAGAGAAGGTGCAAATCTAATCATGATGTTCCAACCACAAGCAGTGATTACTTTGTTAAATCTCTCTTTTGATCTGTAGCATAATATCTAGTTCAAGCAAAAGTCATATGTTATATTAGGCAATATTTTTTCTTGGCATAAACATTTAGTGCCAAGAAATGGTTTTGGTTTTACTATTATAATTCTTCTATTCCATGTCATCTGGACTTCTGCTTCCCCATCCCCTCACACACCAGTATCTAGTATTAGAACTTGAAAAGAGGTTGTAGTGAGGTGGGGACCAGTCTCTTCTACTGTGCCTGTAGCAAGAGAACGTGTGGAAATGGCCTAAAGCTGAGACAGGGGAGATGCAGATTAGATATTGGGGAAAAAATTTTCACTGTTGGAGTGGTCAGCCATTGCAATAGGTTGCCCAGGAAGGTGGTGGAGTCACCATCCCTGGAGGTGTCTAAGGGGTGTCTGGATCTGGTGCTGGGCCAGGTGGTTTAGGCCTTAAAGTGACATTGCTGGGTTGACGGTTGGACTTGATGATCTTAAAGGTCTCATCCAACCTTGAGGATTCTGTGATTCTATGAATACAGTATTAATTCAAACAATCCTGACATTGATTTGTGATTGGACCAGTTCAGGAAGTTTCCTTCCTCCCAGGAACAGCGTTTCTTTTGGACAACCGTTTTTAATACCATTGTGTTGTTTTATTACCTTATTTCCACTGCCCCTTCTAAAATATTAGGTCCATGAATAGCTAAAAAGCATGTAAAGCTCCTGACAGGTGACGGTTGGACAACTACAGAGAAAGAGAACAATATCATGGAACAGGTACATTAACGGCAACTGCAGGAGAGGCTTTCTCATCACACCTTACAGGTGTATAGGGCAGAAGGTTATTTGTTCAACCTATCTTCTTCCGTCTAAGGCTATTGACAAGGAAGTGTGTTCTGTTAAATGAACTTTCTTTGATCACTAACAATGCTTTCTGTTAATAACAGCTTTTATTTTTTTCCATCCGGGACAGATTTGAAATGACAACACAGTTCTCTGGTGCATTTTGAAGCATTTCCTCTTGTCCTAGTGCTTGTTACTTGGGAGAAGAGACAGACCCCCACCTTGCTACAACCTCCTTTCAAGTGGTTGTAAAGAGCATTAAGGTCTCCCTGAGCCTCCGTTTCTCCAGGCTAAACAACTCCAGCTCCCTCAGCCATTCCTCATAAAACTTGTGCTCCAGCCCCTTACCAGCTCCATTGCCCTTCTCTGGACCTGCTCCAGCACCTCAATATCTGTCTTGTAGTGAGGGCCCCAAAACTGGAAACAGGATTAGAGGTGCAGCCTTACCAGTGCCCAGTACAGGTGGACAATCACTGCCCTGGTCCTGCTGGCCACTCTCTTTCTGATATAGGCCAGGATGCCATTGGTCTTCTTGGCCCCCAGGTACACTGCTGGCTCATGGGCAGCTAGTTGTCTGCCAGGACTCCTGGGTCCTTCTCTGCAGATCTGCTTTCCAGCCGGTCAGCCCCCAGCCTGTACTGGTACATTCCTCCCCAGGTGCAGGACCCTGCATTTGTCTTTGATGAATTTCAGACGGTTCTTCTCTGCCCATCCCTCTAGCCTGTCAAGGCCCTTCTGAAGGGGTGCACAGCCCTCTGCGGTATCAGCCACTCTTCCACCTTTGTCTCATCAGCAAACTTGCTGAGGAAGCATCTGCTCCTTCATCTGAGTCATTGATGGATATGTTAAACAATACTGGGCCCAGTATTGAACCTTGGGGGACATCACTACTGACAGGCTTCCAACTAGGCCCTGTGCCATTGGTTGCGACCCTCTGGGATTTGCCATTCAAGCAGTTCTCAATCCACTCCCTGTCTGCTCATCCAGTCCACACTTCCTGAGTTTGCCTATGATGATTATGTGAGAGACAGTGTTGAAAGCCTTGCTGAAGTCGAGGTAGACAAAATCTGCTGCTCTCCCCTCATCCATCCAGGTGGTTGTTTCATTGTAGAAGGCAATGAGGTTTGTCAAGCATGATTTATGTTTATTGAGTCCATGTTGACTACTCCTGATTACTTTCCTTATCCTTCAGGACTGTGTCCCAAGGGATTCTCTTAAACCAGTCTCCTAAGCAGGTCAAAGTCTGCTCTCCAGAAGTCCAGGGTGGCAGTGCTGCTGACCCGGTCCTTACTTTCCTGAGAACTGAAAACTCTGTCATTCCATGATCACTGACCTCAAGACAGCCTCCAACCATCCCATCACCCACTCGTCCTTCTCTGTTCACAAACAGACCAGTGGGACACCTTCCCTAGGTGTCTTCCTCACCAGCTGTGTCAGAAAGTTATCTGCCACACACTCCAGGAACTTCCTGGACTGTTTCCTCTCTGCTGTGTTGTATTTCCAGCAGACATCTGGTAAGTTGAAGTCCCCCATGAGAACAAGGGCTTGCAATTGTGAGACTTCTCCCAGCTGCTTATAGAATATTTCATCTGCCCCTTCACCCTGATTGGATGTTCTGTAACAGACTTCTACCATGATATCTGCCTTGCTGGCCTTCCCCCGATTCACTCAACCCCATCATCACCACCATCAGCTCTAGACAATCGGAACACTCCGTAATATATACCACTGCCTCTCCTTCCTTGCCTGTCCCTTCTGAAGTGTTTATAGCCATTCATTGCAGCACTCTAGTTGTGTGAGTCATCCCACCATGTTTCTGGGATGGCTGCTATGTCATAGGTTTCCTGGTGGACAATGGCTTCCAGTTCCTCCTGTTTGTTGCCCATGCTGTAGGCATTGGTGTAGATCCACTTCTGCTGAACTATCAATCCCATCACCTTTTGTGGAGAAGAAGCCCTAAGTCCTATGTGACCATTCTCAGATAGTTCCATGGTTTCTAACACATCAATAACCCTTTCATCTTTGCTGCTGCATGGATCTCCATCCCCTACCTCCACTGAGAGGACAGGCTGAAAGATCTTCAAATGCCATTTTTCTGGTTTTAAATAGATCATGGTGATCAATTAGGCAGTCTTAAGGAAAAGGTCACTATTACTTTTAGTTGGTCCAGAGGCATGTGTTAGCAAGGGGAGAGGGAGAAAAGGTTGTTGACTGACATGAGAAAAAGGACAGGAATGATTTACTGCCTTTGGAATTAAGGGCATCACTGAGAGTGGAGGTTGGAAAAATTATCTGCTTATGTTACCTGAATCCAGAACCTCTAAGCTGCACTGGAGATTGGAAAAAAAAGTAAATTTTATTTTCTACACCTGTCTTTGTAAAGACCAGACATCAAAAATTATAGGTCAGAGATGAAGTCGTTATGAGAGAAGGATAACCCCATTGGTCCCTGGTTTTTCTGTTTTTTCAGTCACCTCTGTAAGCTGATAGTTTGTGGCTCTTTAATTTCCTCTGTCTAATTTACCTAATGACATATGGTGTATTGATTGAAGTGCATGGAAGGGCACGTGATAGAGTCATGTGTTTGAAGGAAACTTACAGGTTAGGGAGGGGCGTTGATTTCTGTGGCTGTGAAATGTTTGAGCAAGGTATTTCTTATGGCTGTTGCTCTGGCATGGTCTTATTCGGTCTGTTCTACAAGGTGTTTGTTTCTGAAGTGGTGAAAGGTGATAATAGTAATTATTTCCAAGCTATAATCATCCATTAGAGGCTGCAGTATTTACTGATTTGCCATATAATTTGAGGTCCCTGATGTTGTAAGACAGCCAGGATATATGACTGAGGGTGGGTGAAGGAAGTTTCTTTTGTCTTGTAGTGTGTTTGCTTGGTGACGTGCTCAAAGATGACATCTGTTTCACTGGAGAAGTGTCCCAAGAGGTTAAAGACCTTCTCTCGGTTGTTGACGTACGTATTTTGAGTGTTCTTAGAGCACGTTAAGTGCTGTTGCTGCCTGTCAGGGTTTTGCAGTTTGGAATAGATGCAGGTTTTGTAGGTGTGGTTTTAAAAATCTCTTTGGCTCTGTTGGTTGATGCTTCTATTTCACCCTTGGAAAAGAATTAGAGGATGTATAAACGTGATTCCTTTTTTCCAGCTTGGGCTAGCAAAGGTATTAACTTTACCTATAGACTATACCATACCAACATCCTTGTACAGTCAGAATTGAAAGACTTGAAAAATAATCTTTGATGCATTTCTTTCATTAATGGTTGATCTTAATCTCAGAGTTACTGGATCATTGTGAATGTACAAGAAGGACTGAAGTTTAAGGTCATATTTACATTCAGAGGTTAACATTGCAGACCTGCAGATTTATGAATGTATGGTTTGCTATTGTGTCGTGCAAGTTTCTCGCAAATAATTTTCTGTATTTTGTAACCAAAAGCTATGTCAATATCTGTGGTGCAGAAGAAAAGGAAGCATTTCAGGAAGGGCAGGGGAAGAGTGTATAGGCAAACATGCCATTTCTCTGACTGAGCTGCATAGAGGCCACTTTCTGGAAAGACAAGTGCGGCAAAGGGTGTGATTATGACATTTTGTTTTACAATTTCTGTGCACTGTGCATTCTGTAAGGGCCACTGTTACAAGTTCATGGATGTCATGTACTGTAGGGTGTAACTGGGTGAGTCAGCAGTACACTGAAATAAGATGTGATCACACATGAAGATAGTTTTCCTTTTGTGAGGCTTTGATGTGGGAGGGTTGAAAATTAGTGTTTCTACTGCTTGTTAAATGATTTATTTTATTTATATATATAAATGGCCAGTATGAAACCAGTATGTTTCTTTATACAGATGACCTTAAGCACAACTTTTGGCTGTTGGTTCACATTTACAGTGTGGAGGGGTTTTTGGTTTTTTGTTTCTCATTTTTAAGCACTGAATTAAAACTTCACTATGCTTGCTGCATATGTATTAATATTTCTGCCTTGTAGACTGTCCCTTCAGAACAAATGCCCTTGCTCTCAACGAATATCTATCATTAAAACAATGAGAAATTTCCTTTTGTTTCCTCACTTGGCTAAAGCTTAAACTCCAGCACATTTCATGCTGCTGATTTGACTCGGTTGCCCTATGAAGAAGTTGAATTAGACTAAAGGAGCATGGAAACTCTATGGGATGGCGACTTCTCAAAGAGCTCAGCGTTGGCAGTTGTTGAACTTTGAATTTGTCAAAGGTGCTCAACTGTGTCTTTGGCACTGAGGTCACAGACACTTCTTGTAATCCCAGTTCTGTAGGTTAGGTTGAACTTTACATTTTAGATACTTCTCAAATGGCTGGCTTTTCTATTACAGTGCTTGAATAATGTGCTGTTAATCTCTGACTAGACATGATCCAGATACTATTTCAACTTCTGAGTGTGGAAGCTATTTGGTACTGTTCCTGGGAAGTGAGACTCCTGTTGGAGGCCTTAGATACCTCAAGATTCCCCAGGAACTCCTTCCTTTTACTCTAGTTTCCTCCTCAAAGTATTCACAGTAATTGAAGTAAGCAGGCCTATATTTTACAGATTATTTTTACACAGGAAACAAATGTATCTAGGCAAAATACGAAACACCTGTTCCCTCAGTGTGATTATTGCTCTGATATCTTTGAAGTCTGTATACTTGCAAGCACCTGAGTTTTCTCTGCTGGATTCCTCACCTCCAGCATATGCATCCTCTGGGTCCTGCCAAGTTCTCACCCTTGCAGTCAATGCCCTTTAGTTTCTGCTTGTTCTTCTCTGGAGCCATGCTCTGATTTGTTTCTATTCTGAAGCTTCTCAGCCTCTGTTTTCGTAAAGCCAGCCCAAATGCACCTATCTTCTATTTTCTTTGGGTGATTTCCCGACCCATCCCCTATTGTTTTCTTTATCAGCAGATAACTGGTTTAGTAGGGTTTTAAGATACTCACTGCTGTAAAGCAAGTATTACTGTTTTGTTAGTAATCATTATTAATGTTTCTAATCAGATGAGGACATTGACATATCACTTTTCCCGTTTACAAAACTTTAAAGATAATCTTAACACCATACTTATATGTTCTATAAAATATAGAAACTATTTGAAGAAGATCTAATATCTCTACTTTATAATAGTTAAAGTCCTGTAAAGATATCTTGAATCCTGTGGATCCAGATCTACAGGTTTTCTTTGTACCTTTGTCCTGCGCAATCCTTTATGATTAAACCAGGTTTTATTCATCTGCAATGCCAATTCCAAAGGTTCACTAGCTCATTCAGCCACCGGGTTGTATTTGTGTATTTGATGTACAGAGATGTATGAAGCAAGCAGAATGTCCTGTCAGTGGGTAGAGAGGGCTTTGATTTATTGACTGAAATGTAACTGCAAATAATTGAATCAAAGCACCATTCTTCAGAAATAAGCTTTGTTTTGTACTCTTTAACTGTCGTGTTTCTCCTTGTGTAAATGCAGAAACTACATAGACTTTTAATGGTAAAGAATTTCCATCAGAAGAAGCTGCAGTGTACAGCTAAGTTATTGTATTAAAAGAGCTGATTCTTCCCTTTCATTTTTTAACCCTTACTTTTGTGTCTGAATATATTACTGTCTGGACCCAAATATCTTGTCACTTTTTACTATGGCAATTCAGTAATATTTGTATTTACATTTACAGTGCTACATTGCTATTATGCTATTATTACAATTATAGGTGCTTTCTACTGCTAGAATTATTTACTACCAAGGTTAAGTTGTCATTAAAGCATAAATACTATTTACTGATTTTAATCAAAACACACAAGCAGGCTTATCACAACAGTGAGTAAAAGTATGTTAACAGATGGCATAGTGGGGAATCTTTTTAGCTGTTCCAGGAAGGCCAAAGTCTTCTCTCAATATGCATTTTATTGGAATCAGTCAATATACAATGAAGACTTAGAATTACCTGAATCATGCTCTAAGGATTTGCCTTTCTGGAATGGACGTGTTTATACAGCCATCTGGGGCAAGGAGCAGTTCAGCTCAGGTTGCTGGCTGGAAGAAAATGCTAGGGGAAATCTAGCTAGGATATCTGTAATTCTGATCAGGAAAGAGTTAGTTCAGAGTACACAAAAGCTGAGTGACTCAAATTTACAAAAAACTTCGGAGGTGTTTCAGCGTCAAGATCTAAGATGGATTATTAAGTGTAGAAGCTATTGTAACCTCATGACTTTTAGGTTGCTGTGGGAGTCAAAGTGTGAAATGTTATCATCTGCTGCCATGATTTGCTTTGACTTCCTCCTTGCATTCTGCCTTAAAATTGAAGGTTCAGTTACTGAAATGCAATCCCCAAGTGTGACAGTGACAAGCACATGAATATGTAATAAGTAGTTGAAGAAACAGCTAGAGAGCAATTCCTGAAAGGATTTCCCTATGCTGATCAATGTGAGCTGTTTTAATTAGCAGAGCAGCTGGATTTTAGCTGCTTCTTAACTACATCCTCACTCGTCCAGACAGTGGGAAGTTGCAGTTGCAGCATTCATTAAGAGATGCAGAAGTAAACATCCTCAGCATAGTGATAAGGATTGAATTGTCACTGGGTTTAATTACTTGTTCAGGATTACTTGCTTTTGGGGCTGAACCCAAGAGAGAAGTAAAGTTGTACCAGGGTAAGTCTTAATTTCTTAGATGACCAGATCCATAATATTGAGCATGTGATTTCTTAGGTGACTAAATCTTTAGTAGCCTCCGGTACCTGTAGGGCCATGACAATACCCCATGATTTAGCAGAGAACATGTGAGTGCATCTTCATTTTACAGGAAGACCTCTGTAGTACCAGGCTGCTGCCAACTGTGTTTTTCTACTGCTTGTAGAAAACTCACTTCTAGTGAGCCAATATGGATGGCCAGCGCTAACAAGGAAAAAAAAATAATATTTTGCTAACAAACTAATACTGAAGGATGATAAGAACAGCTGCCATGAGGAATAACCAGCATTTGGTGATTTGCTGTCAGATTAGCTGCAGCCACAGACTTAAGGTTTGTTTTTGTGAGCAGAGGCTGATCTGCTTACCCCAAGGGCTGCTGCTGGCCTCCCCGTCTGTTTGCTCCCATCGCTTCTCTGGTGCCACCCTGATGCTTATGTGGCTTTGCAGCCAGCTGGAGCTGTTGGCCTGTCTGGCTGAAAACTAATCAGAGTATTTGGGATGGGATTCTTTGTTGTTAACAAAATCACATGGCTGATCCAGCAGACTTGCGACTGTGCCAGCACCGACAAAAGAGAGCTGGTGAAAATGGTGAGGTTTGGGCGGGTGGGACTACTGGCTGTGCAGTGTCTGCTTCTCTTACACCACTGAGGAAACTGCACCTGGACTCCATGTGCCATGTGAGCTAATTTACACATACTAGTTGGAGGACTGGGACTCCTCTGCAGTGGAGGCATTGAAGAGGCTCCTTACTGTGGATATATTTTCCATGTAGATTCATTTAATCCACGGGATTAATACAGTTCTGTGTACTGCACCCACCTCATTAATTTGGGATAGTTGTGAGTCTTTTAACTTTAGGAGATTTTTGGTTTAACTAATAGATCTATCTTTGGCCTGCAGGTGGTGATAAATCTGATCTTTTGCACCACCCTCAATTTAGCTATAAAATTACTAACATCTCTCTGTGGCTCAGTCTGCAGTAAAATCATTTGGGTGACATTTTGAACATGTTGTATTTCGAATAATGTCTTCTAATACATTTTTGAATGTTCTACAGTAATATACTGGCTGTTAAAAAGATGGCATGATTTCTAAAGTAACTGAGAGGAATATATGATGCCTTTTATTAAACTACTGTTTTACCTCACGGTAATTTCAGCATTAGCTATTTTAAAATTCTTGGCTCACATTCCAAGAAGTCACAAGACATTAAAAATAGCAACATTTTAATTCCTTCTACTCTTGTGTGTGTGTCTATAAGACAGGGCCAATAACCATCACTATTAGAAATATATTGAACTTTTACATGGGTATGTGAACCTAAGGACTGATACTGTATTAAAAGCTTCATATAACTTGACATAAAGGATAAATTTTGAGACTATGGAATAGATGCTTCAGAATATTAATATTTTAGAACAAGTGATCATTCTTTTTCGTTATTTTTTTTGTTGGCTCTTTTTTTCCCTCCAGGCTTTTGTGTATTTCTAGAGTGATGTATGAAAGCAGCGCAATCAATTTTCCTGTGGAATATTCATTGTTATGTCATTTTAGATAAATAAACCAAAGGTCCTGGTTCTGATAAAGGGAGCAGGCAGTATGGAGGGCTGCCCAATTTCTGCTGAGAATCCATGCAAGCCGACAGGAGAGTGGCGGAAGTAGACGAAGGAGAGATGCTGAGATAGGATGGTAGCTTGGGATGTCTTTTGTATCCCAAGCAGTACCACAACCTGTAGAAGCCTGCAGCTAGCCTGGGCAGACCTTCCTTAGGTGGCTGTGGGTATGCTCACAGGTGGGGAGGGCATGGTCCCCTGCCAGTCATGCCTGTGCTCTCCAGAGGCAGGCAAAGTCCAGCACTCCTGCCTGTTTGCACGCAGCAGCAGAGCTGCATCACCATCAGCCAGCTGGTGGGAACGTGCCCGTGAGGTGCCCTCGGCTGGGCTGGAGGTGCTGCTGCTCCGGACACAGCTAGAAGAGGGGTGGGTGAAAAGGTGCCCAGAACCTCCTGGCCTCTTCACTTAGGTAGCTGTCTTGCTTCAGGCAGACACAAATCCCTGCCTGCTCGCCCAGAGATACCTGTGTGATTTGAGCTTTATTCCGCTCAAACAGCACCTCCCCTCTGCTCTGCGGGGACTGTCGAGGTGAGTGATAACTCGCACAGTGCTGTGTTGGGTCAGGGCTCACCCTGCAGGAGCGGGCCTTTGAGAAATACTGTAGCTACACTGAAGTTGCCTTTGAAGAGAGACACTGCTCAGTCAAGCAAGTGTCAAAGCAGAGCCCCTAATGAGGGAGAGACCCTGGTTTATGCACAGTAAGTGCACTTACTCTGCTAATAAAACAGTTTACAGCTCTTTGCCCAGTCTAGTTTGTGACAACTTTATTTCCCTAATGCACAGACCTAAAATACGCTTTTGAAGCATTTTCCTCAAGTGTTTATATTTAGAAAACCCATCCTGGAAACCCAGAATAAAACCTGCCAGGAAGAGCGAGTAGGTGTTTAACAGCTTCAAACACAGCACTCCAGGTTCTTTATCTTTCAGAAATGGTGACCCATGGGACCCTTTTCATATTGCTGCCAACTTTAAGTACCCAACTGCTTTCAGCATAGCAGGCACAGCAGCTTACAGATGACCTCTGAACCTACTGAGTGGGTTTGTCTGGGTGCCTGAGGGACCAGACAGAGATGGGTTTTGAGGGGTGTCAGGGGAAGCTCAAAAAAAGCTTCTGCTGTACCTGAAAATGAAACAAAGTTTTTGCTTTAACAGTGAGCAAGGTCTAGGATAAATGTGCATATGTCCACTCCTGAATGTTAAATTGGGGGCAGGAGGATGGGTGAATAGTTTTCATCTTATTCCATATTAGATATGACTGTGGTGTTGTTGGAGACAATGTTTGTCAGAGTCTTAAATGCTCTGAAACTTCCTGCTGTCTGCACTGTTTTCTTCCAGCGATCTAAGTTTGGACTTTGCTTGTGTACATTGCAGGGCAACACGGGAGCTGCTGTCCCCCACCCCCAGGGGCTAGTTGTTGGCACACTGTCCCCTCAGGTCTGTTGGGAGAGTCACACTGGGACCAGGACTCTGATCCTGGTCCCATGTGGATGAATTTTTTCCTTGGCATGTGCAATTGTGACGATTTCTTTGCCCTCTGGTTCATTACTGTGCCTTATGGACAGGAGGAGGAGGTGGGAAAGAGGCAAGGAGCATGCAGTACAGTAATTGCTGCAGCTCCTACCTCATCAAATACGAGAATTAAATTTGATTTGGTTATGTTAATTATTTGGATGGCTTGAGAGAAAACATGTCATTAACTGCAGAACAGAGGAGGATATTAGCAACCTTATCACTTCTCTCTTTGCAAGACAGGGAGAGAGACCAGAAATTGTTGCCTGTGGAGTAGGGAGGTGTTAGCTCAGCAGAACGTGTCATCAAAATCACCAGTAGCCCCAAGAAGGGCATCTCATTTAAATTACTGGAGTTTAGTATATAACTAAGTTATGAACTTTGCAGTTCCCTTACAGGGCTTTGTGGGGAAAAAAATAATGTATCCCCTCCCATTTCTAAGCTTTTAAAGTGCTTAAATAATTGTAAACTAGATGTGAATCAAACTTTCCTTGGGGTAGGAAATGTAGTGCTTTACCAAAAGATTGTTGATGGGTGACCTGTTAATGGAAAGTGGAAGAGCTGTCTGTTAACAGCTCATATTGCCTGTGAACTCATAAATTTTCTAAGAGAACCATGTTATCCTGGGTTCTAAATTACACAGATAGTTGCATACTTGAACTGCCTTGCTCTTGATATATCTATACTTCAACTTCACTAGATTGGTTTCATGGGAGGTTTTGCTTCTCTGTTCTTTGCATTTGATTTTAAAATGTTTTCTGTATGCTTTTGGTCCTTCTGTCACATGGAAAGCTTGAACTTGTGTCTACATGAAGACTTCTGTGATTTTTAGCCAAAAATACTTGCTTGTATATGAAAGTGCTTATCAGATTCTGAGGCAAATTGCAATGGGTTGAAGGGCTTTTGCTAGTGGAAGAAAGAAACTTAACTTATTCCTTTTTATTCTTACTGATACCTGAATATGCATACTTTGTAGATTTCCTGATTTCTGCCTATAAAAATTAAGTCAATTTTGAATTCTGAGTATAGAAAGTTATTGCTGATCCAGAAAATTTGAGATTCATGTTAACAGATTTCAGTGTCCTTTCCTGTATGATACTAAATATGATTTAATTAGATTGTAGAATTGTAGTTACAAAATTGTAGTTAGAAATGAAAGCAGAATAATAAAGCTTCAAAAATGAACATCCAAAAGAAAGAGACTTGAAATATGAGGATTTAAAAAAGGAGTCTGGGGTACATCTATGAGGAACACACAACTGGAAGTGTTTCTTAAAGATAAGACTGTGCAACGATGGGACACTTTGAAGGAAAACTAGAACCCTTTTCTGCTGAGAATGCACAGTGAAATTTGACTGATAGAAATGTTTTCTACTGCAGCTTTGCTAGCAGTGTGGATTGGGGCCAAGCCACATTTGAACTGTTTCTGAAACCAGACAAACAGGCATTGTTTATCCTAGACTAGCCAGACTATTTCAGAAAACAGTTCAATCAGAGCAACATTCATTTCTAGTCTTAATTAGTTTCCAGAATGACTGTAGAGGGAGGACGTTTTTCATCCACATCCTTTTTTGACTGTCTCTTTCTTCTGCCCTCCAAATCCCCCTATTCTTCATCCCACTGGAGTAATTGCAGCCATCATGTGCATGTGGAGCTAAACCGAGCCCAGACAGAGCTGTGTGCTGCTCTGCCTGCTGCAGGCCGAGGGAGAGCAGAGTGCAAAGGCTAATGCCTGCCCTGTACTAACATTCCTGCTCCTCTGCTGCTGCTGAAGGCTGGTGGTGGAAGGTTTCTGGAAAAGGCTTGATTAGTATATCTTTGTGTTGTAATTGGGATATTATATTGATTTGAACCAGGTATAAACTGTTGATTTTCAGCACTTCCAGAGGCTTCTCATCAATAAGTATTCTTTACCCCTTGTGTTTAAAAAAAACGAAAGCAAACAAACAAAACCCAAGCAAACAAAACCAAAAACAATCAACCAACCAAACAAAAAAAAAGAGAGGAAAACCCCATCCTTTTCTAAACTAGTTGTTTGTTGGTTTTGTTTGGGTTTTTTTACTCTCCTCTGTAGCTTTGCACAAAGTGGAGGGTTATTAATACCATGTTTTTCAAGTTAGCAACATTTCTGAAAGTGGCAATCCCAAATTAGGTTTGATTTTTACCTGCAACAATAGTAAGGACTGCTGTATCTATTAAATAAGACATTCTGAAGAGAGGCATTAGAAACCTTAGTCTTAGCAAGAAAACAGATGAGTTGGCAAAAGAAAACATTTTTCTATCCTTGTATATCAACAAAGTTTTAGTCATGTTGTCTCCCTGTCTAACCCCACCCACCAAGTTATTACTGAAAAATGCAATCTCAACTGAAAAGGAACTCAAGTCCTTAAGTAATTGTTAAAAATATTTAGCAAAGGGGTTGTAGGTTTTCACTTGGCTGTGTAAGTTTTATTTATTTCCGATCATGTTGAGTCATTAAATGCTTATAATCTGCAATATGTACACCCACAGAAGACAGAACTTCAACACAGAATTGAGAGAAATAATGGATTTAATAATTGGCTTTCTATCTTTGCAGAGTCTTCAAGCTAAGCTGTAACCTGGTTTTCATTAGAAGGGGTTGGGTATGGTTGTTTACTCCAGGAGTTTTTAATAAGTTTCTGTAAGATAACAACGTAGAGGAAAAATGGGCTTGGCAGACCCTTCACAATATATGGGAATTTCTGAACGATGTTACTTAGTTGTTTCCTCTTTGAGACATTAACCACATTATAATAATTTCTTTTCTTCATTAAGCCAAGGACCCTTGTCATCAATAAGAGCAGCAATCAAGAGATGTAAGTCTACTTTTCCTTTTTCTTGAAAACTATGCTATTGTATGATTGATAATCTTCATTTTTAGTAACTGTTTAACTTTGTATGTGAAAACAAAGTATCTAGCGGGCTCTGGGGTCTGTAATTTCTTTCTCTTTTTTATTTTTAGACTATCTTTTTGCTTTGCTGGTGGACTCTTCCTTATTTCCAGTCAGTAACATTCTCTTACTTATCCACTAATGCATCTGTGCAGAGATGTGATCCATCTCTGAAGAGCTTGGGTTACACATTCCCAGTTTTTAGTTCACTTGACAAAACAGAAGATTGTTTTATTTTAACAGAAATTTGCAGTAACTGCTCATTGACTGTACTGGGGACAGGATTATACTCATGTAATGGGTTTATTTTGGAAAACAAAAGATTATTTATAAATCTTGAATGAAAGTCCAAACTCTTCTTTCCTGATTTCATCCTTTAACTCCCTTTCCCTGCTCCGGATATTTCCAGGCAGAGAATTTCTTTAGCTGCATCTTTCAAAGTATTTTGTGCTGTTTCTTTCTTCTACTTTTCATTTTTATTTCTTTTCTGTCCATGACTTCAATTTCATACTAATGAAACAACCTTAAGGATT
Organism: Sclerurus mexicanus; assembly: GCA_013396755.1. NCBI lineage: Eukaryota > Metazoa > Chordata > Aves > Passeriformes > Furnariidae > Sclerurus > Sclerurus mexicanus. Next base: position 1,250,672 of record VWZF01002968.1, on the reverse strand, counting down.
CTGCTATGGGAAAACATAAATTAGTGTCTGTACTACTGATTTGTTTCTCCTGGACCTATTAGTCAGGGACTCATTAGTATGGATTAGATTGGAGGTAGTGAAAGGGCATCATGAAAGCTTTACTCAGAGCAAATCTGCATGATGCTGTAGTTTAAATGCAACACTTTATCTGTGCTGTTGCTGCTATGGATGGAAACTGGAAAACAGAGAGAGCATCAGATCACAGAGGGTCTTTTGTGGTGGAGTCAGAAATTGATTCAGACTGCCTAAGCCCCAGTACCTTCTCTAACTGAGAAACCGTCTAAGAGATCATTTGGCATTTGATATCTATTTTTTTGAAAATATAGTAGCAAGTGATACTTCGTTTTGAGGCATAATCAAGTAAAAATCTAGTCAGGAAGCTGTGGCTCATATGCTATTTAGTTATTAATATTAATATGTGAATAACTACAATGAAGTATAAGAACCATGTGAATTATTCAGATAACAAGCTATAAAAACAATATTCATGCACATAGCAAGGCACTGTATATGAAACTGTAGTTCTTTATATGCCAGTAACCAATCCTGTGAAAGGACCTAAATTAAAATGGACACAATCATTTGTAGCTCCCCCTTACATTAATCTGGAAAAGGTATGGAATTGTCTGGAAAAGTGTATTTCCCTAAAGGAATTAGAAATCTACCTTTATTTCTTAATCAAAGCTTCTGTGGGCTGTTATTCCCAAATTTTCAAGAAACATGCTAAGTATGTACAGGGTTTCAATTTACCCACCTGTGGACCATGCTGTGTATCACTTTGTATTGGTAAGTCTCTCACTGTCTTGTGGCTGAAGAGAAAGAGGGTGTGTTTTCCTTTGTCACTCTGACTACAACTCTGGATAAAAAGATGGTGTAATTTTCAGTTGTTTGACCACTCCACAGAATTCAGAAAAGTGAGCCCAGCATAAGCTGAAGAAAGCATGTGAGTTCTGCTCAGGAGTAATCTTCAAATCCCAACTCTTCAAAAGTTACCATGAGATTTTTAATGACGGTCTCAGGCCAGGACACACCTCTTAATTCAGCTCCCACTGAAATCAGTGGAACTATTTCCATTGACGCCAGTGCAGCAACATGCACAGGAATGCCAAAGAAATTAAAAAGAGGCAAGCCAAGTGCTGCAGCAGTGAGACAAAGGGGAACAGTGTTTTCACTCACTTCTCCGCTCATCCCAAACAGTGTTGTTAAGGAGCAGTGTTACAGAAGCAAGTCTCTTACCCTAAAATGTTGGAATAACCTGTAGGCTTGCTCTACTCTCATTCTCTCCTAAGCAAATATGTGGCTGAATGAAGGATGTGTAACAGCTTGTATGGACTCTGAGGCTGTGGCTTTCCATTTGGCAGTTTTGCAGCCATTTTTTGCTGTGGATTTTGTTTGTTTTTCGGTTTTGTTTGTTTTGCTTGGGGGCTTCGTAAGTTCTTTTGGCTCCCACATTTTCCCAAGCAGATCAATTCCGTGACCTCATTCTCTTCCCCATCTGCACAAACATTTGGGCTGGCATAATGCAGGGAGTGGTGCAGAGGCAGGAACATACAGCCCAAGGAAAGGTGTAGGAAGAAGTGGAAATCATGATTGTCCAACTTAAGTGAAACTGCAGGATGTAGTTATGAAGGTTTTATTCAGCAGCAATGCCAGCCTCTGTGGTGGCCAGTAGTTAGATCAGCTGTGAAAAGGGTATATGATCACACTGGGGGTGGCAAGAGGAATCCCTGTTACCCCCTAGGTTATTTTTTGATCAGTTCCTTCCTTGAAGCTTCACAAAGCACTGGAGCCAGAAAGCAGAGGCAGAAAACAGAGACTGCTGTTGGGGGTGGCACGCTCATTCCCCTGTGCTGCTGGTGACATGAGCCCAAGGTGAGCAGGTTAAAGGAGATTAAACAGGACAAAAACTGTACGGACAGTGGCTGTTTTTTTCATTTGACACTCTGAACTCACTGTGGGGTCATATGAATGCTAGTGTTCATTCAAGAGGACCCAAGAAGCCATGTTTGGAAGGGGAATTGGGCACCACCATCTCTTTAGCTACATTCAAGCAGTAAATCAGCCCAGCTCTAACACCAGACAACCTAACATTTCCCTGAGGTGCCTGGAAACAGAACTGGAAGAAAAGGAGCAAGACCTCCCCCTTGTGCCAAGAAACGGTTCAGGAGAAAAACTTCAACTCTCTTACTTCAGGGATGCATGAAAAATTCCAATTAGTTTGAATCTCCACATCTACAGAAACAGTCTAATCAGATCTTGGGAGAAATCAAGTTGTTTTTTTTTTTGGCTTGAGTGTAAGTTTTGGCTTGAGAATTATCTCATCCTTTTAGTGTTCCCTGAAGAAGGACCTCTGCAGCCATGTAACACCTTTGACATGGCAAAGACTGCAAGCATGACCTCTTGTATGGGACCGTTCTTGCAATATTATAATGAATAAACTTTATTCCTAGCCATCTATATAGTGAAATAAATATCTTCTGAGTCTAACAGTCTACATATTTCATAGGATTGGTGGTACAAATGTCCAGCCTGGTGTTACAAAGCATTCAAAGAAGGTGTGGTTTTAAATATTAGTATATGTCATTGCTGTACAAAGGCTTGGGCTATTTGAAGCTGTGTTTCCACTATTTAATGCCAAATGAAATCTACTTTTAAAACACTCTGCAGTGACAAAACTGTTCAGTATTTCATACAGATTAGCTAATGGAAGCATGTGAATATTGTTATGCAGTGTACATATTGTGGAAGCACTCAGTACTCATAGCTATCTCTGAACTAATGCCTGAATTAACTTCAGTTGCCTCTGTATTGCCATAAAAAGTTGCCTGAAAGACTGAATTCTAGCCCAGCTCTCTTCCAAAGGCTCAAATCTACATGTCAGACCTTCTGTTGCCAACAGCTTTTCTGTAGCACCAAAGTTGATGGGTTTGTGGTGTCACGGTGGTTGTACTTACACAGGCGTTTTGATCCCATTGCTTAAAATGCCCCCTGCACCATAATGTGTATGTGTTTCAAATGCAAATGACATATTATGTGCCCTTGAAAAGTAGAACCCAGAGAAGAAACAGGAGAGGAAAAAATATTTGAAACATAAGTATAGAGCAAAATAGAGTACCCTTTACCTCTGCACATTTAATAATAGTGGATAAAAGCCCACTAAGTAGTGCTTGTAAGAAATATGTACAAAAGATGAATCTATAAGTCACTGATCTGCCCTCTATTTACAGTATTACCATTAATCCTTTAGTTGTTTAAATTCTATTACACTAGGTTAAACACATGTATATGTCTCATTGGCACTAACTAATAAAGTGCCTCATTGACACTAATGGAAATAAATAGTGCCAATGTTATGAGTTGATTTGATTTTTTTTCCCTACCCAGGACCAAAAAAGATGAAAAAGTGGAGATCTTTATGCACTGAGATTTTCCTCTCCCACCCCTTCTGTAACTACTTTCCTTACCTTTATTTAAATGCCCTAAGCATAATCTTCTAGAAATGTCAATAATTCTCACCCTGAGCATTTTTTAGTGTGGAAGTTGAGAAGCCAGCTCTTTTCAGTTGCCAGTGTACAAACCAGCACTGAAATAATTTTCCATTGACTCCCCTGATAGAAGAAAGGTTTTTCAAATCTTAAAGCTGTCATAATTTGAAATCTGGGGGAAGAATTAATAGCATGCTTTTTCAAGGCAGTCCACAAAAGGAATGAAGTATAGACTTAGAGAATTGAAAGACCACAAGGCCAGAAAAATGGCTACAGTTGTTTTCTTGTGTTTTTAACTCATGTGTGTACCATATTTTAACAATTCATGTTTTCTTTCATACACCTTTTACTTCAAATTCATTTCTTTGAAATGGTAAAGGAATAAAAACTCTGCAAGTCTGAGGGCAAGAATTATTTCAAAAGTTTATATTTTCTTTTCTTTGTGGAATACCTGAGAGCAGAAGATGCAGTAGCTTTCACCTCTGCTTCTGCTGTGCATTTAAATCCTCTTAAGAGTTTCCAAAACAAAATATCTTCTAAAAGTGTGGTTGGTAAAAAAATGTGACAGCAAAAAAAGAGGAGATGTTGATGAAAGGAGGGAAGAACTTTGTCAATGTCGTTAAAAAATAAATGTTTATATTAAACGTTTATACGCATGGAAGTAACTTGATTCCGTAAATGTCTGGGAGATCTTTTTTTCAAGCAGAACGAGCACATACTGAAAATATATGCCATAGCTGGAATATTAGTCCTTTTAAAGAGACACATTTATATCTACTGGTAAAGTTATTTTTATATAAATACTGTAAATGTGTTGTTTTCACTTCAAATTTGGAGTCTGATGGATTGAAAAGATACCTCACTGGATATTTTTTGCCTGTGTTAAGAAAGGAAAAAGATATTTCAGACTGTTTTTAGGTTTTTCCTATTTGTTTTAATAACTTTGATAAATAGAAGCACATTTGTAATCTCACAGAAGAAAACAGCATGTAGAATTTAGTTCAAAATGAAAAAATAATGAAAAAAGGTGACAGTTAAATGAATTCAGTTTTACATTAATTATCATTAATCATTAATTATCTTCTATTTCTCATGCCCTTATCATTGTAATTCAGGTATAACCCAGGCAGCTGTATTGAGCACATTTACCAAACAAACACTTTCTTTCATCCTCTTTTCAGAAGTAATCTTGGGTTTGGTGGATTTTATTGAGTTTGGGTTTCCTTCCTTTAATGTCTGTATTAGAGCAATGCTGTGCTAAGATCACTGAAGAAGAAAGTGAAGGTGAGGTTAGGGTGTCTTTATTTACTTATTTTAGTCAAACAATTTTTACAGAACTGGTTTAGAAAATGTGCAGTCATACCCAAAACTTTGAGCTGTGCCTCTTGGTGGGATCTACTTGCCTGCCCATACCTCTTTAATAGGTGAGAATATGAGTTATGGGATCACAGCTTTTTTTGCATCTGTATCAACTCCTCAGTGTAACACATTATTTTTGGAAGGTAAGAAGGGCAGACCCAAATAATTTTAGGCAAAAAGCATTCCAAGAGATTTGAATTCCCTCTCTTCATTCCTGCAGTGGTTCCTTGTTGAGCCTGACAGTGGACATTTCCATGTTTGTTTATAGTCTTCATGACTGATTTATTGCAAGGAAAACTTCTAAACAGTCATTGTTAAAATTGGGATGCAACTAGAAATAAAATCTACTTTGATTTTCCTTTTTAAGGTATTATATTGTAAATAGACATTACAGTTGTCTCCTTGCAACATTGGCACGTGCACTGTCCTTGCATGACTAACCCATTTGATCACGGTTTCTGGCGCTCTGAAGCCTTGGTTTGTTCTTCACCTCCCCTTTGTCTTCTGTAACCCCTTCTTTTTTCCCTCCAGCACTGATGAATAGTGCACACCAAAAATGCCCTGTCGAAGAGGTATGTCTGACACGGCACTGTGCGATTGTTGGATCAAGTATGCTTTGCTGATTTCGGCTGATGATGCTGTGGTGGCGCAGGACAGGAATGGCATATTGTTGGCTGTTGCACAATAATAAGATTCTACCGCTTCCTAAATTGCACTTGCTATGCAAAAATTTGTCCCTTGGATAATTTTCTTTTCTCTCTAAAGAAATCCAAATGAAAGTATCATGTGGCCATTGAAAAAAGAAATTATTTGAATGTAAATATGGCAAACCCAGAAAAATAAAGAGGTCAGGATTCACTTATTTTATGTAACATAAAACACATGATTTGGGGGAAAAAAAAAAGAAACGTTCTGACTTTTAATCCACAAGTGATTAAACTTTAGCAAATATCTAGCTGGGAACATTGAATTTTTTCTTTATGCAAAAAGAAGGGTGAAATACCTTCTTAGATTCTGTATCTTGGTGCTTTTCCCTTTTATGAAACAAACACATTAAAAAAAGATTGAAGAGCACATCTCAGAAGTGATCCATCAAAAGGAAAACTCAGACATGTTTAACACTTCTTGTTGCTTTATTCATGTATTGTTTTAACTAAAGAAAATAAAAATTCAACTCTAGGATCACCACAATGCAGAATGTAAGAACGTGTGGAGAGGAAGAAGACAGGGGACAGGATAATATATCTTGGTGGTAACTTGGACAGAGTGTGACTTAAAATGATTATGAAACTGCACCTTAAACATCTTAAAAGCCTCTCATATTTAATGCAAATAATTTTTTTTTAAACTTGACCTCTCTTAAGTCTGGAATTTATGATCAGTTACTCTGCTCTCAACTTTTGTTGATAGTGATTGGTAAGGGCGTTGCTATTATTCTCATTGTGTTGCTGTGACAGTTTATTTTAACCTTTTCAAAACTTTTCTTTCTTTTCTTTAAATAGCTTCTCGGACCTCTAGCCATAGCGAACAACAGAGGGATAGAAGGTATGATGCTGTTATTTATATTGCAATTAGGTGTTACTGTAAAACTTGTTAGATTGTGTCACAGTATTACTTCTTATGGCTTTCTCCTTTAGTTTATTTTTTTTTCCTTTTCTCTATCCTTAGTGGGTTTAAAAATAAAATAGACTTGGAATAAAATAGAAATACCATGACTCTTAAACACAGGGTAGGTTAAGAGTTTGAGTTTTCTGATCAACTTCTGCACGTGTCCTCAAAAAGAGAATGCAACCAACCGTCAGACCCCTGCAGAACTGTTTTCTTTTCCTGACATCTATTTACAGGATCACTTCACAATGAAAATAAGCATGCTTTCAGGCGTTCTTTCAGCTTCTCAAAGGGCATTGAGAAACGAGGTCACCAACCTGGATAGTCGGTGAACTGAGTCTGCTGTTATTTTAGATGTGAAGGAACTGTACCCCTCTGTTTTTAAAGTTGTTTTTACAATAGTTTCAGAAGTTACGCTTCTGCAGGTTTATTTCTGTCAACAGACAGAACCTTCTGTAAGCAGATGCTTCATCTACTCACAAAACTCCCCTTTCAAATTCTGTGTTGGGTGAGACTCTAGCTGGATCAGTGGAGCCCCAGGGGCCACGGTCTGGGAACGTGGGCCATCCCTGCAGCTTATGCCCTGCAGCAGGTGGTACAGAAATAAACCAGGGGTAGAACCTGGGGGACCTTCACTGTCACGGAAGTCCCTGTGGTACTCAAGGCTGGAAGCAAATAGGCCCTGCCCCAAAGGCTTTATGAGGCTTGTTCTGCCCCACTTTAGCACAGTGAGAGGTTTCCCTTGAGGTCTGAGGATACACAAGTTTTTAGGTAGCCATCCAGGAGCACTTTTAACTACCCTACTGTTTTCACATTGTAGCAGGCTAAGGGCAAACACATGATTAGTTCTTATTATCCCGTGAAGACTAAGACTTCTGCCATCTAAATGAGTTACACTCCTGTTTAAGTACTTTAAGCATGTAAATTATTTCACTGAAGCTAATAAACCTACTTTTTGGATTAGGCATTTAATTGGGTGCTTTCAATAGAAGCCTAAGTGTGTTGCATAAGGTAAGTTGTTTTTAAGTCATGGAAAAACATCTTTGGTTAAATCAAAGAGATCTGGGATATTTTGATTGCCCATGAAGAGAAACCCTTGGATTTTTTTACTTAAAAGAACTATTTTTAAATGGTTTAGGTAATTATTCCCCTTTGCCTTCATTTCCAGGCGTCCTGAAATTACAATAGTTGCTGCTGAACCCCTCCGGCCATCCTCCTGGTTTCCGGGTGCAAGCCCTGTCACTCCTCAGGGATTAGGATTCCCTTCTACTTCATCTCATGCTCAGTGGAGGAGAAATGAACGTATTCCAGCTGAGGTGAGCGTGAATTTACACGAGGCATGTTTGATTTACAAAGGTAAAAAGCACATTAAGTCAGAGAGGAACAGAGTTTTGCTTGCGTAGACTTTCATCACATTGAGTAGAAGACTATGACAGTGTTCTTTTCCTCTGCAATTTATATGCTGCCATTTTTTCTTCAAAGTATCATATCTGGATATACATTAATATTTCTCTATTTTGTAGCTTCCACCGTCATATGAGCAGGTGATAAAAGAAATCAATCAAGTGCAAGTCAACACAACAAATAACAATAATGCTGCTGCTCCTAGACATACCACTACTTCTGCAACACAGACTGACTTTCCGGAGGAGCTAATCAGCCATTTGCCAGGAAGTAATGTAAAACCTGGTGTGCCTACACACTGGGAATCTGCAGGCTGTCGAGGTGAGGCTGTTTTGGATTTCTCCTTGATGAAAACCTTACTCTGTCTCCCCAAGATGTTCTCTGTTATTGGTCTGTGCGGCATTTAAAGTGAATAACCCTTAAATTTCTGTAAAAATCCTCTCTTCTGAACAGCTACCATTGCTTTCAGACTATAAATAAATCTTCAAAGTTTTGTTCGATTCAGTCATAATTACAGTCAGAGCTTTGGGGCCAGAGGAGCTGAGATGTCCAGTCAAAATAGCAGCACTGTCTTACATTCAGACTGAAAACCTCAGGAAAAAAAAAAACCTAAGCTCAGGAAGTTACTGTACTCTTTTTCAGTCTAGATGTTGTTTGCATGCCCCTCTGTGCTGCTAGTTAACAAGTAGTTTTGAACTCAAAACATGTAGATACCATGTATTTCAGCAATTTTCAGCTTATTCCTAGAGTTTGTATATTTTTTCATGTATCTTTCTAGAAAGAGCACTGCATTTTCACAACCACCAGTAAGTTCTGAATGAAAACCATCATGGTTACCATCCTGATGGATGTCAGAAATTCACATGAAGTGCTCTGGAGTAGGTAACTGAACCCTTTTCTGTTAGCAGGGCAGAGTCCTCTTAAACCTCCTAGGCCTTCTGCATCTCTCCTGAATAAGTCTCCTTCAGAAAATGAGAATCCTTTAATAGTCTTTGAAAACCCTGAAGGTCAGAGGTGCCAAGAAAATCCCAGTGCTGTGATATGTCCCGTGCCAAAGCCAAGATCAAGAAGCAATCTCAGACCTGTGGCCAAGAGCACTGAAAGTAAGGTAGACAATGGCGAAGAAGTGAACCAGCCTACTGCAAAACAGCAGCAACCTGTAGTTCAGCAGTCACCTCTTTTAGATGACAGCTTACTGGACAATCATTTGGTGACGGACAGCATGAGTACAGAAAAGAGCCAAAATAGTATTGTTTCAAGGATCAAAGTTTTCGAATCCCAAGGAACTAATGATACCTCAGGATTAACAAAAAAGCCAGAAATTGCCCCTCGTTCGTTCACCCCAAGATCTGTTACTGCAAAGAAGCCAGTAGTTGCTCCAAAGCCAGGGGTAAGCAGAATTTCAGAAGACTGGGATGTGTGGACTGAAAGCAAATCAACAGCTTCCAAGGAATTGCAGCCTCAGTCTGAATTAGCTGGGAGCAGTGTTGGAACCAAACCTGAACTGCCAAAGAAGCCAAGACTGGGCCTTGTTAAAAGTAGCAGTAGTGATGTGCTTGATGCAAGAAGTGGATCAGTTGCAGAAAACAGTGATGGACAAAAGCGGTTTCCTGTTCCTGCTCCAAGGCCTCTCATTCCTAAAAAGTCACGTTACGCAGAAAATCCTGCCCTGTCTTTGGCCTCACTTAAACCAGTTGCTGCTCCTTCGTGGGCTTCTGTATCTGCCCAAGAAAAAGCTTTGAAGTCTCTGGGGGAATTGTCACCTGCAGCCAGCTCCTCAGCACCTGCTTTGCAAAATAAACTAGATGTGGAAGGCGATCTGATCAGTTTTGATGATGATGTTTTGCCCCTAAGTCCAGCTTGTGTAGTTAAAGATAGCATCAGTTCTGAAGCAGCAGCAGGTAAGAAGAAAAATGTTTAAATGTTCACTGTGCTTACTTTTTGCAGGTGTGTGATCCTGTGTGAGTTATGTCTGCATGTCTTGACAGGGTTTGTGTGTGTGTATGAAACTTGTGGCTTTCTATTATATCAAGATCACTATGATATTACTTGAATTTTGAGACTCAGGAGGTTTCAAGGCTATATAAATCTCAGAACTTGTCTGCTGGATTTATGACTCGATTACTAAAGTAATGATAAAAGACATGATGTTACACGCTAGATGTCACCTCCAGAATGTATCACAATTTTCCCTGGGGAATGTGGGACATCTTATCTCTTGCCCTCTAATGTGACTAATTTAAGTGCCTGAAATTCTGTAGTGAGAAACCTAGTCATCTGGAGAAGTAGCAATGTTTGTGGCATGTAGGAGAACTTCTGATCAGTCATACTGGGATACTCTCTCCGTGTCACCAGTCCCTATGCATTTTCTCTGTCCTGTCTTTCTGTCTTGTCTTGTCAGGTGACTGTATGCTTGCTATGCAACTTCAATTTTTTCTAATAGGTGAAAGTAATTATTTCATATGGATAGATCAGTTACTACAACTACATCCCTTTCATAAACCTTGTTTCATACCACTAAACACTTGGGGGTCAATTATTTTAGTGCTGTTTTAGAGTGTTTAAGACATAGGTGGGTGTTGGGCTATATTTGAATTTTACAGCAATAGGTTTTGCTCTTTTAATATTCAAATATGTCCTGATTAACTTCCCAACCCCATTGCAGTCCAGGGAGAGTTTAAAGCAGAAGTGTCATACAAAATGCTGGTTTAAGGAACTCGATATGATTTTTAATCTTTTTTTCTTTTTAACCTCAGCTATTGGGTTTGCATTGCAAGGTTTTGGTAGGGGGAGACTACAGGGCTGGCTTTTCTGAGAAGCTGCTAGAATCTTCCCCCATGTCCAACAGAGTGGGAGGGACCCCAAGCTGGAGCAGGGAAAGAGCATGAGGAGTCCTCCCTCTGAGGAGAAACGAGCAGCAGAGACTGTGATGAGCTGAGCACAGCCCCATTCCTGTCCTGCTGGCGGGGAAGGTAGAGAAAATTGTGAGGGAAGTTGAAACCAGGAAGAAGGGAGGGGTAGGGGAAGGTGTTTTTAAGATTTGGGTTTATTTCTCATTATCCTATTCTGATTTGATTGGTAATAAATTCAAGTAACTTTTCCCCAAGACGAGTCTGTTTTGCCCATGACAGCAGTTGGTGAGTGATCTCTTCCTGCCCTTATCTCGACCCATAAGCATTTTGTTAAAGTTTGTCTCCCTGTTCATTTGAGGAGTGGAGTGATAGAGTGGCTTGAGTGGGCACCTGACATCCAGCCAGGTTCAATCCACCACGCCTCATTTATCATTAAACATCTTAGCTTCCAGAAAAGAGAAGTGCAAATGCTGTGTAGTTGTCACAGTAGATCAATATTAATGATTGTTAACAAATGCAATGTCTTCAGTTTGTGGATTATATTGTTAGATGAAGTTCCAATTTGTTACTGTTTCTCCTCTGTATTGGCATAAAAGCCCTAAAGCAGATGTAGAAAGTCCCTTAAAGCCCTAAACTGCTAACATCACTGCTTATGAAAACAGTGAAATAAGGCAACAGAAGATCCTGCAGGAGGGGTGATGAGAGCTCAAGACGGATACAAGTCCGTCTTCATGGGCTGACAGATTGCAGGAACACTGCACAAGTGTTATCAAGACTGAAAGGAGGCAGGAGGTGCGGGGTGTCTGGTGAGGAATTTGTGCTTATGTGAAGGAAACGTATGACTGACAGTGTCTAGGTGGGAACAGAGTCATCATCATTGTGTCTGGAGACTGGAGTCAAGGAACAGACACTGTACGTGTGAAAAGTTTTAGAAGAAAGTTAGAAACGTGAGGAATATCTGTTGTTATCACAGCATTTAGGGTTAAACTTTCATAATTCCAGTAATTTTATTTTAATTAACAGATGCAACAAATGGAAGGAAAATGTACTTGTTCCAAGTAGCAGGAAAGAAAAGGGAATATTTACATTTTGAAGTGCATAAAAAGGAAAATCATGTTTTTACTATGTACAGTAAGACAGAACGTCCCCCAACCTGCAAAAATTAAATAACATTAATTCTTCCGTTAAATCAGAGCTTGAGTGATCACAAGTGAAAATCACTTGAAAAAAGCAAGCTTTCATGATGAAGTGATAAGAATGTCACTCTTATTGTTTCTGGTTGGTGTCCTAGGTGTTATTCTTGATTCAATTAAGAAGAAAATGCTTTCCGTTGTCATCCTTAACAGAGGAATTATTCAAATAATAGTTTCCTGACTTCTTGAGTCACCTGTCTATGATTTTGTTCATTCAATAAAATGTCATCTTTGCTGTAACCACTTCTTGCCTACCAAAGAGAAAAAGGTCTGACAGCATTATCACTTTATTACACTGTAAAATTAGAATTAATTCCAGATTTTTGCTGGCATTTGTGAGCTCAGGATCATGTGCTGTGCAATGTCTTGACAGAGCATCCACAAGAACAACACTGGCTTTCTGAAAATGAGACAACACAGAGCACTAGCACTAGCTATTTCTCATGTTCCCATAGGAACAGCTTAGGATTTGCAAGATGAATCCACAGTAAAATGTTTTGTGAAGGCAGGAAGGGAAACTCTAATCTTGCTCCCAGTCCCCCAGACCTTTGCATTTCTTACTTATTTGTCATTGTCATTACTTAGCAAAATGACAGCGCTCTGTTTGTTGTTATGGCAACCCTAGGAAAGGAAGAAGGCTTTTATGCAGTGGTGTTTGAAACCAAGCACCAACATCTTTTTTGTCAAAGAGCTGGGTTACTCACAGATTGCAGCATTCCCAAAGCCTCATTTTTTCTGGTACAGCACAACCAAGTCTGGTACTTAGACTGATATAAATGGAACTGGACGCATCAATCAGTGCTGCTGCTAACACCTGGTGTGAAGGAAGGTGACGTGTTGAGTTGATGAGGAGGGAGCAGAAGTTGAAGTTGAGCATATGAGTGAAAAGGTGAAACAAATTCAGAGTCTCCACAGCAATTCAGTTGACTCACATAAGACATCAGCTTTGTCTAACAGAAGGCTACCATCTCCATGGTAGTGAAAGATATTTGAATATTGTGTATGTGCTGAGATCAACAGTGTTGACAGCAAACCAGCTTATAGTCTCACCAGTTTGACTGTCAGTGTTAAATTAGTAGTTTAAGCTAGTTGGATGATTCCCTTTCAAGTTTACCTCAGACAATCCCATGGGTTTCACCAGTGTTTGACAGCATCTCCAACAGCACACTTGTTAGTTGAGTGAATTTACCCTTATTCAAACATTAATGATTTTTTTCTTGTCCAAACTATATGAAGAAGAAGAACAGTTCTGGTGCAAATAGAGACTCTGGGTACTGAGATTTCCTTTAAAGTTTTCAGCATCCACTCTGACAGTTGAAGTCTGTGGGAGCTTTGGAAGCTCAGCAGCTGTGAAATTCAGAGGTGAACTGTGGCAGAATCTGCATCCAGCTCATGTCTCTGATGCTGGCCCAAGAAATCAGACGTAATTGATGCCAGTTTTAAGTGCCATAATTTTAGACTGAAAGGCTAGCTATAATGTTTGAAGTCATTTGTATCCTAATGAAATTACTTCTATTCAAGTCAGTCATTTAGAATGTGATGGCATCTGTTTGGGACTCTATGTCTTGAGGTTCTGGTGCTTTGATGATAGTTGGGATATTTGGGATCAATTGGGATATTTTTGCATTTCTTTTATAGCTGATAACAGGGATTTGTGCAGTTCCTGAAGATTAAAAATTCTGGTAATCTGTCAGGTAGGCTCTCTTCTCACCCATTTTTACAAAGGCTTGAAAATTAAATGCTAGTGCAAATTTAACTGAGTGTAAATTCATGGCTTCAGAGGACCCATGATTTTACCCATAACATATATTAGTTGCTGTGTCAAGCATGTAGTGTGCCTGCTTGCTGAATGTTCTGATAACGTATGTTTTGGACAAAGAAAATAAGGTGACTGTGCATTTAAAGCAAGCATTTAAATTAAAACCTGGAGATGATCTTGCTAGAATGTTTTTCTTCCTCTTCACATGTGGGGAGCTCTGCTTCCTTCTCTCTAAAACAGCATATAATTCACTGATTCCTCTGTGCCTAACATACCAGAACTCAATTTAAACCAAATTCTTTGAAAAGTAGTTCAGAGAGAACCTTAACCTTACCAGCAGGAGACAGCTCAGATTTTTATGTTTTCCTAAGATTCAGTTCGAACAGTAGTACAACTACTGCATTTCTTAATTGTCTTGTCTGTCTGTCTGTCTGTCTGTCTGTCTCTCTCTCTCTCTCTCTCTCTCTCTACCTATCTAACCACTTCATTGTAGTATAAAGGTTCATTTCTGGCTGTGTGGTGGATAAAACTGCAACCAAACCAGTGCTGCTATCCATTTATGTGTATTGTTCCTTCTTGTGGCATGAATGGTGGCATTTGTGTGACATTATAGACAATACAAAAAAACTGCTGCTTGAGTAACTCCAGATTTGTCTGCTGTGGGGATATTGCCCAGCTGCTTGATTTTAATTGCTTCCTCAGGAAGGAAAAGAAAAAAAGAAAACTGAAATAGTTGGAACTGGTAGATTAGTCCAGACATATCTTCAAAATAATGCAGCTTTTCTTAAGTTTCTGCTGTGTTATTTCCAATGACTCTTATTGTGGTTATTTTAAAGACACCTGTCTTCTTTTTTGCTTATTACCAAAAGTATCACCCCCAGAAAAGAATGAGCTGTCTCATCCATTTTACTCTTCTCTTTGGCTTAAAGCTCTTAAAAAAACTGTTTTACCTGAAGACATGCTGCTGTGGGGTGGAGTAGAGGAGGTTTGAGTCTGTGCTGTGTCCTGTTGATTTTGCTGCAGGGGTGGCAGTCTCCAGCAGAAGTGGCAACAAGCATACATTAACTCTTCAGTCACTACAGATGTTTGCTTAGTAAACATAAATTGGAGGGTTCAAGGACCTTGGAAGGGAATCCACTGTTGCAGCAGGAGAGGGCCTTATATCTAGGTTCAGGAAACAAGGTTTTTAAATCATAGCTACATAATACATGAGGAGCCCTTTAGGTTGTCAAATGCAAATTAATTTGGTTTTGAGTTCTAGGTCTATAGATGCTGTTAAGTGGTAACACGCAAGGAGTAATGTTCTTAATAAGATCTGTTTTCTCTGATAATTAAATTTGTTTATTTTACAGTAACACTTAAAATTCAGATATCCTTTGATCAGAAAGTTAGTCAAAGAACAACAAAATGCTTATGTAAAAGAAATGTTTATAAATAAAACTACTTTTTTTCCTTTCCTGAAAGCATGTGAGATTCTTGCAAGAGAGTAGATAGGTATTTTAAAGAACATTATAAATTACCTTGTCCTTCACATTGTTGATAAAAAAAGATTTTGCATGCCCTACTGCTTTCCATTACCTGCTCGGGAAATTTTCAGCTTGCTTGTTTTGGGGCAGTTGAATCTCTTGCCAATTTATTCGCCTGGCAAGAATGGATAAGTCTGTGTTTCTTAATCTCCGGGGTAATTTGGAGTTTGTTTTCTTTGTCACCCACTGTATGTCCAAATACCCTCTGGCATCCAGTTTTTGAAGTTAGACCAGCTTATGCAACCAGTTCCTAACAACATGCCCTCACAGCTGACCTGTTCTGGGCAGGAGGTTTGATTAGAGACCTCCTGAAGGCTCTTGCAATCCAAACTATCCTAATCTTACTTCAACTAGCAAAATAGATTAATGATGTAGGAGTAGCCTCCAAACTCTCACATAAAAGCTCATGCTGGTATACACAGTTCTTTTGTGCCAAAGGCACTGTAATTTCTATTACTTTTACTAGAAGGGACGATCTAGCAATGAACCAAATGGTTATGCTTTTAGAAACACATGGGTACTAAGTGTGGGCATTCCCACACTTTGAGAGACAAGTGCTGAAAGCACAGAGAAGGTCCATCTGTATCTCTCTGTCTGTGTACATGTAGTAGATGTGCAGTTTCCCACCCCATGAATGATTTTATTGCCATTAAGTGTTACAATAGCCCAAAAAATTTTGGTATTCTAGTAGTAGATTTTATCTGCTCTCCAGCTTTCTGACACTGTGGATGAGATATTTCATTGCTCAGCTAAGGACAGCTTGCATTTTCAACAAGTACATTTAGGTCAGATCTTCAGTTGCATCTCTTGGCAAATTCTTTTTCTGTACTTTCCAGATAATACAAAACTCTGTATAATTCTTAGTGCACTTTTGTCACACTGATTGTTAGGCTCCTTCTGCAAAGCATATTTGCTTGTCTCTGCTCCAGTTTTAAATCTGAAATGATACTAAGTCTTCTGATGAGTAGTACTGCACTCCATTTATTTGAGCGAGCTGGTCTAGTCTCCCAGTGTTGAGAGAATGCTGAAAAGCTTGAGTTTCACGCGAACTTACTTTCAGGTTATTCACAGATCAGATGGTGAAAGTACCTGCATCTTATTGTCTCTCTTTTCTTTGGTTGGTTTTTTTCTTTTTTGATTTCCCCGTCTGTTAAAACATATGATCATGACAATTTTCCGTGCAGAGGAAACTGCAAATTGCTTATTTTGTGAAAGGTGGTGTAGTCCATATTTTCTCTGGATCAGAAATTCCATTTCTAAGAACAGTGAAATGTTAATTGTCTTGATGAAAATTCTGTGGAAAACAGTTTGGGAAAATCACTGATGCTGGAATTTAGGTAGGATACCTGTCTAATACATATCTTTATAGTTGTAAATAGGTTGAGATTTAAAATGTGTGAGTGAACATCAGACTTTTGACTGTGGCATTTCACGGTGTTTCTTGAGCGTTTTTCTTTGGGATGCTATCTGTCAGGTTTCCATTGAATCTCCAGCTATATTACTAACAGGGCCTAGTTGCTGAGAATCTTCCCCAAGTATGGGCTGAGTATGCTTCCATAAACACCAGAGTAGTTTTATGGGCCTAGGTTTTAATAAAACCATTTGTTGATGAGGTTTGTTCCTATTCTCTGTTCCTGGAAGACTCTGGTAACAATCCTGTTCTGTGTGAAGAGAATGTGTGAGCTGATTTAGGTTTTTAAATTAAACGTTGAGAGTAGACACAGCTGCATACTTCTCTAGTGACAAGTGGTGCAATGTCAGTATCCACACCTTTCTTACTGCGTTGTTCTCATGTGTACTGAGTACCTCTTGCAAGGCTGAGCCCTTTTGCCAGAGATAGTACTAGTCTGTGCTTTTAGCTTTCCACACAAAATTCCATATTATTTGTTTGGAGATTCCCCTTATTGCTGCTATCTGTTACCATCTTACTACCTCTTACTTAAAGACTACCAATAAATTTTTCAGAAAGATACCCATCTGAACTCTTTGCATGAGCAAAACCTCATGTTTGTTCTGTAAGCTCCTAATTTTTTATTTTAAACAAAGATAGTAAATGACAATGGGGGGGAAAGACTGTCTCTCCTAAACTGAAGGAAAAGAGATTATATGTAGTGTGTTTGAATACACAGCTTTCATTTGTCCTTCCTGTGCACAAGCACACTAACATACGTTATCACATAAACCTTTGAAACAGAAGCCGTAGAAAAATGAATCTAAGGAAGACAAAAACTTTTTAAGCATCATTGTAAAAGTTTAATAAAAAATCAATAGAAGTCTGTTGATACGTTATGAAAAATGACTTGCAGATTAATTTCCTTGAGCTGAGAAGCTTTAAATGAGTATATTAACATTTCTGTTTTCACACCTCCATGAATTATGCTCAAACGATGCCCAATTGTTGTTAAACAACATAAAAATTTGATATGTTGTCAGTCCCACTGCACAAAGCAGCACAGTTGTTTTCTCAGCCAATTTCTGCTGCAAACCCAGCACTGGGGAATGGAATAACAAAAACAAGGTAATGAGTTTTAAACTAATTATGAGGTGACAACAGTATAATTGAACAGAAGATAATGAGTGGAAAACTAATGTTCATCAAATGGTTTTCTCAGCCTCAGAAATTACTTTTCTCAGACTTTTATGAGATGCATTGATGTAGAGATCTCTGCCAACTGTTGAATGGTCAAGAATACCATTTTTATGCATAGCAGTGATTAACAGCTGACGAACAGCAATTTTGTACATTTAAAATCTCCCATAAATTTACAAGAATACAGAACTGTGGTTATTTTGGGTGTTAGAGCCTTTCCACTTGCTCTCACACTGTCTCTGTTTTTATAAGATGGAGACTTTGGAAAACCGTTTCCTCATTGTTCATGCAGAACTTCCTTATCCTCTGCAGAACCTTACTGTGAGAGCTGCTCTGTGTGCCAGTGTGTTCCTTATGGTCCTGCTGTCAAGAAGCCCATGACTTAGCTCTGCTCACCTTTCCTCTCTTTATCCTGTGTCTCTCCAGCATCCCAGTGGGCCAGTGCAGCCTTGAGGCTCCTCTGCCCTGCAGTCTCGCCAGAGTCACTCCTCAAATCTGTCACAGAGCTGCCAGATAACTGAAAAGGAGAAGAAAGCCCAATTTAAGTTTTTGGGTTTTTTTTCAGCTGCTCTTGAAGTCACTCTGAACACCAGCACAGGAGTTAAGATTAGATAAATCTTTGGGGGTTTTTGTGCAATTTAAGAGTTAGCATTGTAGCTAGCAGACAAATGTGTAAAGGAGTAAAAGAAAATTGCAGACTTGCTCCAAGAGTGAGATTTCTGTTTCTTGTAATGACTGTACTGCCAGAATGCTTCTACCCTTCTTGTGGTCTGTGTTTTCAAGTCCTCTAGAAAAACTCTTGCAGCTGTCACTGAAGAAACATAAACCTTTTACCGACTAGTGCTAATCTGTAACTTCAGCAAGATGTTAGTTTTCCCTTCTAAAACAGTGTGGTTTGCCTGTGCCTAGTTTCTGGATGTGCCGGCATCTTTGAGCACAACATGATGGAGCCATCTTCTGTCTAGATGGTAACACAGAGCTTATTTTTAACTGTAGGCTGTATACCTTTAGCTGTAGACAAATTGTTGACCTGTCGTGATCTGTTGTACCTGAAGCGTACACTCAAAGCTGTTGTCCAAGCAGCCTGACAGAAGGAATTGACGAGCTTGTTTCATGATTAAAATGTGATAGGAAGGTACCCAGGTGGATTTCTGGGGAGCCTGTAGGCAGGTAGATGTCTTGACTTGGAGAGAGGCCACAGCACCAACCCACATAGCACATCTGTACTTGCTGGATCTGCCTGTGAAGAAAGCCTTAAGCAAGGGGCAAGTGGGACCTGGACATCTCAGCAGGGGTGAACACACAGGGGGCCCGTGGCTCGTGGTGCCTGCTGTGTGACAGCTGCGAGCTGGCAGCAGGAGAGGGGGCACAGAGGAAGGGGGCTGCAGGCAGGAGCACCCAGCAAGGGCGGCAGAGCCTGGGGAGCTGTGGCTGCCAAGTCATGTGTATGCAGGGGGCATGAAGTTATTCGTAAATAAATAGTGTTTTTCTGGATTTTCCTAAATCTTATGGAAATTCCCAGACACGGATTTGTTGTGTCTTGCTAAACCGCATTGTGTTATACTCTCCAAAATTATCTATAAGAAATCATGAGTTAATATTGCATAATTTTACTTTTTTCTAAGGGTTCAAGATAAAATTTTTCCAAATACAGAGTTTTCCAAGTTTGTCAGGAAGCGTGGCAGTAGTTTGGGGAAAGGGTATGCTTTTATAAAATTTATGAAGAATTTAAAGAGATGCCCAGCATACTTGCTCTCTTAGACTCTGACACTCCATAAATAACATCTCATTGAGCTACACATTTAAAAAGGCCACTAGAGGAGATGAGACTCAGTTGTTTTGGCTATGAATATGTGTCATGGAGAATTTATTATCCAGAGTGCTTCTCCAGTTTCTACTTTACGCTTTTATGATACCGTTAAGGGTTACCATTTTACTGCAGTTTTTGGTAATGTCAGAGAAAGAAGTAGCTTTTGTTAACAAAAGAGAAGAGGTGTAAATGTGGTATTGCTCTTTGACATGAAGTTGCATGTGAGAAAGAACCCATTGATTTGGTTTTTATTTATGCACAAGTATTTTTACAGCTGCATTCTACATGTGCCTGTGTTCCCATGCCTATTTATAAGAGACCAGCACTTAAGTTTATGAAGCATGGAAAACATTGCTCCTGTCTTACCAATGGAATAATTGGACAGGCTTGTAAAGGAATGAGTGATACAGGCAGGGACAGAGCCCAGGCACAACTCCCAGTTCTTGGTCTGAAGCAGCCTCCTCCATGTCACCAGGTTTATAACCAATAAAGTGATGCAGAATCTTCAAGGGAATTAGTTGTTCTACAGCAAAGACATTTTGTAATCCGTAATATTTAATTAGTAATATTTTTGTTTCTGTAGGCATTTCATCTGCTGCAGTACTGATTGTTTAGCTTTAGCAAGATTTTTATTGATTAAAACTTTTTAGTGAATGTGTTCACAGCTATGTCTGCATATTAGAGCAACTGCTTTGAAAACATTTCCCTAAAGCCATTCTGATTTCAGGCCCCTATTGCCAAGCAATGCAGTTCCTCTTGTTCAGTGGCTTATTTAATCCCCGAAGGTATCTGGAGCATGTCTGTGTTAACTCAACTATGACTGCAGATGTACAAAGAAGATGTGTTATTTATAAATTGCTGAGTGTGTTAGTTGCATTGGCCTGATTTATTTTTTTTATTACTGTTTTGGGTGTGAAGTATGAATGTCCTAAAAAATGAAAGCAATACTTGGTGAAATCTGTGTTCACCAAATAAATATGTTGGGGTTTCTTTCCCCTTTTAGATCCATTCCAGTTCCTCACCAAAAGCGAACCTGCAAAGGAACAGCCAGCTCAACCAGCTTTAGCTCGGAAACCCACTGTGATCCGAATCCCAGCTAAACCTGGGAAATGTAAGTTCTTCTCCCAAATTGTCTGAGAAATATGTTAGAAAATAATTTCAACTGGGACTCAATATGTACTACTTGATTTGCTGTTCACTAGCTATATTAGCTGCCAAAGGAATCCCATGGTACAGTTCGACAAGGCAGAGGAGCCAACCTAAAGGCTGTGGTGGGAGGGAGAAATAGTTGAGAGTCATGTTTCACTCTCCCTGCCTCCCCGCTACCTCATCTGGCTCCCTCCCTTGCACCGAGTCTGAGTCTCAAACCTTATGGGGCTAATGGATATCAGAGGTGAAACACTGGGGGGGGCAGATCTAAGCACTGGCAGGGAAGAGCAGGAGGAAACCCCTCTAGCAGAAGCAAGCTTGTTTTGTTGGCTAAACTGTACCACGGGGCCCATTGGCCAAATGGGTTTTGCCTCTGACCTCAGCTCAGGTTATTTTAATGCTGCTCCCAAACTTCCTGGGAGCAGGGCCCCCACTTGTCAAAGGAATGACATTTGTGCATTAAAGTTTGCTTCAAACACAGCTTAGTTGGAATGTTTAGCATAGTTTTCACAGTTTACATCAAGAAGTTCCCTTGACCCTTGTTAGATTTGAAATCTGTGTCCATTTAAGCAAGACTGTTTAGGTAACAGTTTGAGGGAATAAAAAAGGCATGTGAGAACTGGGATGCAAAAGCCTGATGTGTTCAATTTTATGTCGAGATCTTGACTATAGTTTTATGAGAGTTACCGTATCCCCAATGCCTTCCACCTCTAATCCTTTATAGCTTTACAAATGACACTGACAGTATCTCAGAGTGGAAATTTATCAGAGAGCCATAAGGTCTTTGTGTTGATCTTTATATGCTGGAGTACGTGCTTGCTTCTGTTTAGCCTTATGTTTTATCCTCAGAGCTTAGGGAGAAATGTCAGAAGATAGCTCCTAAAACTCATATTTCAAAATCGTGTTTTGCTACGCTGAGTAGGTGCACAGTCAACTTGTAGCAACAGGTGGCTTTTCTCTGAAGAATTTCTCTCATTATTACCCAGGTTTCCATCTCCCCCTGTCACCAACCCAGTGCTAAGATACTAAATTTTCTTGTTCCCTGCATATGTGAGAAATGCAGTGGAAAAGATTAAAAATGCAGAGAAGACCGAAGATAAAGCTATGAGGAAAAGTCTTTATGTTAATATCTGATTGTAAATAAAAGGGTTTTTTCAGTTGGAAGGATATGTTTACAAACTACTGTAAAGAACCCATGATATCATTTTTCTCCTTAAAGGATATTGTAATTTCCATTACAAAAAGAAAACCAAAACAAACAAACTACCACCAACCTCATGACAATTTTTTAATTTTTTTTTTCCTTTTCTTTTTTTTTTTCCCCTGAGATGGGATTCTCTTTTGAACTTTCAGATAACTGGTCCCTTGCTGCTCTCTAGTGGCAATTGAACTTTGCAGAAAAGACTGCCTGTCATCCTGTACTTAGCTACAAATGTCAGGAGGGTGTGAAGGACTGCTTTATGGGAGTCTGTGGCTGGAAGATTAATGGGATATGGAGGAAAAGAAGCAGATTCCAAGAAAACAGAGTAGTCTTTTGTCAGATAGGAGCTGCTGCAGAAACGTAGGCTGTTAAAAGTTTAAAAAATGAGAAAAGTACACTTGGGTCAATGTATAACATGGATATAGTAGGATTTACATTGCCACATAATCTCAGCACAGAGGGTCTTTCACCATATTGAGGGAGATAAATTCTGTCAGGAACCAGCACAAACCAAAAAGAAAACAAACAAACAAACAAACAAAACCCACCAAAAACAGAAACAACAACAAAAGCCACCCATCCAGCACTACTGAGAAGGAGACAGAGCTGGATGCTTAAGGCTTTGAACTCCAATGAAGTATTCAATTAGCGTTCGCATTTTGGTCGAGATGTGATTAGAAAGGAAGCGTTAAACTTCCACTTCAGTTATTACGCTCAGAAATCACTGAAAATAACACCTGCCACTAGTTGTTCGGGTTTTTTATCTTTCTCTAGTTCCTTTAATTTTGGTCTTATGAAGAGTAAGGGAGAGAAAATTAGGCCATCTGTGTATATAGCAAGGTTTGAAGTGGATAAATAAATGTCTTGTGCTTTTTATATGTCAGTAAGATGTGATAAGAGAAGATTTCTTTTGCAATTACTGTCAGGTTTTGTTTTTACTTTTTATCCTTCACACCAGCTTAGAAGAGTTATAAACATCCTAAATCTTTTTCCCCATACTTAGTCACTGCCAGCGCAGTAACTGTGACGGGCTCCTGAGAATCAGGGATTTATCCTTGAACTAATAAATTTTTAAATATCACAGCAGTGCTTTACATCATAGCAATGCAATAGAGGTGTTAAAATAAAGAACACTTCTCCTTCCTATGTATTGTTTCTTTGTTGAGAGTGCTTTTCATGAAACGAACAACTGATTCTTTTGGATAGCGACTCTCCTCTTTTTTTCATCATCAGTCCATAAATGTCCAGGTTGTCTCCATGTATTTTTAAATAACTCCAAGTCCAGCTGGAACTCAGAAGAGCCTAACCATCTTAAGTTCTTCCTATGAAATGAATTTTCTTGGTGTACAAACAGATGGTAAATTAGATGACAAAGTTCCAGTATATTAAAACAAAATGTTTGGTAAATACACTGACAAAACTTGTCCAAGTGCTTCCTGGATTTCGGTGGCAGAGACATTTAAAGCCAATGTCATATAATTAGCAGAGTTTTATATTCCTTATTGAGGCTGAGGACATTGTCACTCATTCCTAGTAAGAGCTGTACTGTTTCCTCTTCTGTGTCCTAATTTTGCTTAACTCCTTAAAAACTACCTGGAGTTTCTGGCTCTGTTCTCTGTCACCCTGAATTTTGTAGCAGGCAATAGTTTATTTTCTTGCCTTTACCTTTCTGGAGATTCTTCCATCCCAGTCTCCTGATCTTTCAGTTACTTGAAATAACCCTCAGCTGTTTTCCAGCCTGAAGGATATTCCAGGAGCTGACAGCTGAAAAAAAGTGAGCCAGTTTAGAAATGTGGCTGAGATGGTGATGGTGTTTCAGGGTATCTAGTAATGAATCTGACATTCCCAGGGGTAGATACTCTTCTACCCATCTAATACTATATCAACAAGTTTTGCAGCTGAAACCCTGAAAGTGGAATAACTTGCGGGTGTCTGGAGAGTAAAGTGAAGGTCCATTATGCAGGGTGGGGAGTACTCCAGAATTCCACCTCTGAGTTGCAATGTTTGCTTCCTGTCCCTTTCCACTAGTCTTAAGGTGGATCTTCCCAGTGGCTGCCCTGGCTTTGAGGAAGGAAGTTCACTTCACTGAAAAATGCCCCATCCTTTATTTATTGTTGTTGGTCCATGTAAAGAAGCTATTAATTTGAACTTCATTTGGAACTTTTGATCTTTGTATAGCTTTAAATGACATCCCACATAGCCCTCCACCACTTCCTGCTGAAAAGCCTATTGGGAACACGTCCGAGATCGCAGTGAGAAAACCCAACAGTGGTGACCTAGTGAAAAAAGGGGTAAGTTAGAACTGTTTTCCTGTGTTACAGCTTTGTCTGTTTTGGTTAACAAATCTCTTGTGACTCTCGAGCATTCGTAAAGTAAGTTATTTGAAGGACTAAAAGATGAAAAGGACTACTCAAAAATCTAAGGCCTTTTTCTTTTAATTATGTTCTCTAATTTAATTAGGTAATTTAGACTGCTGTCGGTTCTGAAAAGCTCTTAGGTGATTTTACTAAACTTTGATCGCATCTATCTTCAATTTTCTGTATTTATCGTCTGGAATCAGGATATTCTACATCTTAGTTTTAAAAGCACTGCAAAGTGGTTCAAAGTCCAGTGGGATTTACGTAATGAAATGTTGTCAAAGTCCTTAGAAATGTATTTTTTTTACCTTCATACACACAATACCTCTTGATGTCTGTGCTAATTTCCAGGCAGAGGAAACTTTTCTGTAAAAAATGAAGCTTGCTTTTTCTCAGCTCTGTACTTCTAGTTTTTTCTACTGAGTTGAACCACCTATTTTGGAAAGCAGGGCACTGCTCCTCACTCCTGACCACTTACATAGTAATGGTAGACATTGTAGCTGTGTCTCCTATATGGCCTTTGACACAGATTTGCAAAAAGGAGTTAAAATAAATGAGAAAATGAAAGTAAAATTTTCCAATACTGATTTTTGTGATGGCAAGAAAGACAGAGAATCATTTGGAAACCACAGGCAGTCAAAAGATCAAATCCAATCAAAAGTCCTCACTAGATGGACAGCTGCCAACAAATGCCTTTGTAACTACCTCTGCTATTAAGGTAAAGGGTTTTTAAAGGTCATGATTGACAAAGCTATTCAGGGAGGTCTCATCTTTTCTGGATAATGCTGAAAAAAAAATTTCTGATACAAGACCTTAAATAACATTTTATGCAGTGCAACTCCAAAACTTTTACAATGTCATTCAGGTTATTGTGACAGGCATGTATAAGCTTCAGAGGATGTTTTTAAGAAAAAGATTGCATTGAATCCATTGAAACACTTAAATCTTCTCTTTGGAAAGATAAGAGCTGTGCTTCTAAGACCAGTATTGTTTGTGAGTGGAAATGATTAAACAGCAACAGTAAAAATTGTTGACCATAAGTAGCAGTTGGCACAGATTTCTTCCTTTTCATACAGAAGAGGAAAATTTTTGATATGAGGATAACATCATCATCTGAAAGTGGCAGGTTGTTTTCTTTCTAATCAGGATCATTTAATCAGGACATTCATTTGGGAACTCAATCAAGTGTCAAATTTTGTCACAAAATACATCTAGGTATTTTCTAGGTGGGAAAAACCACAGAAGTTGTTTATGAGTTTCAAGCACATTCAAGTTCCTAATTAAATAAACAAGACTATTCAGACCTATTTAAGACTACTGGTTCAGAAAGGACCCTTTTGAACCCGGATTCAGCACTCTGATTTACCACACTGTTTCAGAAGCAGCTGTGCTTATTCAGCGGAGCTGGCAGGATTTTCTGGCACTGGGATGAAAATGAACAGCAGGAGGCAGTAAGGATGGTCACTTGTTAATCCGTCACTGTGGTCCAAGCCCTTCAGACATGGCACATGTCCTCTCCTGACTGCTGTAGGGTAGTAATCTCTGGTAGGGCCAGCAGGGAGGAGTGATACCTTAATCTGCCAAAGGAAGATTCATTGAGGTTTATCTGTTAGATCTTTAGGAAACGTGTTTAGATGCCTTCTTCAGTGGGAGCTAATGTTATTTGCAAGAGACACTGTCCTGTGTGAGTTGCATTAATGTCATGGTTTCTGTTTTAAGCCTGTTCAAAGTGTTTCATATGTCAAAGTTAAATCAAATTTGATAATGTGAAATCCTATGGGTAATATAATTGTACATTTGTATGACTCTTCTGAATTTGGCTCTTAAGCCCTTACCACCATGTAACAGGAAAAGAGGGCTGGGTCATACCTAATGCACATTTAATCTGTGTTTCAGGTAGTAAACCAGGTTATTTACATGTCTCTCTATGTCCATCAACACTTTGAAATGCTAGAACACACCATCATACTTATTACTTTACTCCCAGACCTCCAGGAACTCTTGTTTTTCATGTCTGCAGCATATAGTTTAATACAGGAAATATATAATTTAAACAAGATCTGGTTTGGTTTTTATCCTTAGGCTTAAAGAAATGTCTTTTTTCTTTTGAATCATTTTAGGAATTGGATCATTCAGAACAGGGTGTAGTGCCTCAGCTAGAACCTGTACCACCCCCAAGGTAAGCGCAGTTTTTCAGAGGCTCACTCAAAAGTTTCTGAATGTGTTTTGGAATTAATTTATCTAGTTAGTCTCAAAGTAGACACTACCAACTCTTAGTCATAACTCTACCATCTTGGCTAGGATGTATGCTCACTGATAAATAGGCAGGACCAAGTTGCTAGCTGATTAATACTTGTTTGTACATTATCAGTATGAGTAGGGAGATTACAGGACAGCTGTTTGGTTTTTCAGCTCATGTACAGTGGATGCTGACAGTCATTCCTTTCTGCATCTTTAACCTTTTCACCCACAGCACTTGCACTTGTGGCGGGATTTGAGTGGTGAAGGAATGGAGGTGGCAGATGCTGCTACCCTGGAGAGGGCAGGTGCTGGGCCAGAAGCTTCCCAGAAGCACTTCCTAGTTTATACAGTTCAGTTCAGACCTAAAACACCTGTGAGGTGCAGGATCAATGATAACTTCGGAAGTTTTTTATTCTTTTGTACCAACAAGAAAAAAGGTTTGCAGAGGCAAAAGTTGCTGGACCGCCCTTAAATTCAGTTCCACTCAACGCCAGAGGCACAGTGGAGGAAGACACAGCATTGGCCAGCTAATCCACTGTGCTATCTCAGCATTTGCATTCTGAATTTGTGGGCTTAAACATGGGAGTTTGCTCTGATGTGTCAGGACAAGAGAATCCTTCTGTTATTGAACTGAGTCTATCATTCTTAGTAAGTATTCATTAAGAGGAAAGAATGTGGTTGTAACCATAAGGGAACACCTTATTCTTGCCTTACAAACATACGTGTTGATCTGCTTACAGATTCAGTGCGGCCAACTTGGAATTTCCCCTTTTGTCAATATTAAAAATGCTTAGTTTAGGATGAGGCCGAGAAAGGTGAGAGGTGAAAGTTGAACAGAAATGGAATTTTTTTTAAAAATATAAAAATTAATTCATGCACATATAGTAATAGATGATTCTTATAAGCAGCATTAGTAGAGCATTAATATCTTCTCAAGTGGTGGATGACACTCACAAAATGTGTTACAATGATACTTCAAAGATCCGCTAATGCACATTTGTTGGGGTTGATAATTTTTGCAGACCCTGCTGAATTACATTACATGAATAAAAGAGGAACAGTTGTAGCAGAAACTTGGGAGTAACTGGCTGAAAAACCCACCATAATAATCAAACAATACTTTATTTTTGGAATACTGGTAGTGCCAGGGCTCTTAATAACAGAAACCCTAAATTTTATCTACATAGTTCTTGTTTGTAACAAAGATGATTCTTAATTAGCAATTTATTGATTTGGCCACAGTCTTTGATTCTAAAAATCATCTGTCCCATGTATTGTATAGGCAGCTTTGTTTAATCAATGCTTAGTAAGGGGGATTTTTTAGATTTTTAATTAAAAGAAACAAACATTACTTCTGTCACTTGCTAATCTCTGATTTTTGTTTCTAAACTACTGGTACATTAATGAGAATGTGGTGCTTCCAGCATTGCCAGAGAACTTGAGGGTTTTCAGTGGTGTTCTTTCTGCAGTAGACTGTATCTGTTGCATAAAAATGGTAAATTCCGCTGTTGGTGGCGTTGTGTACAAAGTGGTGTCATGAGTTTCTACAGAGGTCCCAACGTCACTTCAGGAATGTGATATCTCAGGGAATGAGCTGAGCTGATTCTCAAAGACCAGTGTTCCCAAAAGCTCTCAATAACAAAACTTCATCCTGCAGCAGCTTGAGACAAAGCTCTTCCTAAAGGTGGATTGCTGGAGGAAATCCTGGTTATGTAGTGGTCTCCCGTGAAAGCTGGCAGGCTGTTGATGAGCAAAAGTGGTGAGCAGACTTGGATATGTAGTCACAGGATCTGTCTAAGGACTTGATCATCCAGTCCCAGTAGCTGAAGAGATCATGTATTCCCAGAAAGCTTCAGATACTACATACTCTACAGCCTAGGTCACCATGAGTCACGTTTCCTTACTGCATGCTCTATAGCTGGGGCAGTGGTGGCGGATGAGTGGCAGGCCTATTAATATACCTATTTTCTATGATGGTTTGCACAATTTTTAGGCCTGTGGATGGAAAAATTATACCTGCTCGACCTCCCCCACCTAAAGGTGCTCCCGGAAGGCCACCTCCACCAAAACTCTCTGCAGCCAAGACCTTCTCCCAGAAGGATGCTCTTTCGC
Organism: Sclerurus mexicanus; assembly: GCA_013396755.1. Taxonomy (NCBI): domain Eukaryota; kingdom Metazoa; phylum Chordata; class Aves; order Passeriformes; family Furnariidae; genus Sclerurus; species Sclerurus mexicanus. The sequence goes on along the minus strand of VWZF01002968.1, from coordinate 1,222,005 downwards.
GATCTAGTTCTGACACCGCTTCTGACAAAAAAAACAGCAAGTTCAGATTGGGACCCAAGAGAGCAAAAAGTGCAGTATTTAAAAATCCAGATCCAGCATTACCTCCTAGACCTAAGCCGGGTCATCCTCTCTACAATAAATACATGGTGAGAACTGAGATACTCTGAGACTGTTGTTTTTATAAAAGTGCTGGTTAAAATAGTAGTGAAAAAGGTAGTAAAGTAGGTTACTACTATGTATTATTCAAAGTGCATTTATCAGCATAATCTTCCTTAGAAAATACCAATAGATAAATAGTACTAAGTCCTGTAAGGTAATATCAGAGAAAGCAATATGTAAATGCAAAGTATAGATATATGTGGTATGTTTTTGTTTATATACAATTTGTATTATATATATATATCTTTTAATGCATAGCTTTTGGATTTTGGGGGGTTCTTTGTACAGTCATCAGTTCTGAATTCTCTTACAGCACATAAAGTGACGCTAAATAATTGCATTTGTATATTGGGTCTACCCATATGTATCAAAATGCTTAAGAAAATTGGGAGGCATTAGCACTTAAAAAGTAGTTGACCTTACTTAATTAAGCCTGCAAAGATTGAGGAATGTAACATTGCTAATCTTGCATTTTCATCCTAGTGGCGCCATCCTTTTTCATTATAAAAATGTTTCTTTTTGGTATTGTATGTGTTATGAGGGAATATTAAATACAAATGGATCAGCATTACAGATAAAAAGGTGAAAGTGTTTCCCCAGATACTTGAAACTGGTCAGTGATAGAACTGGTGACTGCTTGAACCAGTGCTGTTGTCAAAAAAAGCAGCCATGCAGCCATGAACATGAACAACATCAACATTCTGCATGAAGTGGAAACTCCTTGTTGCCTTCTTTTTGATCTTTTGCTCTTGCATTTAGATTTTTGTAGATGAGATTTTTTATTTCAGTAGAGGATCACTAGTAATTTCCTGACCCCAAGTGCTACTGTCAAGGAAATTGTCCTCCCAGGTTGTTTTTCCAGTGCCCTCCATGACAAATGAATAGAATTCTACATCACAGTGTCTTTCTGAATGTTGTGTACCATATGGTATGATACCAATTAGATGTCTAAGGCACTTTTAAAGCAGATGACACCACCTGGGTTTCTCAAAGTGGCAGTTCATTTCAGTATCAGTCTCTTCTGAATGCTCTCCAAAGGAGCCTGTCCTTTTCCACTGGACTCCTAAATTAGTTGCCGGTAGTAGGTGGTCTGAATAGTTCCACTTTCACTTGCAGTGGGAATTTGAGGTGCTTAGAAGTGAAAAAAACTTTTCAATTTGCCTCTCTTTCTGTTCTAGCTGCCTGTGCCTCATGGAGTTACCAAGGAAGACTGTCCTCCCAGGAACGCAGGAGAACTGTCCTGTAAAGTAAGGCACTTTTTTCTGCTGGTAAATATTTAATGAGCATTGAAGTATCAGGTGCTTTAGTCTTTAAAGGTTACACTGAGAAATGTAATAGTGATTTATTAAATCCTTGTGTTTCTTTAATCCAAACAAAACATCTGCCAAAACAAAACCCAATAATGGTGATTTGCCTTATAGCACAAGGACATTCTGCTCATGGAGCAGAGCAACAGTATTTACTTGGAGTGCCAGAAGGGAGAGGAAACTGGTAAAGTTCCTCTGTCTCATAGGAAAGTAATCACTCCCTGTGCTGAGGATCTGAGAAGGAAGCAAAAGATAAGCAAGTAGTTTTATGAAGTGCTGTACATGATATATCGGTGAATTGGCTTTGACATGCAGGCTTGAAAGTATTTTCCTCTCTCTGTTTCTACAGATCCTGACTTGGTTTTAGGGCATGATTGCATTAATATTAAATAGCTAGTGTAAATTATAGCCTATGAGCAACCTTTTGACTATTATCAGAAACCTGCGTGGCTGAAATAGATTTCTATGCAATCTATTGTTATCTCTTGTAATTCATATTACTCTGCCCTTATCTTTGTCCACACTGGGCTTTTTTGGTTGAGATTTTTGTATGCAATGAATTACTTTGAATGTAATTCACATACCGTGATTATCATCAGTACAGTCTAAAAATTCCTAGTGGGTGGGATAGAGAAGAAGGCTCAGCATTTTGAATATAATTTCCCTTCATAAAGATCCCACAACAAAATTTTCAGCTCCTCTCAGTGTTACCTTTATGTAAGGTGGCTTCCTTGACCCTCTAAAATGATTGTTAGTGAGCAGATGTGTTGTGCCTACTGAGTGTGCTGGGGAGAGTTGGGTTTGCTGTTCACTCGAGCAAGAAAGAGCGACTGGTGGCACCCAGCACTCAGCACCAGTGCAAATTTTGGCCACAGCCTTTGCAATGAGTGTTGCTATCAGTGCTCCAGATTTCTGACTCACAGAGATAGCTCAGGCTTTGTCTGTACTGGGAAAAGATATGTGCCTTCCCTTCCTTTACTGGTTCTAAAGTAGATTTTGGTGAAATGTGTTCTGGTTTACACTGGTAAAAGGCATACAGAATTCAGACCTGTAGCTGTGTGACCAGTAACTGTTGCCTCTGAAGGTTTTTCTCCAATACCAGGACAACATTTTGTCCAAAGTCAAACTTTTGGAGTACATAAGAGAAAATCTTAGTATGTTCAATGATTTATAAACTACTTGGATTTATTTGTTGTTTTCAGGATTCAAACCACCCTCCAAAAGTTTCTGACACAAGTGCACCTCATGCTGTTGTCCTGCATGATTTTCCTGCAGGTAAGTAAATGTGAATATTCTAGAAGCTTGTTTTACTCCAAGACTTTCAAATGGGATTTTTCTTATGAATTAGAGCTTAAAAATGGTGTGGAAGCTCATTCTGAAAGGTCTGCATGTAGTTCAAATCAATGGATTTAGCTGTAGATGGGCCAGTCTTTCAGTTAAAACTCACTGGTTTATCAAGTATAATTAAGACTTTTTGAAAACTCATTCTGGTTTTGTCTATAGTATTTATATTAAGAAGGTTTTACTTAGAGAAAATCAGTGATTGTGGCAAGTACTGTTAACTGAAATGATGTTGTCTTACAGAGCATGCTGATGACTTGGACCTTCACTCTGGAGACATTGTCTGTCTTTTGGAGAAAATCGATACTGAGTGGTACAGAGGAAAATGTGGGAATCGCACAGGGATATTTCCTGCCAACTTTGTTAAAGTAGCTGTATGTAGGATTTGTATACATTACTACATAGATACTTATTGCATTTGTTTTCTGGCTCTATTTTACTAAGGCTCCTGTATGTTTAACTCCATTGTGTGTTCAGATAATCTCTTAACCCGCTGGCAGCACAGACGACTATCAACTTGTTTGTGTGGTATTACAAGGATGCTTGATTTGGCACGACCAGCTAGTGTTATGGGGAATATTTTGCTGTTAATTTAAAGCCAAGTGAGAAATTCATTGCCCTTATCAGATTGTCTTTGTTAATGTGAGTAGTTTCTTGGGGTCTGCGGAGCAGATTGTTTTTTGACAGCTGCATGTAAGAATCAACACTTAAGAAGATGGTTGCTTTTTGTGCCTCCCCCCAAGTCCCCAGCTTCTCTCATTATCTTGTCCCTTGAACTGGAATCACCACTTTTATAGCCATGCAGTGAAATAGGTCAGGGCAACAGTTTGGCCCAACAAAACATGTTTGGTTCTTTCTTCCTAGAATATTGTTTTTTTCGACAGGATCAATTTGCCTAAGTGGTTCACTAAGTGGCTGCACAAATGGTTGTGCTGGCACAGTGCAAGGAGATTGCATTGTTGCAAATGAGCAGCTTAAAGCAATCCTGTTACTGAATGGGATACTTGACAGTAAATGGAAGGGAAGAACAGGTGCTGGTTTTGGGAGCCCAAGAGCAATTAACTGAATGCCTCCTCGTTAAAAGAGATACAGTATGGTTCTCTGTGTCAAATGCTGGGTCAAATCTATTGCAAGCCCGAGTCTGAGATTGAGGTCCATGTTGTGACAGTAGGAGGGGCACTGGGCTATCTACACCGACCATATGGACATGGAGGAATGCCAGACTGACACCAGGATGCAGTGAAGGTGCATGACTTGGCATTAAAGACAGTAGGTGTTTGTGTCAAGCTGGGACAGCTGGCAGAGATGAGCGCTGGTACCACATGGGCAATACCAAGGATGTGGTAAACATCAAGGAGTGTCAGGTGTCTGTCTAGTTTATAATGGTGCTATTAGAGAAAAATTTTAAGATGTGAGAAGTGCTGAAGAATGAAAACTAAACTTATAGTTAGTAGTAATGGAAACATGCTTGATTCACTTTCATGAGAAAGATATGTTAGCTAAATTGATTTGGTTCTTCTACACAAACCAGCAATTTCATTTAAAAGCTCTTGCTACTACTGATGGCTAACGGAGAAAAGATTTTATATTAAAGCAGTGGAATGAGTATTTGGGGTCAAATTCAGCATTGATACGACAGATACAACTTCATAAAAGCTAGGGAAGATGCATTTCAAATTTCTGTTTTAATTGTGAAAGGTGGTTACCATTTGAGGGCAAAAATCTTTTGTTCCAGAATTATTATTTTTTTTCTTTTAAAGAAAGAGTGAAATACACGAGGCTAATTTGCTTGAGTGAATTCTCCTGTTAATTCCTGTCAGATTTGATCTTGGTACAAGGTCTCTGTATAATATGCTGCAGTGTGGTTTACAATATTGAGCTGGGTAGTAGGTTAGATCTGGACACCCAATGATAATACATATTTACTACTTCCCATAGAACCTTCAGAGCACCGCAGATACCAGCTCTTCTAGCAAGAGCACTGCAAAGATTATTTGTGCTAAAAGGGATTGTAATTTCCTCCAGTCCTTCACATGAGCTAATGAAACATTCTGGTTGATTTTATTGGAACTGGCTGATAGAATAGTGAGCTGTAAACCAAAGCTCCTTGCCAGGGTCTCTAGGCTTGTAGTCTTACACATCTCACAGATCATGTCACACCAAAAGTACAATTGACATCCTCTTATGATAAAGGACTTGAATGTTGTCTGTTTGATATATCCGTGTATTGATTTTCTAAGTTGTATTTCTCCAGTTCAAGTGAGATTTGTGAGATGTATTTTTGTTTGGAGGGCATCTGGCTACCAAAGCACAGAAAGGATAAGTGTAAACAATAATTTTGTCTACTGTGATATATTGTGCTAGTAAGTAATAGAGAGCAATTACCAGCTGAAAGTTGGGAACTACATGCAACAACATGTAGTAGCATGCAATCACATATTCTGTCAATAAGTCATGCCACAAGTAGAAACAATAAACCAGCTTCGTAAAAGAAAACATTAAATATTGCTCCTTGTTTGCATAAAATTAAAAAATGAGAAATCAGGCATAAAGCCCCTGAAACTTATATTAAGGTGGTCATATATCAGAGCATGCCAGTGACTATAGGGCATCACAAATTGGAAAAACAGACTATTTTAACCAGTTTCAAGTTTATTGTGTTTATATTGCCATTAGTTTGAAATGGAAGATTTAACTCACTTTGTTGTCTTATTAGATTGATGTTCCAGAAGAAGCCAACAGGAAAAAAATACCCTCTTCATCACGATGTATTAAGTGAGTCAGATAAATCTTTTCTTTCTCACATGGATTTAGAAAGAAGTAAAGAGAAATATTAACTTTGAAGCAGGTGCTATCAGCACTGAGGTTAATATGGCCAACAACTTATTCACCAAAATATATTTTAAAAGTTAATATGTATGTTTTTAAAAAAATGAATGTTTATGGTGCTTTAATAAGACTCAGGTGAAAAAAGCCTAAAGCCTCACTTTCATGAAAATTGGTTACAGAAACCATGAAGCAATCTGGTTAACTTCAGCAGCATTGTACGCTCCTCCCTTTGCTCCTGGCCTTTCTACTTTCTTCCAGTATCCTCATAAGATGGAACATGGTAGGGCTCCTACTCATTTGAACGAATAAGATAAAATGGGACAGAATATAGCTGTACTTTAAGAGAGAATATCAGAGAGAATTACAGCATCCATCTATCTATCTGTTTATCCTTAAAGAGTATAGCTGTACGAGTGAATCTTAAGTTCCCCAGATCAAATTATCAAATGTATTTCCATCACGTTCATTTCTGATTTTCAAGCAACTGGTACTGATATTTGTAGGCAAGAAACAATTTTTCATGCTATTTTTTTCTCAATCATGATTTATTGGATTTCATAATCGTTCACTCCGGCGATTAAAGCAAATTCAGGCAGAGGCAGGAGCAACTAGTATCAGAGTTTGTTCTAGTATTCAGTTTGTTCTTTTGATGAATCTTGGTTTGTCATAAACAAAACTTTACTTTTAAAAGCTGCTTCTGCAACTAAGAAAGAAACAGAAAGTGCCGGCTCTGTCCCAAAAGACACATCTTTGCAAAGATAGGAGTGGCAGACAGGGGTGGGAATCAAGCTTCTTACATTAGTTGTATGCCATGATGCTATAGAAAGAATTAAACCCTATTACTGCTTTTGCCCAGCATGGTATTTCTGATACATCAAATATTTTCTTAGAGTAATTTCTTAGATATGATATATTGGTTTGTTAAATTCTTACATCTGTTGAAATCAGGGGGAAAAATAATTAGTTTTTTCAGTATTGTACCAAAGTATGCAAAATTTATCAGATGCATTGATGTTACTTTCTTTGATAGGTAAGTTATTTCCCCTATATATATCCTATAGGAATAGATTTTACAGAATAAGGTATGTCAGAGAAGAGTTTTTATCTTCTTCCTATGAAACCTCTGTGTATTTGGAGAAATATACAACACCCATCCCCTATCCATGTTTGAGTGCATCTAAATGGGATGCTAGCTCAAAAAATAATCAAACTCTTGACAAAAGTGTGTCAGGACGCTTACTTGGATATAGGCAGATATTAAATGGGACAGATGGCCCAAACCCAAGGTTTTTTGGTGTTGTTTGGAAGACAAATACAGTCTTTTGCAAAATTCTCTTAACAGCCAGGAATTTGGATGCAGAAATTGCATCTGGCTCCTCCAGACTCCAAATTCATCCTCCTCAGAAAGCACAGATGAGAATCAGGGCTAGACCCCAATTTCCCCCCTGTTCTATATTCAGTGCATTCTTTTATAATTGTAATTAAACTATCAATCGATCTGTTGCACAATGTTGCCTTAATATTAAGTTGGCAGTAATAATAAAGAAGCCAAGTAATTTCCTCTTTTGTTTGTACAGAGGTCCAAGATGTGTAGCACGGTTTGAATACATTGGAGATCAGAAAGATGAGCTCAGTTTTTCAGAGGGTGAAACTATTATCCTGAAAGAATATGTGAATGAAGAGTGGGCCAAAGGAGAGCTCAGAGGCACATCTGGAATTTTTCCCTTGAACTTTGTGGAAGTAATTGAAGATCTGCCTGGAACAGGTATGAATATGTTTGCAAAAATCTTCAAGAACATGGTTTTGTACTTCAGGCATATAGGCAGCATATAGGAGCAAATTCCAAAAGAACAGTGAATGAAGGAAGGAGGTAGAGGGAAGACAGATTAAAAAAAATCAAAACTCTCAATCATTAGTAATGTTTTGAATAGTCACTGCTGCTATTCTAAGTTGTGCTTTACTTATGTAGGTACAGAAACAGCACTGAAGAACAAGGTGGAGGTTTCTTCTTCCCTTCCTCAGGTAATAAAATGCTATAGGTGAGGGCCAGAATTTACATTGCAGTTTAATAGATTTACAGAGACTCTCTATTGTAATGTCAGATTAGCTGAATGTAACACAACTCCCACAGCACACAATGCTGCATGGTCACATCCTGAATTCTAACATTGGACCTAAACTGATGGAAATCATAGCTTGAAAAATTAACAGAAGTAAAGTTTTATCCCTTGTGCTTGAGGAAATTCTTGTTCGCTCTATTTTAAGTATTGCTGCAGCGATCTAATTTTGAATTTATTAATCCTTTTCCCTGCCACCAGTGATAAAAAGGAATGTGCCTGAGCCTAGATGAAATTCTGTGGTGGTAATTGCTGAAATGCCATTCTAGTCTACATCTGCAGCAGTGTTATTGTATGGGAGAAAGTTGGGACACCCATGTTCTGTACAGCTGCTTTCTGCACTATCCGTCAGCTCTGGGGCTCCATTCATGCTCCTAAAATTAAAACATCTCCTCTGTTCACTTGAATAGAACAACAGATGCTCGGTACAGTGGTGTGAAGCGCTCCATGATTTTACAGCAGAAACCAAAGACGATTTATCCTTTAAAAAGGGAGACTGCATCCAAATACTGGAACAAGTAGATTTGGAGTGGTATAGAGGAAGACTGAATGGAAAGGAAGGGATTTTCCCAGCAGTTTTTGTTCAGACCTGCTCAGGTACAGTGCTCCTACTAAATGGCAATTCATTATTCCTTGGGTTATGACAGTCATGACAAAGTTCTGGGAGAACCCAGCTATTCCATTGCATTAAAAGCCACGCACCATCACAGTCTTTAATATTCTAAAGCTGAGCTAAGTTTTGAACCACCCTCTCTAATAATGGCAATATAATGTTCTAGTAAGTAATCTGGGAGGTGACGCAGACTGGGATGTTTTCAGCTGTGGATTGGGCACAGGTAAAACAGGACCACTGAGCTGCCTTTAGGAATAAATTGGGGGTACTGATGCTGCTTCATCTTCAAGCACAAAGAGGAAAACACAGCTCTTATTAGATATCACTTTTGGAAAGTTGAAGTAAGTCAGTCAAATTTAGTCCTCTTGGAAGCAGAACTGTGAGACTCTATTAGTACTGTAAAATGAACTGGTGTCAGTAGAGTTTTTTGTTGCACTGGGACAGTGAATTCATTACAGCAGTAGCAATGACATTTGGACACCCTGTAGCGCAGTACTGAGGGGAAAATGTGACAATGAGAGGAAGCTTCTCCAGAAACAGATTTATTTCATGCCAATCCAAGTAACTTCTCTGGTCCCTGTTCTGCAGCACGGGTAGAGCTGTCACAGTCTGGAGGAGGGAAGAAAGCAAAAGCCAGAGCTCTTTATGATTTTCATGGAGAAAACGAAGATGAGCTTTCCTTCAAAGTAAGTACCTTTCTTAGACCAATTTCCAAGAGCACTGAAAAATAAGATTCATCCACTGTGAAAATAGGCTTCAGACAAAAAGAATGAAGCACATAGAATATCCATAGATATTAATACATTTGATAAATGGTCTCTCTAAAAAACATTTTTGCCCTGACCACTCCCATTTCATATTGGCAAAATCTTCATTAAAGACACTCAAAAGAGGTCAGGAATTGCAGAATTCCTCTGACTACTCTGATCTAGTAAACATTACAAGACAAACAAACCTAATTTTGCAGTACATTCAGTTCCTGATCACTTGATATGGTCAATGGAGCCTCTGTTTTTTGTCTAAAAAGACAGGAATGAGAATGAGGTTAATAGTGAGAGTGCCAGTGCTACAGCAGCCAGGCCTCTAAGGGACACCCAGTACAGCAAAATCTTAAATTGGCAACACAATATGTAGTTGCTGTGGGAACAAGAGGAAAAATTAAATACATGCTGAATGCCCAGATCGTATTAAGCATGAACAAGAAACAGAGTGCCCTTGAGATTCAAAGTCATGAGGTAGGTAGCCATGTTCTCAAAAGCAAATTTCTGAGAAACAGTAGATTTTCACAGGCAGGCCCAAAAATGTGTTTCATAAGCTGAAACACACAGTATTTTCTAAAACTAGCAAAATAGTTTCAGCATTAGCAGCTTGCAGTGCTGGCAGGATAGATGATTCTTTAAAGCAGAAAAGGGGAACAGTGGTACTGGAAGAAAGGCCAGGGCCATAACAGTACTTCAGATGAAGGGTGTGGTAGGGCACAGTGAAAACTGGAACAAGGATCAAACACAGGAGCTGCGGTTTAAATGACCACACTGAGCTCTTAGGTTATTGCCTCTCCTTTTTGGGAAAGGAAGAGAAGAGGAAAGTTAGGGTGTTAGAAAATATTGGGGCTAAAAAAAAATATCTTTCCAGTGTTTTAAGAAGAAAAACCCTCATAACAGATACAACACACACACACAAATAACAAGAAAAGCAGGGGGTCTGTGAGCCAGCTTTTACTGTACATGCCTACCTGGAGAGCTTAAGCAACTCAAAAATTATCCAGCAGTGCTCTTTTGTCCTTCCAAAGGTTTTTCAGCATAGACAAGTATTTACCCTAAGAGAAGCTTTATCTGGTTTTGGCAGAACAATCTCCAAGAGATGTAACCAACAGAAGAGACTGGGCACATTCTAATTCTCTTCTATTTGATTGATATTAATTGCTTCTAAATAAGATCAGCTATGCATGAACATTGCACAGTAAGCTGTACTGACTCACATTACTCCTTCTCTTACAGGGAGGTGATATGATAACAGAGCTGGAATCTGTAGATGAGGACTGGATGAGTGGAGAGATACAAGGAAGGTCTGGGATATTTCCCAAGAACTTTGTTCAGATTTTAAAAACACCATGAAGTGTTGCCTCTCTTTGTACTCCCTGCGTGTGGGAGAGAATGTTTTCTACCCTAAAGGCACAGCAAAGGCATCAATGTGTGTTGACTATCAATGTTTTGCACTACTTTTTCTAGACAGTCATAACAGTGTCTTTAAGTCAAATAAGAACATTTTAGTCCTTTGTGACAGTGTATGTAGTCATGTTTCATGAACACTCTGAGAGCAAATCAAGCAGGATTTTTAGTGGTTTCCAACTAGGGACATATTGTGGTGCAACACCATCTTAACTTATATAGCATTCTAGTATGTTTACTGTCTGGTATTACATTTATCGTGCACAAAGTCTGCATAAAGTAAACTGCTTTGGGCTTCTTTAAAAAACTTTTTTAAATCCAAATTTAAAAAATTGTTTTAATATATCATTACAACACTCAGTACGTAGCTGGAATTTGGTATTCAGGTTTCATTACTGCTTGAGTTCCACATTAGCAGTAGAATCCACTGGTTTTATGGCTTAGAGGATAAGAAAAATAACTGGTATTTCATAGTAGAAAGGTATCGAATCTAATACTGGTAAGAAGGAAAAATCAGAAATAAGTCTGTGTAGTATTCTTCTATTGTTAACCCAACCTGCTCATACAGCAAGACCACCGAAGTAAGATTTTTAAGTATTTTGCCTTTTAACAAGTACTGTTTAAATTGGTATGAATCACCATAGACCTTCATCCCTTTTCCCAAAATGCTTTCCAGGTACAGGTTTAGATTTTTCTACTGCCCACTGTTCTTCAAGAACCACCCTCCCCTTCTTTCCCAGCTGAGGATAGTTGTGACAGACAGTGTTCACTGAGCATTCTCAGATCCCGTCCATGGAGTAGCTGCACTATTCCAGCTATTTGCCTCTCCACTCCTGTCATGAAAGTGGAAAGCCAGTCTTCACTCAGTCTGCATTTCATTTGTCACTCAAGCACTGGAACATACTTCAGTAACACTATTCCCAACCTTAACATGAAGGATTTTATACAGCCTTGGTTTTAGCTTTCAGCAGACGTGGGATTAGTTTCCAGTTTGTTACCACATACCAACTATACTGAGCATCATCATAAATGGTCTGTCGAGGCCTTAAGGAAAACATGCCTGGCAGAAGGTTACTCCAAACAGCTCTAAGGCAGTTAGTAAAAAGCAGCAGCATGGCTTGACTGACAGACTAAGACAGACATGACTGAGGTAGCTTCACATTATAGGAACTTCTGGTAGTAAATTCATCTTCATAACACTTGGCTTCTGACAAAATAGTTAAATGGCATCCTGATTAACTGCTAACTCCATCAGACTGGAATAGAAAACATTATGTTGCAGTTGGCTCTGTCATTGCTGACAGTATTCTAGCATTTCTGCACTGTATAACAGAGAAACCAGTGAGCTGTTTGCACGAATCATTACTCCAGAGAGCTGCAGGTCACTAGGTATCAAGTTACCTTCAAGACTTTTCTTCATGGGTCTGGCAGTTCAGGTTGCAGAAGGGCCTACAGTTGAGTGGTGGATAGAGACTAGAAACTAGAATCATGGTTGACCTTGAGATAGTTTTGACTTAGTTTGCCTACAGTGTTATCAGTATGAGCTCTAAGCATGACAGCAGCAAGTCCCTGCTGCCACAAGAGATCAGGGTGCATTGAAATTGATGCCTAAGCAGGCTGGTGAGGGTGCCTTCCCCTCCCCACGCCCTGCACTCTGGTTACCATCACAGCAGGCAGAAACGGGCTTACAGCCAAGACTGAAGGACTCCCCCAGAGCTCACCTGAAGCACGCCTGAGGAATATGCAGTGCAGACATGAGGTCCTCGGCACTATTTCACTCAGCAGAGTCACAAGGCCACAGAACTTGCACAGACACAGGCATTAGCCCTGCTTTTTTTTTTGCTGTTGTGTATTTAAACTTCAGTAATACCATTCCCACAACTGGGAGATGAAGATCACATAAAGTTTTGATGAGCCGAGAACTGGACTTCAACTTCCATTAAGGGAATTAACATTATAAAACAATTCCAAATTATGTGCCATTCTAGAAGGATGGTAACACAATTTGTACAGTTATTACTCAGTTTTAGCATCCCCAGCAAGCCTATCTGGAACTCCCGTGGAATCAAACTTAAATGTAAACTACTGCCCAAGCATTCCTGCCAGATTCTAAAGCTTCTTGTTGTGTAATTCCACTAAAACACCTTCTCCTAGAGAAATGCAAGGAATACCCACATCCTCCAAAGACATACTGTATCAGTGTGGCAGTAGATGAGGCTTAAGTGTATGATGTTTACTTATTGCTTGTCTGGCAGTTTTTTAAGATTTTGATACAAGTCTCAAAAGTAGAACTGATTTTTTTATAGTTTTTTTTCAATTTCCTCTTCCCCATTTTTATACCGGTGTGTTGACTAGTTGTTTTTGTAGCTTCCACTGAATGTTTAAAGGCAGTGCCTATCCGCAGACAAGACCACTCTGCTGTACGTTAATCACTCCTCCCTGTGGGGCAGGGCAGGAAGAGCAGCAAGGCCTTCTATTCACAGCACCGAGTGCCATCTACGGGCTGCTCGCAATGCTGCAGGCAGCTGAAACAGCGCCTTTATGAACCCTGAACAACTGAGATGCCTGGCTTTTACAGGAGTGCATTTTCTTAAGACGATGCCTAATACCACCACGAGACTGCATACAGACCTTAAAAAAATTCCTAGGGCGTACAAAAATCCAAAAACGAGATGGAGCACAAAGCTGCAACCTTGAAATTCAGCTAGACCCCCATGCATTAGCATAATAATAAAGGCCTCATTTATTCAAACACTTTGACCCACCCTCTGGAAATATCTTCAGGAAGACATCTTTGTTCTGTGTACAAATAACAGCGTCCTAAATATACCTTTGTTAAGTCTAGTAAGTTTGTTATGGTACCTCTGTAAATTAAGAATGTATTTAACCAATAAAATTTTTATAATTAAGTCATGGTGGAATTTAATCGTCTTACGCTGTGGAGACCTGAGCTTTCCCCTTGAGAGTTTTATGGATCTCATTCTGCTTACATATTTAACCCAGCTGCAAAGAAACACCTAACCCCCAAATAATAATCAAATAGAGAAATAATATTGCATGTTTACACATAGTCCAACCCCTCAGAGAATCTGGATGGCTTTCAGAGTTTGTTCAAGCCTTTGGACTCAGGTACATACCACTTGCAGAATCTGGGACACTCAGTACCTGCAGCAACCAGCCATCATCACAGGATGTCATGCATGGTGTGATTCCCACTGCCAAAATTACTTGTGACAAAGATAAGGGCTCATCATGGGCTGATGAGCAATTCTGCACGTAACTTAGGCGTGCTCTGCTGACTGCTCTCATATACCATCATTTTTCAGCTGGTGTCTGTACAGAGAATAGAGGATGCACAAAATTTTCCTTCCTGCTCGCTTTTCCCCCCCCATCTGAAATCCCATTACAAAGCACACACACATATACATACATACTTATATACCCAGAGCCCCTACACAGCAATGCTGGCAGTCCACTGTTCAAAAAAAGATGTAAAAGCCTGAAAAAAGTCAAGCTCCTCTTCTTTCCCCAAATCCTCTCAGACTAGACTTTTTGCAACAACTCGTCAGACATACAACGGAAAGAAAAAGAACAGTATAGAAGACATACAAGTTTTCAGAGGAACGAGCTCAAAACACCACCTCAGGATTTCTCTCTCCCAGTCTATGGAGTATGGGCCAGCTGCAGCCCCTTAGGACGTGTTTGATGGAACCTCTGCTAAGCAGAGGAAACAGCCAACATGTGGCTGCTAGTGGAAAGCTCTGACAGACCCTGCACTTATGTAGGGCTTGAATAGATACACTCACACCTGTCTGTGTGCATGGCTGCACTGAAACTTGCTGTAGTAAGTTCAAGGATTTCCAGCCTCCCACCACACTTACACTACGTCACAGTCGGCTGTTCTAACTCCGGTGAAAAGTTCTCACTGTTATTAGAGAAGTGAAGAGGCATTTGTTGCAACTTACGGCTTCAAAAATATGACTGTCTGGGGCTCCTGGAGACAGACAACACCCACCCCACCCCAGCAGTACTGATGGAAAGAGCAAAGCATGATTCCTCTCGCCTCTCTCAAGATCATGAGCATTGGCCACTCGCTACACAAACTGGAAAAAGCAGAACACATAATAAATCATAACTTGGAATCACAGTATGAAATCAGCATCTGCACTCTTCTGAAGTCTGAAAATACTGTTTTCATTTTGTGTATGATTTGGTCCAAACCAGAATTACCAACTAGGAAAAGGTGTGACATGGAACAGTACAGCCCTCATGGATAGCAATGCCCCTCTCCTTTCCCTTTAGTAACTTCGCTGGAAGAAGTTACATTCCGCTATTTTCCCCTATTTCTTCTCCTAAGCTGTATGAGAGCCGACTGCAAGAGCCACTGCTTTTAGCGACCTTCCCCCCCATTTTGTTCTCAGGCTTTAAATCAGAAACTTATCAGAAACAACAAATTCACAGGACTAGGTTTAGCTTTGTTGTCCTGTTCTAAACAGAACATATTCATAACACAAAAAAGTTGCTTTAGCCAGAAAAAACACTTCCATTTTTAATCCTGAACAAGAAAAACTGTCAGATAATAAGGAGTCTTAAAATGACTGAGCAAATCACTTAAGTATGCTTTGTTTTCAGAACACAGACCATTGCCTTTTGATAGTAACATTTTTTCCTCCTGCAGTTTCACAGGTTTTTCAGCTGTTATTGGTTACCCCTCAGTTCTGACAGAGGGTGTAAACCAACATGCAACCCCTACTGCTCTTGAGCATGCTCTGTATTTCTGCACTGCTTGAAACAAAACACTGCTTCCATAATCATAATTACTAAGGTATTTAAACACCTTCTGACGAAGGGAGACCACATCCATCCCAGGAGAGGTTATATTCAATTACCACCAGTAAGCTTAAACATATACATGTAATTCTCAAGTAAGCAGTCTGAATAAATCCCCAAGACTTCCCTATAATAAAAAATTCTGTAAGCAGGTTTCCCTGGGCAGCCCCCCGTTTCCCCTGTACAATGCTCCTCTCTGAGGCACCTCTCACTAACGCCACCTCTGCAAACACACAGAGGATTTCTTTTGTGAGGCCTAGAATTACTGGAAAAGCCAACATACAGAATCCACAAAAAGGACAACCCACTTTCAAGCTATCTTGCAACACCAATCATGAAAAACACATCTCCAACTCAAGTATTTCTTTTTTTTCTTTTAAACCAAGGCAATAGGTTTACCTTGTTGAAAACCCATCCACACATCCAGCACCAATATTGTCCAGTAGCAATACAGGCAACCAAACATTACTTCTCTATGTTAAAATTTTTATTTTCCACCGATTTTTATTTTCAGACAGACTCCTGCACAGGTGGCTCATATCCATCGGCTCGCTCTACTTTAGTGCCTGCCTCATCTCCAGAAGGCTTTCCAGCACCACCACCTTCACCATGCAGCTCCATCAGCTTGCCCACTGAAAAGAAGCAGCAATATAAATAGTGAGAGAGGCACCTGTTTAAACACTTTTCAATTACTCAACTGCTCATCATACACAAACCACCACAACATTTAATACAGGTACGACCAAGTCCATTCCAGAAAGCTCATGCAAGGAGATGCTGCTGCAGTAACTGACAGTCAGACAGAAACAAGCAGTGAAGTAAGTGCAACATAATGAAACTGGAAATTAAACTTTTTCTAACAAGATCTGGACTCAAGAACCTACTACTGCATTACATGGGAATGTCAGAAAATGGGAAAATAGAATCATTCCATGTCATCTGGGACCGAAACATTTTGTCATCATTCATTCCCAAAGCAAAGCCTTTAAACATCCAGCAGCAGTTTCAGGTGAGAATTCAGAAAGCTCTGAATTCAACACTCACTGTTTGGCTTTCAGTCCTAGAAGCCACAGTCAGACAAGGACACACCAGTTCAATACCACAGCTACCTAAGTTCATGATGCTGCTGTAACATCTTTATCAAAAGCAAATGCATTTGAAGTAACTGCTTCCCACATCCTCCTCCAGGAACACTCACTGTCTGCAGTAACTGACTTACATTCAAACTTGGGCTTCTTCAGCATCTTAACCTTGCGGACATAGACATCGTGCAGAGGGTAAATGGACTGACATGCCTTCTCGATGTCCTTGCCAATACTGTCTGGGATCCTGAGAATCAGAGAGCACAACGTTAAAAACTCTGCCTGCTTCTTCAGCAGCAACACAAGCTTGCAGAAGTTCACACATTAATGCAACCCTCACTCTTTTTTTTTCAAGTATGTTTAGATTCTAAGACATTTCCCTTGCAACATTAGAAGGAACATAGGGCAAGTATGCCCATTTTGAGAGCAGATCTGCAATCAAACTTTTGAACTGAACATCACACTTTCTTCTATCAGAAGAACCGAGGACACTTGCAGCCCCAGCTGGTCAGAATTACAACTTTAGTCTGCAGAAGCCTGAACCACAAATCCTCTGGAGAGCACGATTTCACATTTATGCACATGTGACAGCGGGTGCAAGTCTAACAGGATGCAGAGACTAAGAGAAGCCACCTGCAGAAATGACCCTTGGCCTTCCAACACAAGGGGCTCCCTGCCTTGTCTCTGCCAAAATGGTAGTGAAGCACCATCCTTCTCCAAGTTCTCAGCAACAACTGACCAACAATCAACTATTTAAACAACTATTTAAATGGGAGAAGAAGAGAACGCAGCTTACAGCTTATTGACAACTTCCTTCAGGTCATTGGTCTGCACCTCCCGGGTCATGATTTCCATCATCTTCTTGCGGATCTGCCGGACCTGCTGATGCTGGGCATACGAGGTCTTGCGGATTTGGTTATTGCGCTTCTTGGTGAACCCCACGCAGAAGAGGCGCAGCAGGTAACCATCCGTAGTCTTCACATCGACGTGGGCTTCAATCATTGTCTGGGAAAGAAATGGACATTTATCCCACACATGACAGATGGATTTCCCAACCCCAGGAACCCGACATCAGTAACACCTGCTGCTACCACCTCAAACATGGCTTTACAACGCTCCAGGGTTCCCTCCCTTCCTAAAGCCACCGGCAGCAACACAGACCCCGTTATTTACACACCTGCCATTTTTTGACCATGGAGCACATTTTGTCCCGGGTGAGGTCCATTCCATGGAAGTTGGTCAGACAATTTTTGCCCTGAACATCCTCAGTTATCAGTTTAAATTTACGGAAGGCAACCTCATCGTTCTGCAGGTCAGCCAGACTCACTTCAAACACTCTGCCCTTCAGTCCGTCAGAGGCAATTTCTGTGTGATGAAACAAAACAAAACACCTTTTATTAACATTAGAAGCACACTGTTCTGATCAGACACTGAATTCCTGTTGGATGTTTTCTAATGGCAGTGATCACAGAATCTCTAAGGTTGGAAAAGCCTCCAAGATGGAGCCCAACGACTGGGGATGCAATGCCAGGGCCTTGCAGTTCATTTGTGTCTTGAGCAACATCAAATCAACTCACAGAGCCAAATACAGTGTTTAGATAACTCTGGGAGGAATCTTTTCAAGCTAATTGAATGAGATATGGGACATGAACACCAGTGTGCTGCAGATTCCACCACGTGTAATAGTTGAGGTTGTTTTAACTGGAAAGGTATTTAGAAATTATGAACAGTAATGAAAAAAATAAAATATAAAATGCCACCTGTGCTCAGCAGAGATGCAGCAGCAACCAACACCCCCGTACAGTCATTTCACAGCTCCCCCTCTAACCATTTCCATACTGGCCGATTCACAGAGTGACTCTTATTTTACTTGTTTCACATTTACATTTACAGTTCAAGGTAATGACCATCCTCCATAACTTTAAGAGCAACCGGAACAGTATAACATAACTATTTAGCCATTCTGCACAGCTCGACTTCTAAAAATACTGTTCCCCTATCCAGATCCCCCTGCATTCCTAACGTAGGTTTCCTTTTCCTAAGGCGTGCCAGATCATACAAAAACAACTTTACCATTCAGTGATACATCTACACATGCTCACATTAAGTCAGCAATTCCAGCTCTTAACAGAAACACCTTTACCCAAAAGCTTCAAATTTTAGTCTCTTGACATGCTAGTCGTTATGGTCCTGTTATGACCAAGGTCTCTTGTGGCATTGTCTCATATCTCGCCCTGTGACAGTCAGAATGACTCCCTGGTTCTTCTCTCCAACTCACCAGGCTGCCACCACAGCAGCTCATTAGAAACTTCAGGCCTATCCTTCCACGGTCTGGCATTCTTGTATAAACAAGGACTCCAACACAGAACCTCCCTGCAACTACGCTCATTTATTCCAACAACTCAAGAAAACTCACTCTTACCACCCAACCGAGTCAGAGGTGCCCATTTTTCATTTTTAACTTCCAGGTTCATATTATTACGAACAAACCCCACCTGTCAGCAGTTCTTTAATCGAGTGCCGTTTGGAACCCGCACAGGGAGCAAACATATCCCCCTCTACGGCACAAACCCCGATTACTCACTAGTTCCTTGGGTCCTGGTGACGAGTGTCTTCCCGATGTTTCGGATATTAAACATCGCCGGTGCTTTGACATCGTACCAGTCCTTCTTGGAGAAGGGATCGACCCTTAAATCAAAGGAAGGGAGCACATTTTTTAGCAGTGCAGCGCTGCCCGGGGCCAGGCCCGCCCTCCCTCCCTCCCGCCGCCATGACACCGGCGGCGCCCGGCCGGGCCT